>CM076572.1:7317540-7755627 GCA_034641835.2 Pinus albicaulis
TGGTAGGCTAGCTCTTGATGAGACCCCCTATCCTCCATCTACCATATCATAAAATTGTTAGTGAAATATATAAATATTTTTTCTTCTTTTTCATATAGCACTTTCCTACTTATATATATAAAGGATGGCTCAGCACTCCTTAAGAGTAGGGATGGTGGAAGAAGTCTAAACATCTCAATAGAAAATAATATGCCCTTGTTCCTATTCAATAAGTAAAAATCAAAGAAAGTTATAAATATTTGGGGAAGAAAAAACATGATAAGATAATCGATCATATTAATTCTAGTGGTAGTAAGACAACAAAGTCATGTTATTGATTATGTCCTTTTTCCTTTTTCTTATCATCACCAAACAATTTCTTAAAAAAATGACAATTTCTTTTGATTTGCTGATTCCAGTAAGCTTTAATTTGTGTGATTTTGTATAAATAGTATGTGTGCCTTTAGAAGAGTCATCAGAAATCCTCAAAATGCTGGTCTAACACAAAAAATAATTCACTCAAAAAGTGTTGTTCCTTTGGAAAGGAACTACAAAAACAATCTGCGGAAATGTTGTTCCTTTGGAAAGGAACAGCAAGAAAACAATCTGTGAAAAGTGTTGTTCCTTTCGAAAGGAACAGCAAAAATAACCTGCGAAACTGTTGTTCCTTTTGAAAGGAACAAAAAAACAATCTGTGAAACAACGAAAATAAACAGCACAACTATTGTTCCTTTCAAACGGAACAAAAAAAACACTCTCAGAAAAGTTGGTGTTCCTTTCGAAACGAACAACAAAAATGTTGTTCCTTTAGAAAGGAACAACAAAAACTCAAAATAAGTGAAATAAACAGAATTCCATAAAAAAAACAAAAAAAAAAAATGAACAATCTTTATGTACAAATTTCAAAGGAAAGAAATGATTTTAATGAATGGATGTCGAGGAGGAGTTATCCTCTTCAGCTAGAATTTGCATGGTATAATCTTCCTGTAATTATTGGTAGAAGGATTCTCGAGTAAGCGGTTTCTGATACAATCGTACTCGATGACCGTTTACTTTGAAGGAATGTCCAGATCCACCAATGGTGGTTAATGTAATGGTGACATTATCATGCACTTTTTGTATCTCATAAGGTCCAAGCCATCGTGTCTGGAGTTTCCATGGAAAATCCTAAAACCTAGAGTCATATAGGAGTGCCCAATCTCCTTCGTGGAAGATCTTTTCTTTGATAAGGGCATCGTGCCATTTTTCTCTATGTTGTTTAATTAACGTAGTGTGTTGAATATTAGAGAGCCTAATTTCATCTAACTCATTAATTTGCTGCAATATTTTGGCCTGGGCTTCATTTAAATCTAGACCCACCTTTTGGGTTGTTCTAAGTGTCTAAATTTCAAACTCTATTAGAAAGATGGGCTCTTTTCCAAATACCAATTGATATGGTGAATATCCCGTAGTAGCTCTCCATTTTGTTCGGTACGCCCATAAGGCTTTTGGAAATTTTTAGGCCTAGTCACGTCTATGTGAGGCAATAGTTTTTGTCAATATGGACTCGATCAATTTATTCATGCTCTCTACTTGGTCGTTTTCCTGTGGGTGGTATGGAGTTGTAATATTGTGCTGAATGTGGTAATTCTGTAATGTTTCAGTGAGCTTATTACCTACAAACTGCGGTCCTCCATCTGTGATTATGTCCCTTGGGAGGCCATATCACACAAAGATTTGGAAAAAAAATTGTATTACAGAGTCCTCTGTAGCTTTTGAAAGTTCCTTTGCTTCAACTCATTTAGTGACATACTTGGTTGCAACTAGGATGTATGTTTTTTGGTTTGATGGGGGGCTAATAGGGCCAACAAAATTGAGCGCCCAGCGTTCAAATGGTTCAATTACTAGTTTTGGTTTCAAAGGCATTTCGTCGGGCTGTCCAGGGCGACCTGCCCTTTGGCAGCTATCACAGGCCTGCACAAATTTTTTGGCATCTTTAAAAATGGTAGGCCAATAATAGCCTATCCGTAAAACCTTATGGGCGGCTCTATGATCTGCAAAATGTCTGCCACACGGCCCATCATGGCATGATTTCAAAATATCAAATACTTCATCCTCCCGGACGCATCTCCTAATTTGCATATCTAACCCTGTATGAAATAGGTAGCCCCCAATCCAAGAGAGTCGGGTACTGCGTTGTATTATCTGCTTTCATTCATTAAGGGTTAGATGTTTAGGTAATTTACCTATTGCCAAATAATTTGCTATATCAGCATACCATGGGGTTCTAACAGTAACAGAGAACAAATGTTCATCTGGGAAGGGGTCTTCGACTACTACTGTATCTATTGGCTTTGGCATTCTTGACAGAAAATCAGCTACAAGGTTCTCTTTTCCAGGTCAATCTTTGATTGTAATGTCGAATTCCTACAATAAAATCAACCATATTGTCACTCTTCCATTTGTAACAGGTTTATTTGCTAAAAATTTAATGGCAGAGCGATCAGTATATAGAAATACATGATACCCAGTTATATAATGTCTAAACTTATTTACAACATGTACTACAGCTAAAAATTCATTCTCAGTCACAGTATAATTTAGTTTAGCAGGAGATAGATTTTTGCTGATATAATAGATTGCATATGGTTTTTTATCTTCTTCCTACCCAAGCACTGCTCCAATTGCTGTGTCTGAGGCATCAGATGAAATTTGGAATGGAAAATTCCAATTTGGGCCCCTCAGCACTGGGGCTGTTGATACAAGATTTTTCAGATCATTGAAGGCATTGTCACATTTATCTGTCCAAATAAAATCAACATTTCATGTTAGTGCATATAAAGGTGCAGCTATTCGAGAATAATGTTCTATAAATCTCCTATAATAACCAGAAAATCCAAGAAAGCTACGTACCTCTGTTTGTGTGGTGGGTGTGGGTATTAACAAAATTATCTGAATTTTAGCTAGATCCACCTGAATTCCAACTGTTAAAATATAGTGCCCTAAGATAACTCCTTCGGTCATCATCATATGACACTTTTCATGGCTTAAACAAAGCTTAGTGTCAATACATATTTGCAACACCTTTTCTAAATTTTCTAATGCTGGCTCAAAATCATCTCCGTAAGGTGTGAAGTCATCCATATATACTTCGAGCCCTTCATTTATTAAATTTGAAAAGATACTGAGAATGGCCCTTCGAAATGTAGCAGGGGCATTGCATAGGCCAAAGGGTAAGACTAGGTAGGCAAATGTCCCCCAAGGACAGGTAAAAGTAGTTTTGTCTTGGTCTTCAGGGGCAATCTGGATTTGATTGTACACAGTAAAGCCATCGAGGAAAGAAAATAATTTCTTTCTTGCCAATGTGTCTAATACCTGGTCAATGAAAGGAAGCGAAAGGCGGTCACTATAGGATTTCCTGGAACTTCATATTTTACAGGTGTTTCCATTCCTAATAATAAGTTAGATAGAGTACCGACTATTTGTACAGTTGGGTTGGTGGTTGTTCTCCTCTTTGGCTTCTTTATACACAGTTCCTTAATGGTTTTTGCATAAATAGGGATTTCTTGGATAGCTTGGAGGAGAGGGAATTTTATACACAATTTTTTTAATTCTCCCAGAAGATAAAAATTATGATGTTCTAATGGGTGAGGTATGATCAATCGTTCTGGGAATGGTAGAGAAGAGGTTGTTGCTTGCTGTTGATTTTTTTGTTGAACCACCTTCTCTTTTTGCAATGTTTGTTATACAGGTAACGGATCTTCAATATGAACATTTTTGTCTCTATCTGTTTCTACTATACACCCAGACCTCAATTGAAGGTCATTACACTCCCTCAGTTCAGTTTCTAATTTTTGTGGTTCCATTATTTGGATAGACTAAACTGGCCTATTGTTTGGGTTTGGGTTGTGCTGGGCTGGGAGTTGTGGTCTTAAGTTGGTCTGGGGGTTCTGTGGTAATGTATAGGGAGCTGGAAGTGTAGGTTGAGAAAGGGGAATTGTTCCAGCTAGCTGATTTGTAGGTATTTTCCAGTTTGTTTTGCCAAAACGGTGGGCAGAAAGGAAAATTTGGCCAATTAGTTTGATTTGTTTGATTTGGCCATGGCGATGTAGGAAATGGCTATTGTGACCAATTAGGGAAAGGTGGTTGATTTTTCCACATTCCATTATATTGCTGAGCATTGTATTGAGGAGGCTAAAAAGAAGAAAATGGATCAGTTGGCATACCTGATTGTCGTGGCTGCCATTTTCAGCACTGATTAAGTAAGCATACCACTTCTAATTCTTCTTTTGCCTCCTTATAGACTGCTTTTAGGCAAGGAAGCAAGGGACATCCTTCTGTGGGGTGGTCTTTCATGAAAATGGCACAAACATTGATTACATCCAGCAGACCCTCTTTGTGGTTGTGTTTCTTCCTGCATCTAGGACAAAATACTACCAAATTTTGTTCTGCTTCTGCCTGCTTTTGTTTGGCTTGCATAATGTCGAACTGCGTTGTTGGAGTCCCTAAAATATCTGTTTTAAAATCTTCCAGCAGTTTTCCAATATTTGCATGAGTTACACCTTCATTGGAGGTCTTATTATCCCTTATGATCATGTCACATTCTGCTGATTTTAGCCTTGTATTACCCCTCGAACTCCTAATACACAAATCAATGATGTTAGCATAGATTCCTTGATATATATCACCTTTTCCCATAATATTCAATGTTTCAACCCATTGCTCCTTCATTCCCCTAATTAATGTAGTTTTAGCACATTATCATGTAAGGGTAAATATGCATAAGGGGATCTCTGAAGATTATATTGAAACCGTTCCACATATTCTTCCAGGGTTTCATTTGATTTTCCCCATAAACCATCATAAGGCTGCTCCTTTTAATGTGGAAGGAAATAGTTTTAATTTTTGGGGATCAGTGGTATAGTCATACCCCCTGCATAACACATCGAATTCAAATAGAAATTCATCTGGATCTTCCGATGTCAAGCCATGAAATGTAGGAATATGTTGAAGGGGAATGGCTTTCATAGGTGCATTAACTACAACTTCCACTATAGGATATTGCAGTGTGGAGGTTTGTTGGGGTGTTTGCTGGTTCTGGTTTTGGTTCTGGGCCATTTGATCAAATATTTGCCAATATCCTTCTGGGATCTCAAGGGAATTCCTATGCTGACTGGAAGGAGTAGGAATGGCCTTGACAGCACTCCCTTGATCTAGAACAATAAGTATTCCTTGCTGGCCTACTAATTGAGGAGATTCAGGTCCTTTGTTTTGAATGAGTTTGACAACACTTCCCTTATCTAGACTACTCACTATTTGGACTATTTGAAGAGGAGATTTTGGTTCTTCTGCTTCTCCTGTTTCCCCTTCTCCTTCACGGAGATTACTCGAGTTCCCTTATGGAGAAATTAGGCAGGGATTCTCAATTTCTTGGGAATCTTTCTCAATTCCCACTATTTGACTATGTATCTCAGCCAAGGCTTCAGATGGTGCCTCTGTGGCCTGAAGGGAACTAGTAGGCTATCTAGAGATAACTTTACTAGGTCCTACTGATGGCCGAGATTCAGTATTTTTAAGGATTTCATCAATGAAAATTTTTCTCCCAAGGGTCACCGGTCCCTTAGTTTTTTCCGGTTTAGGAGGAATTTTTTTTTTTTTAGCTGGTTTATTCATTCAAGAAAACAAACCTTCACTCCTACCTAAAGAAATAAGTTTACCTAATTATGTTGTGAAGTGGGCTATGAGCAAGTATTCACTCACTCTGCAAAGCATCAATCATGGATATGGTAGCAATAAATCATTCCCTTAGAAATCGATGCAACTGAAATCACACTGAGACAAGGTAATCAATCTGGGAACTTGGAGGCATTAACCAATGTTCTTCTACAGTTGACAGTCCTGCTCTTTAAACAATCAAAGTTAAATCGAAGTTGAACTACTTGCTAATGAAAATAACTAAGAAGAACTTCTTCTAAAAGCAAGAATTGGAAAGGAACAACAATTCGTAATCTCTATGTGTACACGGCAACTGTAAACAATATCTTTATAATCTGAACCTAATGAATTAGAAATAAACAGCAAACAGTAACTGAGCAGCAATCAGCAATTGAACAGCAAATGTAAACTTGACAAAATCAGATAACAAATCTTCTTAAACTCCAACCCTGTCGACAGAAAACACTATGAAATTGTCAATCGAAATGAACCACAATCCAATGGAACAGCAAACGGAATTAAGTATGGAACAAGAAAGCTTTATAAGAGATGGCAAGATGAATAAGGCAGTAATCACGACCCTTGTCTAAAATATAGAACAATGCAATTCATTAACGCACACAGCAATCCAGTACTCAATTCAATAGTAATCAAATAACTCTGTAATCGTAATGAACCTAAATGCAATTATCACACGACAGTAATTAAAGGATAGAAATACAAACAGCAGAGCAATTCCACTAGCGCCAGGCCCTTAGCACTAGTGAAACACTATTGGGTTACTTCAGAGCTTGAAAGATGAAATGAAACGTGCCTTTGTATTAATCGAGCATAAAATTATTACAGTGATCGCTCTCTAAACACGAGAGTCAACAAAATGTAATAGTACAAAAGGAATGTTTTGAATCAAATGATCGACCTCCCTACAGTCGCTAAAGGTGTTGCCTTATATAACAAACTCGATGGACAAGACAAGGAATGAGATGAGGTTTGAATAGCAATCCCTCAGGATCGAAGGATCCCAAGGGATTCGCTTCTCTTCTTTCTTTAGCTATTACTTGATTTCCTTTGTCTGAAGCCGAGCTATCCCCTGCCTTTTCTTAGCGATGCGTTTGGATTTCCTTGTCTTTGGCAGGATTTGGTCTAACGCTGGAGGAACATCAGTTGCATTTACTTTAGCCTCGCCTCTGATATAGCTGTTCACCTCGCCTAATTCCTGTTTTTAGCAATAAAAGGCATTTTTTAGTCACATTTTACAATAAACATAAATCTTCACAATTCTACCACAATTCTTGTAATAAGTCATCTTTCTAAAGTAAAAAGAATTATGTTTAAAGTAAAAGAATGGGAAAACACATAATGAATTCATACCTTTTCCACTCCTCAACACCTGCTAAACAGCCTGTGGATGCAAGCCTTTGCAGACCCAATTCTAAACTCAAAAACATGATCCAAATGGACTGACATCTCCTCCTTATAAATAAATGGAACTCTCCTCCACCGTGGTCCCACCAATTAGGGTTTCCTCCCTCATGTGAGTGTCTTCCCTCCAAAACTATGCAGCTTCTCTAGGAAGCCTCTCCTCCTTGGGCAGTGATGTTGACTTTAGTCAAAGATGACTAAATCGAGTGATCTGGGTTCCATTCACACCCTTAGGTTTTTATATCAGCTACTTTACTCACCTCCTTTTCACATAAGGAGTGTTATTTCTTCATTAAAAGAGGGCTAAGTTGTCTACTTACCCATTTTATTAAGAAAAAAATAGAATATGCAACTATAATTCTCCATTTTAGCTTGAGGATAAAAATTGGGAACATTACATTCCTCCCCTCCCACATGTTGCTTGTCCTCAAGCAACTGCATAGAGAGAACAAAATTTCTCCCCCTTCCTTCTCTTTTGGCCTCCTCAACAACAAGCTTTACCACTGCTCAAAGATGTTGCAATAAATCTCTCCTCCAATGCTCTCTCCCAAGTATGCAAGCTGAAAATGATGCTCCTCATGGAAAGATAGAAAGTGTAGTGGAACCTTTCTTGTTGTGCTATGGCCTCCTTAAGGTAGAAGTGATGATATTCATGGGAAAAATTGTCTCCCAATGATGATCCTCTCATCCATGCTATCATCCAAATGAAAATCTCACCCCCGATTCCTACAATGTATTGGGGCTAAATGGAGAGTTTTTTTGATTTCCCATGATGGCCCTCTCTCCATTTGAAGTGTCCATGGGGCTGCCTCTGTCCTTGGGATGAAATGGTATGGCCTCCAAGAATGGCCCAAGCTACCCCATCAAGAAAAATTGGCCATGAAATGCCTCCTCAAATTCTCTAAGTGGTTCTTCCCACAAGAAGAGACAAGTAGCAATGTGGCAATCATGGTTTTCCCATGGTGTCCCCTGCAACATAATACATGTATAATGGGGAGAATCATTCTCCCAATGGTTTTTACATCCAATACTTTCCAAATAATGCTCCTTATGTGTGTACAAACATCAGAAATACAAGGAGCAATACATAATAAAAGCAAGTTGTCAAATGACAACTGGAGAGTGGTTCAAAGTTCCACTCATGGAACCTGCACAATGCCTCTTGGCCTACCTCAAAATAAAAAGTAACAAGTGTTGTACTAGCCACTTTTTTTCTGCCACAAACTCCTTATAAGATGGAATCATAAAATTACAAATTGGTGCCAATGGTGCACACCAAGAAGAAGGTAGCTTCCCCCACAAACCATCATAAGAATAGCCAAAATCAAGGCTACAAGTAGCTGCAAGTACATTATACCAATTGCAAGAAGGGATGACCCACCTTGAGACAATAGGCTGCTCATATGAAGTAAAGAGGTACAAAATGGGAAATTATACCTTCTCTACCATGTACTTGAAACCTTGAGCTGAAATGGCTCATCTGAACGCTTTCCCTTTCCTCCAATGAGTAAGGGAATGGTTGTGCCAACCTCTCCAAAATCATTCGGGCTATGCATCTGTCCATATGCTGATGAAGGTAAGGATGAATTCCCTCCCAAGTGAACTCCTCTATCAAGGCAAATTATGCATCTAAGTGCATAGCTAGGGAGTCCTCATGTCCTACATGCAATAATTTCTCCTTGATACTAGAAATTCTATTCAAGAAGATTCTGCCATAATAATATATGAACATATCATCAACCATGTATCTGTCATCTCCCTCCTGGTCATCAAGAATCATGCATGCACCAAGATCTTGGGAGCACTCAACCAAAAGCTAAGTCCTCCAACCGAGATCAATCCTCCACATAGACAGCATTGGTGTTCTGCAATATGGTGCTCCCTCACACTGTTGCCTGCTACCTTGACATCCCCCATGCCAAATTCATCCTCCAAGTTGCTTCCATGCCATAATGCAGCTACTCATGCTCAAATAGAAATGATGCTCTCTGAAAATGAGCCTCCCATGAGAGACTATCACCTCCAAAGAATCTCTTGATCCTGGCAAATGTAAGCATGAGTGGCCTCCATCTACTCCAATGCATGAAAGAGTCCTTCCTCAAAGGAAGTATCCTCCCTCTCAAAAAATCTATGGAGAAGTCATCTTGCATCATGAAGATGCTATCCTCCATCCATGCAACAAACTCTATCAGCGCAGTATAGCTGAAGAGAATGGGTGGTACTGAAAATGAGAGAGTCTATCCCTCCTCCTTATGCTTATACCCAAACTCTCTATGCTGTGATGGACTCCTCCAATGTCTCCACCCCTCCGGAATCCAAGAGTGGTGAACCACAAAGCATGATGCCTCTCATCATCTCTATATCAGGTAGCCTCCCAAGTGGAATGCCTCCGAAAAGTGAGACATCAAGATAGGAAGTGGATTGTATATATGAGAGGAATGAAAGGTCCCTCTCTCTCTACTGCGTAGTACAGTCTCTTTCCTTAGTGCATAAAATTTCTGAAATAGATATGGGTGAAAGCCCATCATCCTTTCATGTTGATCATTCTTCTCTTCTTTATCCATCTCACAATTCGCAGCAGATGCTACATATGGCTCCAGAATTGTGTCTTGGTTTCCACATGTAAAATATTTGGAACTCCTTGCAAAGACACAAGAGCTCCTCTATTGGAAGCACTGGCTCCCCTTCCATGTGGTGATGGATCTCCTCCTAATGTGACAGCATTGTTGGTTCTTTCCAATGTATGCAAAGTGTTTGTGTTTATGACAGAATGAGTTTGACCAAGTTCGTCCATCAAAACCCTTAGTTAATGCATCTTATGTTTTTGCATTTGCATGACAATGAAAAATGGAACCTTCAAACAAAAAATCATGAACCATACCTTGAGTTGCAGCGCTCCTCCTCCCATGGCCTCATTTCCTTCCTCTACTCCCTTGCAATGCAAGTGAACAAAGGACTGTGCTATGGATCTGCATGTGTGGCTAAATTCCCACACCCTCTATGAAAATAGCTAGGATTTGTCCCATTAACAAACCCTCTCAGAAAATCTTCCCACTTTTCCCTTTCATCAAGATTTTCAATGATTTCGTAAATGGTCTGGAAAAGAAGAAGGCAGACCTCCTCTTCCATCATTCCTATTTTCCCCTTGTTTCGTTTGTAAATCTCCTCTCCTTGGAGAGAATCTCCTCTTAATAATGGCATTAAATCTTGTGCACAGGCTGAGCCAAGATTGATGCTCTGATACCACTGTAATGTTCCAAATCTGGAACTTTCTTCTCCATCGGGAATATCTTAAGATATTCCAAAATTCCGTCTATAGAAAGACCACAAGTCCATTCCAGAGATTGAATTTTGGGGCATTTACTGGATATGTCACCTTCACAAGGAAGTGTGAGATCCGGAAGCTATCTGGCCCTTCACAGACTCTGTCTATGGATATGCAATATTTCCACTTCGGGAATTTCTACTACAGGGTCCTTGAGGACGTTGTATAACGAAGCTTCTGTAAAAATAAGACAAACCACTACTGGGATGCCTTACAACACACCACATACAGCTCCTATGTATAAAATTAGCTCAAAGAAATAACTCTAGATGGATTATTCAGATCTTCGCAATCTAGGTCTCTAAAGCAATGCTCAATGAGAGAGCTTATAGCAATATGTGAAAATAACCATAAAAATCTGCAAATTTGAATACCTCTTAAGAGGGAAATATATGCATCCAACATTATATGATAATATCAGTAGTAATTTAAAATAAATAGTTTAGGGACAAGCCACTCAAGCTTTAAGAACCAACCTCCAATGAAAGAACAATAAAATACATGAGTTGCTGCAACTCTACAAAATGCCAGAGAGCAGTGACTGGGTTGTGTATATGAAGGTATGAGCTGCTGATTATGAATAAAATTTACATAGGGCTGAAGGAAAACAAAATAATGCCCAATAACAAGGAAATGGGTTGAACTATGGGATTTCTATCCAATTTAGGAGAGATTGCTAGAAATGTCGGAACATACAAAATGTGACAAGTAAATTGTCACTGCAACTGAACTAAAATATGAATGAGGCCATGGCAGATCTGAAATGTGATTTCCATCCTCTGATAATGTCTCTAAGCATAAAGGGCTGATCCATTTGTCTCAAAAACACACTCCTGATGAGCTCCATGAACCCTCCTCACATTGCCTCCATAAAATAACACAGTTTCTGATATGGACTGCGCAGTGGGAGATGATGGAATTTTTTCTAAGTGCCAAAGATATGATATGAAGCCCAGGAATCCTCCTTGCAGCTCCTCCAATGAGTATATCACTCCTCCATTGAAGAAAACAAAATAAGATGACTCCATGAGTTCCTCCTTTGCTGCCCCTATCAACACAACATCCTCTCTGCTGCAGAGCTAACACTGTAGATGTTGGTAGTAGCTGCGGCCAATGCCAGATTGAGGAAAATGCAGCTCAATCCTTATCCTTCCTTGAGGAAGAGGTAGGGATTCCCGACTGAGAACACCCTAGTGCCCGAGGGCACCACCACCCTGCTAAAAATCCCGGCGATGCAAGCCTTTGCAGACCCAATTCTAAAGTCAAAAACATGATCCAAATGGGTTGCCATATCCTCCTTATAAATAAAGGGAACTCTCCTCCACCATGGTCCCACCAATTAGGGTTTCCTCCCTCATGTGATCGTCTTCCCTCCAAAACTGTGCAGCTTCTCCAGGAAGCCTCTCCTCCTTGGGCAACACTGTCGACTTTAGTCAAAGATGACTAAAGCAAGTGATCCGGGTTCCATTCACACCCTTAGGTGTTTATATCAACTGCTTTATTCACCTCCTTTTCACATAAGGAGTGTTATTTCTTCATTAAAAAAGGGCTAAGGTGTCTACTTACCCATTTTATTAAGAAAAAATAAAATATGCAACTATAATGTTCCATTTTAGCTTAAGGCTAAAAATTGGGAACATTACAACTTCCTAGGCTTGGAGGTCTCACAAGATCTAGGAGAGATTTTCCTTTCTCAAGGAAAATATATTGTGAAGCTCCTGGAAAGATTTGGGATGGTGGACTACAAGTCAGTGACTACTCTGACGGAACTCAACTTTAAGAAATTGTATGGAAGCATTTTTGGGCCTAATTTTGGAAATCCTACCGATTATCATCAACCTGTATGGGTCCTGATGTTCTTAGTAATCTCCCGTCTGGACATATGTTTTGGAGTGAACACGTTGAGTCAATATATGGTCAAGCTTCATCACATACACTAGATTGCTGCCAAGAATCTCTTGAGATATCTCTCAGGCACAATCAATCATGGAACGAGATACACTGTCGAGAATGTGAGATTCCATTGATATACTAAATTTTAGTGGGTTGGTAGCATCGTGGATAGTAAGAGCACATCTGGATGTTGCTTCACTCTAGGTTTTTCTTTGATCTCTTGGATGAGGATGATGGAGATATCGTTGCTTTGAGCACCGCTGAAGCTGAATACACTACAAAAATTATGGCATATTGTGAGGCTGTTTGGTTTAGAAATATTTTCAATGAGTTGTTTCGTCATGTGTTTGATACCACCATGATCCATTGTGACAACAAAAGTGGGATTTGGTTTTCAAAGAATCCTGTGTTCCATGACCACTCCAAGCATATTGATATTAGGTACCACTTCATCTGGGATATGGTAAAACAAGGCACCGTAAGGCTCCATCACATTAGGACTGATGAGTGGGTCACAGATATTTTCACAAAGCCCCTACAGAAGGTAAATTATTAACCTTTCGTGAGAAGCTTGGAATCACTGATAGACGCTCTTATGAGGTCCCGCTTGAGTTGGACTTTGAGCTCCACGAGCTCAAGGGGAATTTGGGATAGTTTCTTGGAGATATAAGCAACCATAAGGTGAGGTTTTCCTTTCCTTATTGGTGTTTTATTCCCCACCATTATGATATTGATTTGGTTCACCCTCTCTTGATCTATGCCCCAAATACATCCTACCCATGTAGTTTGAGACTCATCAAATATATTGCGCTCATAAGCCCCAAATATGTGTCTCCACCCCTCATTGATGGATATAAATTGGAGAGACTCATTCCTAATTCAGAAATAATCTCATCTCACATTTTCTCTCCTCTCTCATTGGATCGTATAGCCTCAAGGAGTCTCTCTCTCTCTCTCTCTTCACACATGTGGAAAGGAAGGAGATATTTTTAGATTGTTTCTAGGGGAAAAATAGAGCATTGACCAACGTTGAATTTGGGTCAACATTCATGTTTTGACTTTGATTTTTGGGTGTAATTCTGATATTTGAAGTCCACAGCTATTGGCACACATTTCGATGAATTATGGGTAGTTTTACTTTTGGGTTGATCATAGCTTTGACCATAGAGTTGACTGTTCCATTGACCCAGTTTTACTGAGTTTTTTAAGAATTTTTTGTGCTTACTTTGACATTCTTTGGAGGCCAAGTTGACTAGGTTTGATCGAGATTCATCGAAGGATATTTACTGTTGGTTCGACCAGTGTCGAATTTTATGGTTAGGGAATCTTGTTGATTATTGTTTAACTGAAGTGAAATTTTTATGTTGTACTCTCTCTCTCTCTATTTAACTTTTGAAGAGTAATAAGAATATTTGATCAAAGGGTTTTAGCCACATTGGGGTTTTTCCTTGGCATCTGCCAAAACATTGTGTCCTCTTGTCTTGGCTTGTCTTTTGGTTATTTTTTTATGTTTTATCAGCATTTACTGCTATTTTTAATGTGATTTCTAATATGGAATTGGAATTGGGCTACTAATAAAAAAAATAAAGTAAATTTCTCTTAGAATATAACATACCATTGTTATCTAAAATTGACATAAATAAACAAAGAAGGAGAGATGGAGAGAAGCAGAAAGAGAAGGAGAGAGAAGGAGACAGGGAGAGATATAGTAATAGAGTTGGAGGGTGAAGGTAGAGGAAGAGAGAGGTGGGATAGAAATGGAGAGAGATGAAGGAAGAGAGACAATGTGAGAGAGTAGAGAGGGGGGGAGGGGAATAGAGATGAAGTTGGAGGGCTAGAGAGATGGTGGTAAGAAGAAATAAATAGAGAGAGAAAGGTGGAGAGAGAGAGAGGGAGTGATTGGGAAGATGGAGAGAGAGGGAGAGAGGACAAGAAGAGGAAAGAGATATAATGAGGGAGAGGGAGAGAATTGGAAGAGAGAGAGAGAGAGGAGGAGGAGGAGGCAGTGATAGATATATAGATTGGATAAAGAAAGTGTATGGTTTGGGTGTGATATAGAGATACAAAGGGAGATAGAGATATTTATGGAAGGTGAAGAGAGGGAATAAGAGAGATATGGTGAGAGGGAAGGAGGAACAGATGGATTGATAGACATGGAATGAGAGAGCGTGTGCCTTGGGGGGGGGGGTGCGATAGTGAGACAAAGAAGGATACTCTGGAGGGAGATATGGATATATATGGGTGGGAGGGAAGAATATTTCTTGCACTAGATGCATTGATTTCACTGTAGACGGTGATTTCTTATCCTATTTGTTTTCTTTCACTAGACGCATTAATTTTAGTGTAGATGTCAATTTCTAATGATATTTGATTGCTTTCACTCTATGCCCTGATTTAAGTGTAGATTATTTTTAATTTGATTTCTTTTACTAAATGCATATATTTCAGTGTATATGGCGATTTCTAATCCTATTTGATTGCTTGCACTAGATGCATTTATTCCAATGTAGATGTTTATTTCTTATGAGATTTGATTGCTTACACTAGATGTATTGATTTCAATGTACATGATTTATAATCCTATTTTATTGCTTGCACTAAATGCATTGATTTCATTATAGATGATGATTTCTAATCCTATTTGATTGCTTGCACTAAATGCATTTATTTCAGTGTAGATTTTGGTTTCTAATCCTATTTTCTTACTTGCACTAGATGCATTGATTTGAGTGTAGATGTTTATTTCTAATCATATTTGATTGCTTGCATTATATGCATTGATTTCAGTGTAGAATTTTTTTTCTAATCTTATTATATTACTTGGATTAGATGCATTGATTTCAATGTAGATGTTTCTAATTTGATGTAATTGGATGTATGATGGTATATTAATTTTAAAGTGATTGGATTAACAATGTGAATTGATTTTAGCGTAAGAACATAAAATTATTGGCAATGTACATTGATTTTTGTGTTATAGTAATTCAACCTATTATTAATGGTGAGCAAGAGAGACAAGGTATGATTTTTACTACAACAGATCGAGCTAAAGATTTAAATGGTCTACGATTTCAACTATCCTTTTCATATAATCGATATGAAAAGATGAAAAAACTAACAAGGGTAACAATAAGAATAGTAGAAGAAAATAGTTTGAGATTCATCACAATGAAGACTATTTGTAATTGACTACATTCTTATAATTCACATTTTATATCATTCAATACCATTACGTTGCCACTTTGCATTCAAAATTGTTATTTCATCATTTTTCATCATTTAAGTTATTACCAATATCTATTATCTCATCAAACTCATCTAACTAAGAAAATTTAAAATTAAAATGGCCAGATTAATCTCAGACATATTCATCATATTTAAAATGATTATATTATTATTAGATGTATTTACATATTATTAATAAAATTAATTATATCTTCGATATATTTTCCTTGGCCATCCTAGATCCATCTTAACTCCAGATCTATCAAGCGCTGAGACAGATCAAATCTCTTAAGGTGCAAACCTTTCCTCAAGTTTTTCACTCAAAAAATAGGTTTTCACCTCCAGAGATTTTATCCCTCTAGGCGCTTGATAGAATCAAAGTTAAGATGGATCTAGGTTGGTTTTAATATCTTCCTTGTTACAACTAAAAGTAAATCTATAAATAAAATATATACATAATACAATTTCATATTAATATACAATAATGAATATTAGTATTCTCATTTTTTACTTTATTAAGACCTTGACTTAATATGTATGGAATATCACCTCAATGGGGGTGGATAACCCAAGGTTGTTGGGAGTCATGTCTGGCCTCCATCAAGACTCTCCATGTGTGTGACAAGAAGGTGGGTTGCATTGCAGGGGATGTAGCAAAAAGCCCGTGTAAAGCCTTCCATTGGTGCTCGAGCACATTTATGCAAAGGCAGGTGGGACATGGGTATCATACAATGGACTATGGGTTTCATAATGTTATTATGGTGATGGAAGTTTTGGGTGAGTGTTTCAAACATGATCCCTAAGCCAATTTCCTCGGTCATTGATGATTATTAGAGATTTGAAGTGGTGATGTTCTACACCATGGAATATGACAGGGGTTGGAAAAGCTTGCACAAGGGAGCCTTGGCCCCTCGGTTTTCTATTTATTCTTGTAGTCCCTGTGGTGTCATCTAGACTAGGTGAGCTTCAGAATCGCAAATTGTCGGTGGTTGTCACCTGGAAAATTGTATTAGTTGTAGTTTATTATAGTTTTTGTTTCCAAGAACACCGTTGGAGTTAGATAGAGTGTTAGTGGGGAATTGGGGATGCCTCTACCCCAATTGAATCTCACTTCATTGGGTCTTTGTTATGCAATGGATCTTCAACTAACTAATGTAGTGGTGTGTGACCTTTAGAGGGTATTTTTTTATGGGTGTCTCAGCCTCTTCTTATGGTGGTGCACTCCAATGGGCCCCAACCAATGGTGGGTGGCCAAAATTGGGGGTGAAAGGAGTTTGGAGTTGAAGAGCATCATACGCAATGGTGGGAAAATATTAGAATTGTGGTTTAGTTTCGGGTGGGATCTAAACCCATGAGCAGAGTTTGTGAGGGTAGGTCACAACCGGGTGGGTGTTAAGGTGGTCTTAGCGGCATGAGGGAGGATTTCCTGTGAAATAGGAGGCAAGTGTGCATCAAGCGAGGAGTGAATTATGGGGTGGAAAGGGGTCAACAGCTGGAGTGCACACTTCGAACTTCCCAGAAATGGATCCATGTAAAATCTCTTATTTGGATGGTAGCACTAATGGAATTTCCATGAAACCCAAGCATTGACATCAATACCAAGAAAAGGAGAATGTTGGGCCAACCACGTCTACAAGGGGAGGCTCGTCAAGGTCGTTGGACAACCAAGAGTAAGAAATGAAACTCCTCTATCGTAGCTCCAACACCACCAAGGTCATCAATCAAAATTCAATCAGAGGCCTATAAGAAAAATCATTGTGAGCAACATGAGGTAGTGATTGTAGCATTGGCCCAAATTCAATATTTCAAGTGTCACTTACATGAGTGAATGGTCATCATGTGGGGTGGGAATATGTGCATTATGTAAAAATTGGAGTATTTGGAGGCCTTGTTGGCTCACCTGGAGAAACACATCAGTTGCCCTTTCCACCATCCCCCTTCATCAAGGATGGAGCCAGACAACCTAGCCTCTGTCAAATCTAGTGATTGAGTATGTTCTTTGGTATTTTTCTTATTTAGCTAGTATTTTGGATTTTTTTTCTTTACAGTTATGGCCACCTAGCTTGTATATTTTTTGGAACTTTTGTTTTGGAGTGATGGAAATGGTCAACAAACCTAGTTAGGTTCATACCAATAGGATCTTAAAAGATAACCATGTAAATATTTACATTTGCAGTTAATAGAAAGTTATGACTTACAAAAAAATATCTATGGAATATTCATTGAATATTTTTAGTACTAGTGAGAATAGAGAGTTTAGATATATGTCAAAAGTAATTATAACCCTTTTGCTATTAGATTTAATTAAAAAAGTGATATATCTGTAATGTAAGTAAGTAATGTAATGTAAGTAAGCTTGTCAACAATTTTTTTTAACCTGAGTCTACTACAACTAAAGGTAAATCTATAAATAAAAAATAAACACCATACAATTTCATCTTAATATATAATAATAAATATTAGTATTCTCATCTTTTATTTTATTAAAACCTTAATTTAATATCTATGGAATATAACCTTAATTTAGTCTCAGGAAATCAAACTAATATTTTTAGTAGTTGTGTGGACTAAGAACATACACACACACACACACACACACACACACACACACATATATATATATATTGCCCAATGGAACTTTGAACATTGAATCTCATGGTTTACAATACTTTATTGAATAGGTGCTTAGAATTATGCTAAAAAATCAAAGTTCTTAGAATGACTCGTAACTTGAATAACCGCGTAGTGTTTGGATTTATGAATCCGGTTCAAATCGTTTTGCACAAAATTGACTCTCTATGGCTTCAGAAATGAGTTTTTTTCATTTAGCTAAACTGGAAAAATTTTGTAAAAAAATGTGTACACAGATGTAGTCAGCAGTCTATACTGCTGAATGGAATGCCTATGTGGTAGGGTGACATAGAAGGTCAACTTTGGTCAAGTACTCCTCCAGCTAATGGGTGGCTGCCATGTGGCAATTATGGATTGGTGTGATTTGTGGTGAATTGGCAGGTTTTCGCTTGTTTTTGATGTGACAATGAGGACGAGACACGTGAGCTTGGGGGCGCTGCTTGTCCTCCTCAAAGTGTCATAAAATTATTGAAAAGGAAATTTGGAAAATTTGGACAGGGGTCGAACACAAGACCTCCACCTTGCCAACAACACATGCCACTAGTCTTCCTAATACCTCATGTTCCTTAAGCAATTAGTCCACTGCAACTATTTAAACTTTATCAAATATGCCAACGAGGGGAGATGGGGCCAGTCCCCAAAACATGCGACCATAACCTGTGAGAACAATGGAACAAGTGGAGTTCTTATCCATGACCACATGTTAATTAACCGCTAAACTCATTTAATTAACGTTAATCCAGGATTAACCATAAAGCGTAGGTTTTATCACTAATCCCAGTTAATTAGACTTAATGCGGTTTTGTTAAGATAGTCCTGGATTAACTTGGTGGTCTGAAAAATATAACGAAGTTTCTCTTTTTGGTGCCAGCTAGCCTGAATTAGTGCCAGTTAGCTAAATTTAGGGAGGAAATTGTGGAGAAAACTAGTAGAGATCATAACTCAGTTAGTTTTCGACAAAATTAGGAACAGAAAGAGGGTAAGACACCATTTTTTAGTGTTTTGAACCCATTGGTGCAGGTTTCATGAGCATAAAATCATTGTAAACACATCATTTTGCAAATTTGAGCATAATAAAGAGGCCCATGCCATGGAAGCTGGACCAAGGATATGTAGCCCAGGAGGGGTGAACTCCTTCATCAGATCTCTATGTTGATGCGTTCTATGGTGATGTAGTGTACTTTTATTTTTTGTTGTTCAATTTTTCTTTTATGTTAAATTGTTCATAAAAATAACATAAAAATCACTCATGAGACTCAATAACTTGCGAGAGTACTTGAACCCTTAAGCATGTGTAAAAATTTGGTTTCAAAATCTAAAAGAGGAATTAACACAACATTACTAACATACCTTAATTAGATCAATTATAACATAGAAATAGTCAATTAAACTAAATAATTCATAATATTTTCTTATATAATTTTTTATTTAGTCACATATACTACTACCATTATTATTAATCTTAATATATTAATCTCTTATATATTAATTATGAATATTAATCCTTTTATAATAATTTTGAATAAAATATAATATTAATATTGACATCACCATTAAGTTGATATTATAAACTAGTAATTTATCTTGGGCTCTTTTGCTGAATTATCTTTGTCCTAAGTAATTGGTTAAGAATATTAATTCCTTAACAATCAACTTAGATCCATCTTAACTCTAGATCTACCAAGCACCGGGGGATCAAATATGTTTTCAATATAAAAGATATTTTCACATCATAGATATTTGATTCCAGAGTTAAGATGGATCTAGACTAGTAAAGTAAGGAAAATAGGATTCATAAAAATGATTTAAAAAATCGATATAGGCTGGTAAAGCAAGGAAAGAGGATTCATAAAAAGTATTTTAAAAAATAGAAAAATAAAATGGGGGAATAAATGTGTAAATATGGTTTATCAAAGAAAAGGGAAAGACTTAATGAGTAAAATAATGAATGATGGTTTTTTATGATTTCCTAACTTAAATGTAGCTATTCTATTTATCATTGAATTTATTAGATTTTTTTTCAATTTCTACTGTTCCTCTAATGAAACAAGAAGAATAATAAGGTGTTACATGCAATTTTTGTTTCACCAAAGCATATAAGATTCTTACAATTATGAGAATGGTTTTTAATAGTTGATTTAGATATGTGGTTGTGGCAAGGTCTACTATATTATTTTTAAAGTGGATTTTGAAATTTTTTTCAGTTTGGCCAATGTATGATTTTCCACATGAGCATGGAATTTTCTAAAGACCTAGAACAAAAATAGGTTCATATTTATCTTTGGAAATTTTAAATAGTTGGTAAAATATATTATAGAGTTTGGTTATTCATTTTGTTCAATATCATTCAAATCTCGTATATGGTGCCTTGAATGGAGGGAAGAGAGATGAAAGAAAAAAGTGGGGAAGTGGAGGGAATGCTTATAAATTTAGAATTATGAGTGGATTTAAAATATTTAATAATTTTATAGGTTGAGTACCCATTAGCCTTAAGGACCTTTGTGATATGGGTTTGACCATTCTCAACAAACTAAGGAGCATAGTTTGAGTAGTCTTAAGTAATTTGATTTTTTAGAACAATTTTTTTTTTGCACAAGGTGATGGTGGAATTGCACCCTCACCCATCAAGTATATAAAAATAAGACTCACATAGATAGATACCTTTGTTCCCAACACCATCAAGTTATATATGGAAGGAATATTAATCAACTTATAAACTATATATTATACACAATTTATATAGCATCTATACTATTAATACTAATACATCTACTTATTAGACTTTGTCGATGGTTGATGTCCATATTGATGCATAGCATAGACTATAGCACAGGAATACATGTTGAAAATGAAACTCCCATTACTTTTTTTCAAATGAAGAAAAAATCAGGTAATTTTATTAACAATAATAAAATTACATGAGTTGAATTACTACCGACATAGATCCATCTTAACTCGGGATCTATCAATAGTTGAGAGAGATAAAATCTCTCAAGATGTAAACCTCTTTCTGAGTGAAAAACTTGAGGACAGGTTTGTGCCTCTAGATATTTAACTCATATTTGGCAAATCTCGACTTAAAATGGATTAACACACTAATAAAATGTTCTAAGAATAATAGAATTTTAATTTTCACTTGTTTTGTATAATATATATAAATATTTGTGTTATTAATATTTTTTAAAATCTTACATTTTTTTTATATTAAAATATTTTACTCTACATGCATATTGAAATACAAGAGGGTCAAGCAAACAGACAGCCATCAATCTCCAAAATTCTGCAACATTTTCCTAAAATCATCAAAGAGGAAAATAGAGCAAGCTATATTTCAATGCAGAGATGGCAAAGCACTGGGTCCAGACAGCTTTACGCCTAACTTCTTCCATCACTTTTGGGACCTTGTAAATAATGATGTTTGGCAGCTGGTAGAGGAATCTAGAACAATGCATTAGGTTCTTCCCTCTCTCAATGCAACCTTCATCGCTCTAGTCCCCAAGGAAGATCATGCAGCCACCCCTAAAAAATTCAAGCCAATTTCCCTTTGCAATGTCATCTACAAAATCATTTCCAAAGTGATTGCCAACTGACTCAAGCCGCTGCTCCCTCTACTCATCTCACCGGAACAAACAGGATATGTGGAAGGATGCCAAATCCTTGATGGAATCATCCTTACCCATGAAATCATCCACTCCCTGAAGCAATAAAAAAAGGTAGGAATGATTTTGAAAATTGACCTATCCAAAGATTTTGATAAACTAAGTTGGCATTACATTCAGCAGATGTTTTTAGCCTATGGCTTTAGTCCAACTTGGATCAGGTGGGTCATGAGCCTAATCTCCTCCTCTTTCTTCTCTATTTTGGTCAATGGAATCCCATCTCGCCCTTTCTCCCCATCTCCTGGTAATTGAAAAGGTGACCCTCTTTCCCCTTTTCTCTTTGTCCTAATCACTGAAGGATTGATTTACCTGATCAAACATGCCCTCCACTCCCAGACCCTCTGAGGCATCGTTGTGCATGGCACACCAGTCACCACCCACCAGCAATTTTTTGATGATAACATGCTTTTCGAGAACCCTTCAGCCCAAGAAGCCCTGGCCTTCAAATCCATCTTGGAAACTTTCGCAGAAGCCTCTAGCACGTATGTCAATGCCTCTAAATCCCAATTATTTTTCTTCAACACTGCCATAGCCACTCAAAACGACATTGCTAGAATTCTTGGATTCACCATTGCCAAGCTTCCTACTAAATACCTAGGTGCGCCCTTGATAGATTCTTCCATAAATCATTCCTCCTGGAAATCTCTCCTTGAAAAACTTGAGGCTAGGTTATCCTCATAGACTTTTCGCTCCCTCAATCTAGCCAGCCATCTCATCCTGGTTAAATTGGTCCTATAATCCATGTCTCTCTACTTATTCTCCGTTCTAGCTGCTCCTAAGGGAGTCCTCAAACAAATCAAGGCTCTTCAACATAATTTTCTATGGGGTTCTTCCGAGCAGAATAGGAAATGGGCACTGTTAAAATGGGCTACAGTCTACAAACCCAAAAAATATGGAGGGCTTGGGCTCTGTGATCCATATCACAACAATGCGGTCATGGGGGGGGGGAATTTGGTGGCAATGGGTTTCAACTCCACATGCTCCCTGGGCGCATCTCTGGACAGCTAAATACGCCAATAATTTCCCAGCAGAAGATCTCATCCACCTGAATACTGTAGAAGCAGGCTCTCAGATTTGGAATGCAACCAAACAACACTGCCTTCTTGTTCAAGAACATAGCTTCTAGGAAATTCAAAATGGTCGCGTTGCCCGCTTTTGGACAGATTCATGGAAACAACATCCTCGATTGATCAGCACCATCACCCCACAGCTCCAACCAGAAGTAATCAACAAACTAGCCACAAATTTTTACCACTATTGGGAGGCTGACCATACTCAGGAGTTCAGGCAATGGAAATCGGTTGTCGTCTTCCTAAATCAGCACCAGGAGAACGCACATATCACCCTTGATACGAAACTCAACTGCAGGAGAATTAGGCACTCAGAGGAAAAGGATATCCTAAGATGGGGCTACACATCACAGGGAAAATTCAGCACCAAGGAGGCATACTTACTCCTCAGCCAAAATCCTGATCCCATCGATTCCCTTTGGGATGGCCTCTGGTCATCTAACCTCTGGTGCAAAGTCTCAAATTCCTTATGGCTTCTTTGTCACAGGAGGATTCTCACCTAGGATAATCTCACTAAAAGAGGCTTTACAGGTCCCTCAATATTCCCAAATTGTAATAACCATGACGAAACCATTCAACACCTAACGGTCACCTGCCCAATGGCAACTTTCCTATGGGAGAAAATCAGCTTCAGATGCCAAAGAGAAGGCAGAGGACCAGGATATTTGAACTGAACCATCTGCAATTGGCCTCCCACCCCTTACAGCAGTAACCTCCTCAACGCCTTATGGAAGCTCATTCTAGGTCTCACTCTTTGGACCCTCTGGAAGGAAAGGAATAGGTGAATCTTCAAAAATTGGAGTGCCCCCTAGGAAAATCTTTGGGAAAAAATTCACTGCAAAATTCAGGAAACAAGAAACTTTGGCTCTCCACCACCGGTAGCAAGAAGATATACCATGCAAGCCATGGAAAAAATCCATTAGAGAATGGAATCTCATCCTCCAAATTTCTGCCTCCCTACTACTGAGCTCGCAAACCTCGTGTTGAGGATCCAAGTAACCGGGCTCCCCGTTGGGAAAATAGAGAGAGGGGGTGAATCAGTATTTAGAGTTGACTGACAATTTTTTACTTTTTCTTTCTCTTAAAACCATATGTTACATTACTGCATCCAACTTGTATGTCCAGAGATCTTATTATGTCTTTACTTAGATCATTGCATCATTTATTCATCAGATAAGCAGTAAGCATGAACAGAAATAACAGAACAAACCATCAAACATAAGCAACACATATGAACACCAGGAGTTAAGGTGGAAACCCAATTTGGGAGAAAACCACCGCTGCTGTTATCTCAGTATTCAATACTTATTATAAAGAAAATTTCTTACAATTTTATGCTGGCGCAGACTTATACCAGCACGCAGGCACCCACCTGCAGAAGGCTACAACCTTCTCTCATTTACCAGCCTTTCTTGGAAGGGAGCTACAACCCCCTGTTATCGTTTACCAGCTACCACTTGAAGGGGGCTACAACCCCCTCATTGAAGGCTTCGACCCTCAGCACCACTGTGGACCACGTTTCATCAATTTCCTCACTGGATCCACTAGTTTCCACACGACATACCTTGCATGCCACCAGAATTATTCATTTAGTACACTCACACCTGTTCTTCATGATTTCGTCCGTCGTTCAAACCAAAGATTCATCATTGTCATATCATTATATCCATGGGTGCATCGTAGATTCAGATTTATCAGTTAAGAACAGAGTTCGCCCATGCTGATATTCCTTAGAAAAATTTACAACTCTTATGCATGCACACCCGTACTATGATTATCATTACCTTATATAGTTTTCGCCTTTATTAAAACCATGGGTCAAAACCATTCAATTACTAATGGTATTCCTGGACGGGGTCAAAATAGATACTCCATTAGGGTCTCCATAACTCACACTGTTCTATTGATCTTGGTAATTAAATAATTAATTTAATACTTTTGAACTTAACTTTAGGATTAAGGTTAACCCTTCGCATTTTAACACTTTCAAACAATATGATAAACCTTTGACCCCGGGCCCACAAATATAGTCAATAGCCAATCCAATATGTGCACGGTAAATTTCGCGCAAGTCCAGCGTCCGATCACCGTTAGATTAGCAAGCTTACAGATCAACGACATATATGCATATCGCTCGACCTTCAATGCCGAACGTTAACGTGCGATGGCCTGCTGTACCTTGGTTAGCCTCCGCGCAACTTTATCAAATGACTACCGTCCGATGGCTTCCCTCCGTATCAACGGGATCAATGCCGCACAACAATATCGCCGGGGCATCCCCTGGCCGAACTAAACGCGCGATGGCACACGCTGACAAGCGAAGTCAGGTCTCCTTGCCAAGTGTCGAATGTGATTTGTGGGATCGCTCCCAACTCCTCAAATACCACTTACCCGCATATGTGGTGCGATGAAAACCATAAACCACCTTCACCGTTCTCACTCGGTCATGGTTCCATTCTTCCATGCAAACGGTTCCGTCGCTCATTACGCTTCCATTGCTAAGTTTAGAGTTCTATCCTGTCACAGTTACGCTTCTAACTTCACATTCAAGTTCTTGATTCCGCAAGTTGATTACTGTACTATGGTCCATCGCAATTATAATCTTTGCTCCATTCATCATATCTCTTTTTCTGCTTCGATGGCCTTTTTCTCCTACTCTGTCTCTAGACAGTTTTGCTTCAATTATACATTCTACTTCTCTTCACTGTCTCTGTGTTTTCTGCTGCCTCAATACCGTATCTGCCTTGCTTCCTCTCTGCTGCTTCTTGTATAATGTTGCTCCTTGCTTCTCTATTTGCCTTGTTTTTTTTCATATGCTCCTTCGTGCCACTTCATTTGCCATCAATGACAGCATTTCCAACAATCTCCCCCTTTGGCATTGATGGAAATACTCTTCCTCTGTTTGTCTTATAGAAGCCCTTTGTTGCTTTTCCTCCCCCTTTGACATCAATGGCAAAGAGTTTGATCAAGATCCTTTGAACTGACAATATCATGCTCCCCCTGAGATCATGCTGCATCTTCAAACATAATATGACCAAAAATGCATCCTTTTCATATGACCAATGCTCCCCCTTAGCCTGTGCATTCAGAGATGCCTAACAACACCTCACAACCAATTTAATCTTTTGTATTTAAGTAGATCTGATCCTCTGCATGGCGGAGACTACTCCCAATTTCTGTCTGAGATATTCGAATGCTTCCCTCGGTAGAGGTTTGGTAAATATATCAGCAACTTGTTCTTTGGAGGGAACATACTCCAATTTCACCTTTTGTTCAAGCACTTGTTCACGTAAGAAGTGATATTTGATGGGAATGTGCTTGGTCTTGGAATGCATAACAAGATTCTTTGAGATACTAATGGCACTTGTATTTTCACACATAATGGAGATAGGAGGTGAACATTTGATTTGAAATTCTTGTAAGGTTTGCATCATCCAGAGAAGTTGAGTGAAACATGATGCAGCAGCCACATATTCTGCTTCTGTTGTTGATAAGGCAATAGAGCTTTGTTTCTTGCTAAACCAAGATACTAACTGGGGTCCCATATAGAATGCACCACCACTAGTGCTTTTTTGATCATCAACACTTCCAGCCCAATCTGCATCAGTGTATGCATGAAGAGTAAGATCAGCATTCTTTGGATACCATAGTCCAAAGTCTTGAGTTCCTTGTAGATATTTGAATATTCTTTTCACAGCCTGAAGGTGAGACTCTTTTGTATTAGCTTGGAATCTTTTAACAATCCCAACTGCATGCATGATGTCTGGTCTTGTCCCAGTGAGATAAAGTAGACTTCTTATCATATATCTGTATTTTGGTTGATTCACCATGGGGGAATCATCATTAGAATTGAGATTGCATCCGGTTATCATTGGTGTACTTACAGGTTTGCAATATTCCATGCCATACTTCTTCAGGATTTGCTTGAGGTATTTTGCTTGTGATAAGAATATGCCATCTGTTGCTTGTTGCACTTGCAAGCCAAGAAAGAATGTTAGTTCCCCAAGTAAAGACATTTCAAATTCTTGCTGCATATCAGAAGCAAATTTCTGACTCATAGACTCTTCATTACTTCCAAAAATGATATCATCAACATATACAACCACAATCAATAGTTTATCATTTTCAGTTTTTGTGTATAAGTTTCTATCAGCAGACCCTTTTGAAAATCCTTGTTGATGAAGATATTTTTCAAGACGATAGTACCATGCCCGTGGAGCTTGTTTGAGACCATATAGAGCCTTTTTAAGTCTACAAACAAGTTTTTCATCATTTCCCAAAATGAATCCTTCTGGTTGTTCTATATAAACTTCTTCTTTTAGATCACCATTGAGAAAAGCAGATTTAACATCCATTTGATAAACTTTGATTTGTTGGAAGCTTGAGAAAGCAAGAAACATTCTTATGGCTTCAAGTCTGGCTACAGGAGCAAAGGTTTCTTCAAATTCTATACCTTCTTGTTGAGCATACCCCTTGCAAACAAGTCTAGCTTTATTTCTTATAACATCCCCATTCTCATTTAACTTGTTTTTCAATATCCATTTAGTTCCAATGACATTTTTGTCATGAGGTCTTGGTACTAATTCCCAAGTGTGATTCTTTTCAATTTGATCAAGCTCTTCATTCATGGCTTGAATCCAACATTCATCTTTGCTAGCTTGACTGACATTGTGTGGTTCAATAGTGGACAGAAATGCTAGATTTCTAGAAGATCCCACAAGAGTCCTTCTTGTTTGTACACCTGATCCATTTTCTCCCAAAATTTGAGATTCTGGATGATTCTTTTGAACATATCTGGATGGAGCCTTTTCAGACAAATCATCTTCGGATTCTTCATTGGGTTTACTATCTATATTATCCTTATTTGATGTAGAAGGATATATGTCAATCATCATCTTCCTCCGTTGTTTGTTTTTCTTCTTTTGAGTCAAGTAGAGACTCATCAATAACAACATCAATACATTCACACCCGAAGTCTTTTATTGTAACATTTATATTCTCTACTCCTAGAGGAGTAACCAAGAAGTATTCCTTCTATTCTGCTTCCTGATCAACTTGCCAGTTTTTCATCATTATTTTTGATAAAGCATTTTCTTCCAAAAATTTAAAATGCTTTACAAGTGAGGATTCCCATACCGTAGTTCATATGGAGTTTTATCACTATTTACACGAGCATGTGCCTTGTTGAGAATGTTTACTTTTGTATGTGTTGTCCCCAAAATGTGTCGTGTGTTCCAAAATCATCAAGCACAAATTTCTCTAGCCATTTGTTGAACTATTCTATTCATTCTTCGCAACACCATTTTGTCGTGGAGTGCCGCCTACAAAATCGTCTTTTTATGCCATGTTGTTCACAAATTCAAGGAACGGTCCGATGTATATTCTCCTCCTCGATCGACATGAGATCTGGATTTTTAGATCTAATTCATTCTCAACTAGTGCTTTGAAGATCTGAAATTTCTCAAATGCTTCATCTTTGTGTTTAAGCGTACCAATCCAACACATTCTAGAGAAATCATCAATAAATAAGATATAGTATTTTTCACTCACGTGGTGACTTTTTTCCTCATAGGTCCACATATGTCAAGAGTGAATGAGTGCAAGAGGCTTACTTGATGATCCTTCCTTGGCATTAAATTGTACTCCGGTTTGCTTACCGAATTGGCAAGATTTTCATATGGTATTTTCGTGTAGAGTAATATTGTAAAGATCACAAACAACTTTAAGTCTGACCGTTTGATTTGTTGATTTGAGAGAAGCTCGTATGTCCTAACCTTTCTATGCTATAGGCAGCTTTTCTTCGAAGATTTGCTCAAGTAACATTGTTCTTTGTAGTTCTTCAATACATATAAAGTTGCTTGGAGTACTTTTTTCCTTTATAATCATTTTACTCCGTATCAAGATCACGTACCACACATTCTTTTCAACTAAAGACAACTTCGCCTCTCGTCGCTACATTTGACTTACACTTACTGTGTTATGCTTTAATCCATCCACATACATGACATCATTAGCTTTCACCTTTTCTTTAGAAAAATGGGGGACCAAAGCATGACCTAGTGGAGTATCATTTCCAAATGTAACATTCTTTTCATTATCTAGAGCACTATATGCAAGAAGTTTGTTTTTGTCACCCGTCATGTGTCTTGAGTATCCACTATCAATGTACCATTGATTTTCTTCACCTTCCTCGCAAATAACTCTATGCCACAATTTTCAACCTATAATTCCTTCTTTTCCATACTAAGCTTGAAGGAACATGTTATTTTGGCTGAACTTTGCTCCCGCATTCAGATTCTTCAATATTTAAAGTTATTGTAATAAGCACATTCAACTTCATTTTTGAAGATAGGTGTTGTTATAGGTATTCTTCTTTGTTTCAATAAAACATCAATCCTTTTCTTTCTTGCTTCTCTTATCATGATGGTTTTATATGCAACACACTTCCACAACTTACGACCAAAATTGTGACATGAGAAACATTTTCCTATCAAGAAGAAATTGCTTCTGATCATGAAATATTCTACTTGAATTTACTCCGTTGACGGTGTTTTTCGAAAGATATTCCCGTTAGTGTTCTTTGATTTGATATGATCATTCTTTACCCGTAAAGATTCTTTATTCCCTTGCCGAGTGGCAAGATGTTGCATACCAGCTATAGTCGCTTTTAGATAATTTGGTGCTAAAGCTTGAGAAGATTCTCCGATATATCCAGACTCGTTTCTTATAAAAGGAGAATTGTACCTTGATAATCTCATCTAAGGTTTCGATCCTTTTTAGCAAATCTAAGATTCAGATTTCCTTACTTTCTCAAGTTCTTTCTTAGGCTTACTACTTCACACTCTAATTTCTCATTGTGTTTCTCCTTTTTCTTCAAGTTGACGGAGTCTCTATGGTTATTTTACTCTCTTCTAAGCATATTTTGGAGCTGATTGTTTCTATCAAGAAAATCATTATCCTTCAGAGTTCACAAAAGTATCCCTTTTCTTCTTCTTTAGAATATTTTTCAAAAATGCGATAGTTCAAGATCTTTTTCACATTCTTCCTCACTATCGCATAACCCATCACTATCTTCATGAGTAATAGTAACTTTTTCAGTGCTAAATTGATTCTTATTCCTTCTTTCTACTTCCTTCCCCTTTTTATGTGTTTCCTTTATGAGGACACTTAGCAAGATAATGACCAACTCTTCCACAATAAAAACATTTGAAAGGAAGCTTACCCTTCCGAACCGTCATGTGCCAAGTTGAAGTTTCTTTACAAAATTCCCACTTACTCTTCTTCGAGATATATCTTGATCCTTCGTTTTTGTACTTTCCTTCCCTTTTGTAGAAGCTTTAAATATCGTTTTCTTGACTTCGTATGATCCTCTCTTCTCATTTCATATACAGTTAGTATGCCATGAAGTTAAAAATCTACAGTAAGATTTTTATCCCGTTTTTCTTCAAGAGCAACAAGAACTTTTGACCCAAATTTGCCATTAGTGATCTTAAAATTTTCTCAACCAAAGTAGATTCGGTTATTGTTTCTCCCATTTCTCATATGATTTACAATATCATCAAGACGTAAAAATAAATTGGCAACGCTCTCCTCATTATCCATTTTTAGATTCTCATATTGAATTATGAGAGTTTGAGTTTAGCACCTTACCTTTGCATCACCTTCATAACCTCGAATGATTTTGTCCCATATTGCCTTAGTCGTATTTAGTCGCATCACTTTGAAAATTCTCGATTCCGCTAGGACTTCCTAATAGAGCATTGACCGCCTTTGCATTTATTTCATAATTATTTCTTTCCGTCGGACCGTTGGTACCGGCAGTCAGATATTGATATCCTTGTTCAACAATTTCCTCATAGACCGCTTCCGCAGATCAAGATAGGATCTCATCCTTGTTTTCCGTAAGATTAAATTTTTCCTCAAAGAGCGAGGCCCGATAGATGTTGTTCCATCTTTATTGCTCATCCTCTTGATCTTCCTTCTAGCGGCTAAGCTTTTTCTAAGGACCTGGCTCGAAACCAATTAAGCGGGGAAAAAAATACCGAGAGGGGGGGGGGGGCTGGATCCAGATTAGGGTCGAAAACTTTTACTTTCTTTCTCTTAAAACCATATGCTACTTTACCGAATCCAATTAGTATGTCCGCAGATCTTATTATGTCTTTACTTAGGTCATTGCATCATTCATTCATCGTATGTAGATTAAGCAAAGAAGTACGAACAGAAATAATTTAACAAATCATCAAACATACACACATATGAACACCCGCATTTAAGGTGGAAACTCAATTCCGGGAGAAAACCACCGTCGTCGTTATCTCGCCTCAATATTCATTATAAAGAAAACTTACAATTTGATGCCGGAACAGACTTATACCAAGACGCAGCACCCACCGCGGTAAAGGCTACAACCTTTCTTCGTACTCCCACCACTGATCGGGAAGGGAGCTCCAACTTCGATTTTAACGCCAAATTTTCTACCGACAAGGATACTTACTTTCATACAAAGACTTCAACCCTCACATCCATCGTATTTCTCTAATTTCTTCCACGTACTTCTCACGTCTTCCTCATTTATTTTGTCGATCATCGGAGAGTTTCATCATTTCTAGATCATATCCATAGCATCAGATATATCAATTAAGAAATGTAGTTCGTCCATGCAGACATTTCTCAGAGAAATTTATTCATTCACCACCTCACACATGCACACATCAGACAATCATTGTCTTCTCCTTATATAGTTTTTGCCTTTAGTAAAACCATGAGTCAAAATCATCCAACCTGGCCGATGGTATTCCTTCTTTTATTGAAATTTTTTTTATTTATCAAATTGTGAAATTTGATAAATAAACATTATCCACAACCTTTGGCAATTTAAAATATATACTAGGTCTTAATCAATGAGCAATATAAATTAAATTGGGGCCCAACACTAACAATCAACCCGATTGAAGGGCTCATTGCCCATCATGGCCGCAACATCCAATTCGACGATATCGCTCGGGCAACTTGTACGGGAAATACCGCGTGATGGCGTGCCATACTTGTGTTATCCTCGCGCACCTTCTCGAACACGCCCACTATCCGATGGCATCTTCTCCCGCATCAATGGTATATATCAATATCGTCGGGGCATCCTGGGTCGAACGACAACGCGATGGCGCACAATGACAAGCGGCTCTTCTGCGGGTCCACCTCGCCACGTGTCAAATGATCTATGGAATCACCCCCAACTCTCTTGAATACCGCTTGCCCATCGAGAGCGTGCGATGAAACTACCAGCCTTAAACCACGTTCACTGCTCATTCGCAAGGTTTCGCCTCTACCGTGTGTTCCGCGCGTACTTTTGCTAATTAGTTTCTCCGTTGCTATCGGCTCATATAACCACGATTACCGTAATACAAGCCCAATGAAAAACCTTTCTGAGCCATTCGTAATTCCAAAGAGTTGTTCCAATGAAAGTTCGAGTCACCGAGTTTCGTGTTGGTTGCGTGAATTCACAATTCCTTCATCAAGAACACGTTCATATATTACACTTGATTAATTCAATAAAGGTACGTACACCCGGAACAATCCCCAACATTGATCCTAATTTACCTTTAGTCTTATATTCAACGAATGTATATAACTCCACCGTCTACCGCCTTGGGGGATACAGCGCCGACCGTGACAAGACGGCTCCTCGAACTACATACGTAGCACCATTAATCCCTTTCACAGTGGTTTCTTACGGATTTCACCATCCTCCATCGTATGCATATGTTCATGCATGGATTAATTCCACAGGACATAAATATCCTTCCTATTGAATTCAATTTGCTCGATCACATCGCTTTCTCTCGTAGATGCACTCTTTCTCTCCGTTCTTCTCTCACGACTCCGTCCTCTCGCTTTTCATGTTTCTTTTCTTTGTTCCTAGTTATCGTTTCAGATGCCAATTTGTTCGTTTTCACTTCCTTTTGCCATCAATGACAATATTTCCAACATTATGATGATGTGACTTTCTCACCACATGGGTTGTATGATGGAGGTATGATGAGGCAACAAAGGCATTCGTTGCTTTGGAGGATCGAGAGAGAGCAAGGGAAGATTTTCTCACATTTCGCATGATGTTCTAATGGGAGGAGATGGAAACATTATGGGAGAAGTCTTTGACATTGAACATGTCGTAGAGTGGATTTATGAGTTAGGAAGGAGCCTATTTGCATGGGCCAACAACACTGGCCACTATGGAGCAAAGAATTTGTTGATGGGAGGTTCTGATCACTTCATATTTGATGCACACATGGCATAGGCAGTAAGATTGGTAGAGGAGTGAATGGACTCATTTGTCATTATGTTATGATCTCCTTGACTTAGGTTTCCAAGCATAAGGGGTGGATCTTCAAGGGCAAAGATATGATTTGTTCCTTTTCATAGGAATATGTTCTATCGCTTACGAAGAGCACATCTATGGATCTTGTCACCCTCTTACTTCCCTTACATGGTAAGAATTATGTTTATGCATTTATTGCTTGTTCCATACAATATTTGCATGCTCTTACCTTTCTCATGTTGCATTGCTCTACAAAGGCAAGCTTTTCTTTAGGCTCCATGGTCTATTTTTGCCGCCTATCATGATGGAGACAACCATCTATAATATTATTTGGGGCAAGTGTTTGGTTACTCCTTGTATGCTCGCTTGATGCGCTCAACCATTTACTACTGGCCGGTAGATGAGGTGGGACTTACACAACTAGCCATTTTTCAAGAGACAACTTGCCATGCTATTATCTAAAGTCGTAGTGGGGAAGACCGTGTTGACCACTTGGGAGACCTGCTATACCTTCAAAGACCATATGAAGCCTTCAAACATTTCTCTCATTATGATGATGATCATATTCCTACTTACAATATTATTTCTACCTATATGAAGAGCATGATTGGAGGAGGAGCATCCCCAAAATTTTCAGGCATTGGATGCTCCATGGGGAGTACATTGGAAGGAAATGGCCTCTACAAGAACATATTTTTATCTTAATGAGGAGGGCCATGAGGTGGATGAGGATTCCATGTGGTGGTAAGTCCTTGTCTATCATGTATGAGATTGTTTGGGTCACTTGGTGCACACACTAGGAGAGGGACCTTGGAGGCTCAGCTTCCTTCTTGCCAATGGTGGGAAACATCATTGCAGCCCTCGAGATCAAGAAATTATCTACACTTATCTTAAGTGGAGAGGAAAGTAGCATAGTAGGATACTATGTCTACCATGTTTGAAATTCCACCCCACCTACTCTGGCCAGAGCTTCATGTGGAGGATGATTTGCATGAGTTGCCATTTTGGAGGGTGGCTCATTTTGCTTGGTTGATAGCTTTGGGATGAGAGATTCAAATGGGAATGATGAGTCCCAATATAGATATCAGCCTCATGCTTCAAGAGGATCTTCAAATAGCCCATTGTTGCTTCCATGAATGTTCTACTCGTCACATAATGTCATCTATTTAGATATCTTAGCGCACTTGGGAGAGGCACCCTGGAGATATATCGATGATGCAACACCTCGATCCTTGGAGAATTTTATCTTATGAGGTCGTTACAAGGAAGAAGAGGATTTTCTCGCTCTTATCTCGTCACGTCGAGGACAAGCAACATTTGGGAGGGGAGGATCGTAATATTCCAAAATTTGCACACAAATAATTCTGGGAATATTAGATTTTAGCGCTTACCCAGGAAAGGAATAAATGGGTAAGGAGGCCCATGGAAAATAAAATTATGAATAAATTCCACTCGCAAAGGAGGAGATCACCTTAGGAGTCGGTTTTACACTTCCAAGTGTGAACAAGGACACTTAGATGGAGACATAGTCAAGTTTGACTAAGTCAACATCCATTCTTGAGGAGGAGGAAACATCAAGTAAACTAGCTCAATGTGAATAATGATCACTTCCAGATACACATATGAGAACCGGATCGAAGATCCCTTGGTGTGAACAAAGAGGCATTGTAGGTGGATTGGTTATAGTTTACCAAGTCAACAAATTGCCACAAAGAGGAGGGAAGCTAGCTAGGGCAGTCATAGCTTTGAAAGAGGAAGCTTCATGAAGAAGTCACCTCAACATTGCAGTCCGCAGAGCTCACTACAAAAGGATGGCATAGCATCAAAGGGAGGACATTCATGTATTCAAATATTTTTTTCTTGGAGACCACTTACATGCTTCACTGCTTAGCTCGAGTTGCCGCACTGCTTAGTGCAAGGGATTCCTTGCAAGGGAATTCCATCTCTTGGATCAACTTGATTAAGGGATCAAGAAAAATGATTTGGGCTTCTTAGCATTTGGCTTAGGGCTATTCATCTACACTCAGCCACATCACAGCTCACTTCAAAAAATTGCGTCTTATGTGTTGTTGTGCCAGAAAGGCACCCTTTGATTGTATGCTAATCTTTGAGGAGGAGGTATTTACGTCCGGAGCCCTAACAAGAATGTAGGGCCATTTTCTCGTATTATTCAACATTTATATGTCATATTCGGTCATGTTTAATACATTTTGTAGTAAACTGTGTTATTTTCTCGTAGTGTCGCTTTGTACATGCATTTTGTCGGAAACCTTTGCTAGGTATCTTGTTTCTACCGTATAAGTGATTAAACCTCCATTTTTTGTTGTGTGATTAATTTAAACTCTATACCAGACTTCTTTCTACTCATTTTACGTAGAAACCTCATTATAATAACACAAATTGCTTCGCAGCGTCGCATGAGTTAGGCTATAGTTTTGGCTTAATTTAGATGCATCGACTTGGGAGATCTGCTTATATGAGCTATATAATTTTTTTCACCTCAAATTTTGCATGCGAGTTGTACATCATGTCTAATAAGGTATCCAACTCCTATTTCTCACTTTTACAGAGTTATTTTCTTAAGAAAATTGTTTTATGCTCTATATTTCTATTTGACCAAACAGAATATAGATCATATTGTTGTTGAGGTTATTTCTGCTAGTGTTAAGGGATGTTATTTGAAAATCTAACAGCTCTCTTCTCTTACTCTGCAATAAGCTCCATTGGTAATAACTCAAATTTTTCCCAATAGTGTAGTTGTCTCTAATTTGGGATATTACAAAGCATTTAATAAATAAAATAAAAAATAAAAAATGAAATACAAACCATAAAAATAAAATGAAAAACACTAAAAAAATTAAAAATAAAAAGAAAAAAAAACATTAAAACAAAACAAAATCATTTAAAAAAAACAACAATTAAAAAATATATAATAAAACAGCAACATAAAAGAGCCAAGCAACATACTCATGGCACCAAACTCATTAAAAACAAAAAAAGCATAAAACACCAAACTCAAGGCTCTAGCATTAAAAAAAACAAAAAGAGGTTTTCTTTTTCAATTAGATAGAACAATATAATCAATTGTTGGATTCAAGAGAATGGCACTTGAAAATATTTTCAAGGATGTCAAAGTGATGTTCAGTTGAAACTCAAGTTATCCTGAGGTGGTGAACGAACTAGCTCACTACTGAATCAGAAATACGCCCATATCACAATCAAAACCAGTGGTATTCAATAAAAACTATTGCATAAAAAAAATTGATTGGATAGATATCAAGTTTGTAAATTCGATTGGATTATCAAAGTGTATCCTGTCCTGCTATATCGCATAGATATGAGCAAGAAATCATCTTCAATCAAGCCATAGTAATTTTATTCATAAAATAAGGCAATATTATTTAATAGAACGAAAGGATCTTGCAGAAATTTTTATAGCACAAAACTCCTCCAAGATCCATGAAAATCAGCCTAAGAGATTTCAATTCCAATTTTGTATGAGGAAATTAAATCAATTCTGATTTTGTGGAGAAAGCAGCTTTTTGAGATAACACCACATATTTTCCATTCTCAACAAATCCTGCCAAAGAAATTTTTCCACACCACTTGAAATGACAAAGTGATATGATACCCTATGCATTGCAGAAGAATTTGACCTCACCTTCTCAATTCGTGTGGAATACCTTCAATAACATGTAACATGACATTCAAAAGAAGGAATGGAGGTTTAAACAAGCATGGACGCGGCCATGTTAAGTTCATTCACTACTCCAATTGAGACATATGCACTCCCAAGGATAAGGCCTTGAAGAGATTGCTTGCACATTGTCAAGCAAGATGTTGTGTGTGATGTTCAGGAGGTGTGCGTTAACGATGGGTACATGCTTCAAAGCTTTATGCAAAGATGCAGATCGTGCTCTGTAAATTTACCTCATGTTTTCCATGTCGTATCTCACACTCTCGCCGCAAATAGGTTTCAACGTTTTACGCTGAGAAGGCCCCCGCCATGTGGTCCTTGCCTGGCAGTGAAATCAACCAAGGTGGTGCTTGATAAAGGAAAAATTTGCGATCTGCATCACGAGACCTTGGCTACACTAAGATGGAAAATATATGATTTTCTTTTCAACATGTTGAATATGTCGCATTCGCTAAAACCAAAATTTTTCCATGGTTTAAAACATAATTCAAACACTTCGAGGACACATTGGCAAGAGATATTTATCAGAGTCTCAATGAGGCACTAACAATGCTAAAAATCATTTCCAAGCTGGTAACTTGTTTGGCGTCGTATGCCAGAAGATAGAGCAACACCATTCATTCTCTATTTACCTCACACAAAGACGGTCAGTTCAGAAAGATTTATTATGATAATTATACAACACCAAATATGAAACTTTCTGAGGGATTGCTCCCAAATATGAAACAAAGGCTTTCTGGCTGTGATGAAGGAGGTTGTGCTAGTCAGGGCGGAGGTGGTGAAGATTCGGTGTCATGCATTTCTGCGCACCAAGAGCTTCGCTTCGTCGTTCCTCCATCTCTCGATCCCTTCCGGGTGGAGATGCGACAACAAAGAGGGCGAAGTTTTTTGAACAGAAGGAGGAGGGGCATACATTCTCGAAGCATTTGTTTCTACCGGCGAGTGTGTGAAGATTTGCAAGCAACAATGTGTAAGCAAGTGTCGGCCTCAAGCATATCGCCACTATGATCAAAACTGGCTTCTTTTTTGAATTTTTACATATTTAGGTGTCTCATACCAATCAATTTCACCATTCCGCTAGGTCATGGATTCATTTATGGCAGTAATGTTTCATTATTTTTCCCTCATAAGGTACTTGCTGATTTTCCTCCCTATGGTTTTCAGTCATTAGTCACTTTCATTCTCAAAATCATATCAGTAGGTCATAGGATGGGTCTCTTTAGTATCTAAGGTCTCATCACGGTCAAAATAAATGAGTCAAGTGTCAATAAAGATCAGCAGGGTCATGAGGAAGTCAATAAATGCAAAGTCACAGCACCAGGGAAATCAAAGAAGACACTTATTCAGCTTGATCTAAGTTTCACCTCAAAACCATGTTTTGAGGTGAAAACATAAGGTTTATGTTTCCACTACACTGTAAGTCTTATTCCATAAAGAGGTCCCTGCCTTCAAAGAATTTTTCCATAGCGTGTTCAGCACCAGATCATCTTCAAAGAAAATTCATCAGAAAGAGCCCGGAAAGAGCTTTCCAACGGTATACTACACTCTCAAAACTGACTTCTGGATTGAATTTTATGCTTAAGTGAAGTAAAAGCCCTTATATCCTCCTATACTCCCTATTTCCCATTTTCCCCCTTTTTTAACTTTATAATATTCCCCTTAAAAACCCCTTTTACCCCCTTTCCGATTATAAAATCGCATTATAAAACTTTCGAATACATATGCGATTTAATTATAACCACTTCCCCTTCTAACACCCCATAGACCTTACAACAAAGTATGTTTACAGAGCAACCTCATAAAACTAATTTCCCAATTATGCGTTGGAAACTTTATAGTAAAACTTTATTATAAAAGTTTGATATTTCAAATCACAATCGAAATCCATCGCAAATCACAACATGTTTATTGAACGCTCTGATCGGCACATCGCATGAAACTCCGATTGCGATCAATCGCATTCCCCTCCGATCGCGACCTCCGATTAACGAACCCCCGATTGGTCCAGCACCGTCGATCTTCCCCGCCGATCGGACGGCCCACATTCAATCGCACCATCGCAAATGTTAAATATTGCGATGTGATCCGCCCATCGCAATTCCCCCCTCCGATCCTCTGATTGCATCTTCCTCCGATTGACCCATCGCAAGTTCTCCCTCCGATTACCCGATCGCCACACCTCTCCCGATCATCCCTCCACCGTTGATCTCTCCCCACCGATCCGACGGCTTAAATTCAATCGGGCCAATCGCATCGACGTTCCACATATTTTGCGCTCCTCCTCCCCTCCCGATTTGCGATTGCGATTGATCCCTCGGGCCCACCATAATACTTCCTCCCAATTCACATATAAAGGGCCCAGTTCTTTGTTAATGCGAAATTTTGGTTTTAAAATATAATACAAAGGTTGTCCTCCCATCGCATCGCATATCTGTAATATCATATCTCTGGCCCGCTCTTGATCTCGATTGCGATTTTCATAAGTTTCCCACCTCCATTTCCCTTCCCTTTCCCATTTAAATACATTTCTCCCTTCACGAAACGCATAAATTCATTTTTCCAAAGCAAATATAAGAAAAGGCAGTTTTATTTAAAGAAATAATGGAAAGCGAACAGTCAGAGGCCGAGAACCCAGAGTGTAACAGTCACATTTTCGGTTACATTGCAGAGATGATTCACGCTACAGGTTTCGCCTTTTCATTTGGTATCAGAGAATTTCAAATGAAATTATGTAACGCAGCTCTCCCTTCGCCGAGAGACCGTTGGCTTTTGGCCTTCCATCTTCAGTTGCGATTTCTCCTCTTCCCATCGATTTGGATTCCTGCAAAAATCTGTCTATTTATTGTAAATGCTAATATTTTGTAAAGGCTGGAAAGTCTGAGATCTAAAAACTCAGAAGTAGGGGAATAGTGTGGCAGTGAGCTTTGCGCTCCTTTTGTACAGTTTGGCATGGATTTAATAAAGTGATGCAGCTCTGATTTATGGGATTCATGTGGTATGAGTTTTAGCATATGTCTCTCCTTTATGTTTCATATGTATTTTGTTATGTTTCACAATTCATTCATAAACATTACCAGTTGAATGTTTGCAAGTAGAAAGGTAGAATCCATTTTATATGCTCTGCCTTGGGAAACCGTTCATACTCTGTGTGTTTTATTCTGTTTGAAAAGGATCCATGTATTATGCCCTTTTCAGCTCCTCAAGAGTCTTTTCATTTCACCTTATTTCAATTTGATTGCTAAACCTCCTGCCTACCTTGCCCCATGAAATATCATGGGTCCTTGATTTAATTCCTCAGTTTCATACTATCCTTTTGTCCCATACATCCCTGAAAATTCAGTCATCTATCAAAACTCTTTTTCCCATTTATATACCTAGCCTAAAATCAGTCTCATTATTGTTTTATTGGATATCTATTCTATGGAGAGAGCCCTCTCCTATCCTTGTAGGGCTAGCTACAAGGCTGAGCGTGGTTTAGTTGTTACCCTGATTTGCCTTTTCAGCCTGAGGTTCAGATTGGGTGCTAACATCTCTGGCGACCATACTGGGGAAGCATTACAAACTTTTTGCATGAAAGATTTATCACCCCAGTAATATTTTTCTTGTAAAGTCTTGATGATGATATTTCAGAGTTCTCTAAGCTGATATAAATATTGTACAGAAGTAATTTGACCACACTGGCTTCAAGAAGATATACAAGGGCTAACCCAGATCCAAATCCTCCCCCTGTGTTTGAAAATCCAAATCTTATCCCAAGAATAGTCAGAAGACAAGAGGGATCGCTAAATCCTACACCTATTCTCAGATCCCATACTTGGCCCAGTGAGTGGTTGTTTGTAGAAGAGCTTTCTTTTGATAAGAATTTTGAGCTTTCTTTGTTTATAAGTAAGTCTGAAACTGCACTTGAAGACACGGTTTTAGATCCGGAGTTTCTTGTAGATATTGAAGTTCAGAGAGCAAATTATTCCATTGATGACTACATTTTGAATTCGCCTCAGTCCATCGCTGCAACTTATATTCCTGAGCCTTCAGAATCATCAGGAGCAGCATTCCATCCTCCTGATTCATCAACATTCCCATCAATCAATTCCCAGTTTTCATCTCCTCCATCAACACCTACCTCAAATTCCAGCACTACAAACGTTGTGGTAAATCCTCCCAGAATTATGGCTGCCCGGTATGCACCCTTGGTTTTACCTCAGGTTCTCAATGATATGCCTGCTGATTAACAGAGTAAAATTACTATCTTTGATGCCACTCAGGGCATTACAGCCCAGCAGCATGTTGACAAGATGAATGACTTTTTTGACTTGCATGAAGTGGAAGAGGAAAATGTAGCTACCAGGTTGTTTGTTCAAAGCTTCGGAGGTGAAGTGAGAAAGTGGTTCAAAGCTTTACCAGCAGGCTCTATTCACACTTTACAGGAGTTACACACATAGTTCTTAGACCGATGGGAGGTGAAAAGGAATCCACAGCAAATTCTGTCTGAATATGAGAATATTAAAAGAAATGCGGGTGAAACGGTGCAAGACTATTGTTTTAGATTCAATATGGTATACAATGCTATTCCAGCTAATCTCAAACCTCCTGTCGATTCAGCTATGCTGAGGTTTCCGGATGGTTTTGATGTCGATATGGCATATCAACTACGTGAAAGAGATCCACCGTCACTTGAAGAAATGCAAAAGATGGCAGCAAGCGTCGAAGCAAATCTGATGGCTAGAAGAGCTCGATCCCGAGCTAAAAAGAAAGTCGTGGTGAAAGAAGAAGCATCCCCTTCGGACAGCAAAATGGACACCATAATTCGTACAATGGAAAGGATGGTTGATCGATTAACAATTTCGGACAAACCGGAACCCCAAATAAGAAATCCGAATTTTAGAGGACAATAGCAGCCGCAATTCAGAATTAGAAAGAGAGAACAGAGGGCGCAGGACCAAGTGGCACCACAACAGCAGATTAGAACGCCCTTATAGCAGAACTACGTTCAAGGGACCAACTCAGATGACGATGGTCCCCTGTTTGAAACCAATCATTTTTTCACAGCTGATGGTGCACCCATTTTCCTCACAGAAGAAGAAGAATACACAGTGGTGACTCCAGACATTCGAGGGGATGAAGATTTCATTTTGGCAAACGACGTGGTGTTAGAAGAAGAATCTGATGACTACCAGAGAGGGTATATGAACGCGTTGTCATCCCAGCAAAGGCAGTATTCTCTAAGGAACAGAAACGTTACAATCAGCCCCATTCAAAAGAGAAAGGAACTCCAGCTAAAGGACGAGGCATAGAAGAATGCGAAAGAGCCGGTCAATCCTCCATCCAGTAAAGCGCCCGTAGTTACTAATACAGCAAATGGAAAAAGCCAGCAGAGCATAGCGAAGGAGCAAACAGAGAAGAAAGACCCTCCTATTAAAGAGGTAGAAAAAGCTCCCTCCTTTAATTTAGAAAGTGAAATTTCCAATTTGAAAGTGTCTGTGCCCCTGACCGAGTTAGTGAAGAATAGTATATATAAAAGTCAGGTGTCTAAAGTTTTGCAAATCGATCCTCTTTCCGATATGGTTAATGTGGAAGATGACTACCCTGAACTTATTTTTGGTCTAGCCACACAAGAGTCTAAAGAAAGTGAAGTCCCCCCCTTTTACCTAAGTCTGAGGTTGCATGAGTTTATCTTGCATAACGCCATGTTGGACTCAGGGGCCTCACATAACTTGATGCCCAAAGCTGTCATGGAGAAGTTAGGTCTTGATGTTACTAGAAAATACCACGATTTGTATTCCTTTGACTCAAGTAGGGTCCACTGTATTGGTCTCATCAAGGATTTGGTGGTGTCTCTAGATCAAATCCCAGCTAAAAATGTTTTGATGGATGTAGTGGTTGTTGATGTCCCACCACGGTTTGGAATGCTTCTATCTAGGTCTTGGGGTGCAAAACTTAAGGGAACCATACAGCTTGATTTTTCCTATGCCACAATCCCTGTATTTGGCCAGTTGAGAAAGTTATATAGCGAAAAGAAAATGAAATACATGATCACTAGCAAAGACAAGCCAGTAAATCATCCCATCAATGTGGTTCATACAGATTTAGAATCTTTTGTCTTATATTCAGATGGTGGTCTGAATGATGAGGATGGTCAGTTAGTACAAGTGGAAGAGATACCTGAGATTTCAGAAAATTTCAGAGAAGTCCTCAAACAGGAAAAAGACAAAGCAACAAATACTTCTGAGCCTCCTGACTGCCAGCAGCAAAGGGATAACGAAAAGCCAGAAATCAACCAAGGTGAAAGAAAGGAAGAAACTAAATTTCAACATCTACAAGAAGAAGAAGAAGGCCTGTGGAGTATGGATTTTGATGGAGTTGTTGGTAAGGATGGAGCTGGCATTGGAATATGGGTAAGGAGTCCTATGTTTCAACCTGAAAAGGTCCCTAGTAATGTCAGAGTATGTGCTTATAAGTTGGCCTTTGAATGCTCTAACAATGAAGCAGAGTATGAAGCTCTGATTGCAGGCCTCAAAATCTTAAAGAAGTTGAAGGCAAAAAGGATTTCTGTGTACGGTGACTCTGAGTTAATAATCAAGCAGGTGAAAGGAGAATACCAAGCTAAACACCCAAGACTGAGGGCATACAGAAATGCAGTTCTGGACATTTTGAAGACATTCCCAGAATACACTTTGACAGCGGTACCCAGGATGCAGAATCTTATTGTTGATTCTCTTGCCACTACTGCAAGTAACTTGAAGGTTCTGATGAACTCCAACAACAAATTCGAAATCCATGTCAAACATAGGCCTGCTGTTCCGGATAATTTAAGGTATTGGCAAGTATTTTGGGACGATAATGAGATCAATGCATTTTTACAGGGTGATGGAAAATTTAAGGACACTCCCATAGAAGGTGAGTATGTAGTTGATGACCAAGAATTGGAAACAAACCAAATGGACATATTGCAGCTGAAAGACAATATGATTCCTAGAGATCTTATACCTCTAGAGGAGCTGTTTGATCAGGATGATGTTGCAAAGAAGCCAAGCTTGGTGCACACAGAGAAAGGAGTTGAAGATGTGAATATTGGAAAAGCTGATCAGCCCAAGTTTGTCAAATTGTCAAAGACATTGTCCCCTGAAGTGAAAGAGAAGTATGTGAAGCTGGTTTCCAAATTTTCTGATGTATTTGCATAGGATTATTCAGATTTGAAGGCGTATGATAAGAACATAATCCAGGATACTATTCCTATCAAGCCGGATCAAAAGCCTTTTAGACAGAAGCTGAGAAGAATCAATCTGAAGCTACTGCCATCCATCGAAAAAGAGGTAAACAGATTGTACAAAGCTGGTATCATAGTCCCTATTAGATTTTCTGACTGGATTTCGAATTTGGTCCCAGTGCGTAAAAATACTGGAGAGATAAGGTTGTGTATATATTTTCGGAACTTGAACAAGGCCTCCTTGAAGGACAATTATCCACTCCCGAAAATGGACCACATTCTGCAGAGAGTAGTTGGAGCATCCAGGATGTCATTGCTTGATGGCTACTCAAGCTACAACCAAATCTTGGTGCATGAGAAAGACCAAGATAAAACTGCCTTCACAACACCCTGGGGAACCTTCCAGAATGCCAAAATGCCTTTTGGACTGAAGAATGCAGGAGCTACTTTCCAACGTGCAATGGACATCGCCTTTGCAAATGAAAAAGATGTTTTTCTGGTGGTTTATTTGGATGATTTGACAGTGTTTTTAGGATCAGATGGTGAGCATTTGTACCATTTGAGAGTTTTTTTTCAGCGATGCAGAAAGTTTGGAATTTTTCTCAATCCCAAGAAGTGCCTCTTCGCCATGGATGAAGGCAAGCTGCTGGGACATATCATCTCCAAAGATGGTATTCACATCAATCCAACTAGAGTGGAGGCAATCCAGCTCATAGACCTGCCACGAAACAAGAAGGAGATCCAAGCATTCAATGGTAAGATGAACTTCTTACGTCAATTTATACCCAATCTGGTTGAGCATTTGAGGGAAATGACTAATATCCTAAAGAAAGACAGCACTGTCAAATGAGGCGAGGAGGCCATCAAATCATTCAATCTGGTAAAGTTTGCGCTGTCCAATGCCCCAGTTTTGATCAGTCCCGACTATACTCAAGACTTCATCATATTTTCTTTTGCTTCTGAGCATACTTTGGCCGCTGTTTTAATGCAAAAGAGAGATGAGGTAGAAAAACCAATTTCCTTTTTCAGTAGGACTATCAGAGATGCTGCTTTAAGATATAACGTTATCGAAAAACAGGCATTAGCTCTTATCAAGGCATTGAAGGATTTCAGGGTCTATATTCTGCATTCACATACTATAGCATACGTCCCAAACGCAGCAGTGAAGGATGTGTTGATGCAAACTGATCCAGAAGGCCAAAGAGGTAAATGGATAGCGGCTATGTTAGAATACGATCTGAAGATCAATCCCACGAAGTTGATCAAAGGCCAAGGCTTGGCGAAATTGATGGCCCAATCAAACCTGCGTGCTTTAGATATAAAACTCATAACAACAGTGACAGAAGAGGAAGATGAAGGTTTGCTGGTTCCAATTTCAGACATTTTTCTACAGTCCCCGTGGTACTCAGATATCGTATATTTCCTTCAGCATTTGTCACCTCCTACGGGTATGTCTAAGGGTAAAGGAAGATCCCTGAAGTTAAAATCTGCAAAATACTATATTTTAGACAGCGCTCTGTATTGGAAAGATCCGGGTTGCGTTCTGCTCAAATGTTTGGTTGAAGAAGAAGCAAAAAAGGTAATGCACGAGTTTCATAAAGGCGACTGCGGCGGTCACTTGTTTTGGAAGACTACAACCAACAAGATATTGAGAGCCGGATATTATTGGCCCACATTATTTTCTGATTTATATAAAACCGTGATGAAATGTCATGAATGCCAAATCTTTCAAGGGAAGAAAAAATTGCTCCCACTCCCTTTAAAACCAGTTTTAGTAAACACACCCTTTCAGCAGTGGGGGCTCGATTTCATTGGAGAAATTCATCCAGCATCCTCAGCACAGCACCGATGGATACTGATAGGGACATATTACTTTACTAAATGGATCGAGGCCATCCCAGCCAGACAAGCAACAGACACGGTAATTATTCAATTCCTGGAATCGAATATTTTATCTCGCTTTGGCTGCCCATGCAAAATCGTAACAGACAACGTAGCAGCGTTCAGATCAAAGAAAATGATCGATTTCTGTGACAAATACAACATCGCGCTGGGCCATTCGACAGCATATTATCCACAAGGAAATGGCCTAGCCGAGTCATCTAACAAATCGCTGGTGAATATAATTAAAAAAATGCTGGAGGCAAACAAAAGAAATTGGCACCGAAAGCTCATCAACGCGCTGTGGGCAGACAGAGTTAGCAGTAAAAGATCAATAGGTATGTCACCATTTGAGCTGGTTTATGGTACTGACGCTGTCTTTCCTACATCCCTTACAGTCCCAGTTATGAAATTATTGCAAGAAGTTGGCAGCGAGGACAATGATAATCAGCGAAGAATCAATCAAATGATCCACCTTCATCAAACAAGAGAGTAAGTGTCATAGAACGTTATTCAGTTGCAGGAGAAAATTAAAAAGATCTATGACAGGAAGACAAAGGCAGAAAAGTTTCAGCTGGATGATATAGTGTTGAAATGGGATGCCAGAAATGAAGACAAAGGGAAGCATGGTAAGTTCGACAATCTATGGAAAGGACCATACAGGATCTCAGCTTACAGAGGACATAATTCCTTCTTGCTTTCAGAAATGGATGGCCAAAATTGTCCTGGAGGAGCAGTAAATGGTAGGCTTTTGAAGCACTACCATTGTTGAAAACAAAGGATCAGGATATATGTCATCATCATTGTATATACCATGTTATGTTTATCAGAGTTCAGAATACACAGTCATTAAAGTTTGGGGCCTGAGGTGAAGGCTATAAGACTTGGGTGATTGGTGTATGGTTTGGTTTTATTTCACTTTTCAGTCTTAGTATTGAGTTAGTGTCAGTCTGCATTGTGTCAGCTTTTCAGTATTCTTTACTCCATGCCCAATGGATAAGGCTACTTGGTCTACGGTGTTCTTGGCACCTCCAAGGAGCTACCATCCCCATTGGAGCCAATGTTAGTGTCAGTCCAGTCATACTTCCATCAGTGATCAAAACTGCTCTTTTTGCATTTGCATAATAGGCGTCTCATACCAATAAATTTCACCATTCCGCTAGGTCATGGATTCATTTATGGCAGTAATGTTTCATCAGTTTTCCCTCATGAGGTACTTGCTGATTTTCCTCCCTATGGTTTTTCAGTCATTAGTGTCTTTCATTCTCAAAATCATATCAGTATGGTCATAGGATGGGTCTCTTTAGTATCTAAGGTCTCATCACTGTCAAAATAAATGAGTCAAGTGTCAATAAAGATCAGCAGGGTCATGAGGAAGTCAAATAAGTGCAAAGTTATAGCACCACGAGGATCAGAGATATCATTCATTCAGTTTGAGGTAATTTTCACCTCAAAACCATGTTTTGAGGTGAAAACATAATGCTTTGCCTTTCAGTCACAATTCAGAAGCTGTTATCTCCACAAAGTGAGGTCCCTGCCTTCAAAGAAGTTTTCCACAGCGTGTTCAGCACCAGATCATCTTCAAAGTAGATTCATCAGAAAGAGCCCGGAAAGAGCTTTCCAACGGTATACTACACTCTCAAAACTAACTTCTGGACTGAATTTTATGCTTAAGTGAAGTAAAAGCCCTTATATCCTCATATACTCCCTATTTCCCATTTTTCCCCTTTTTTTCAAATTTTATAATATTCCCCTTGAAAACCCCTTTTACCCCCTTTCCGATTATAAAATCGCATTACAAAACTTTGAATACATATGCGATTTAATTATAATCATTCCCCCTTTTTCACACCCCATAGACCTTACAACAAAGTTATGTCATATATATAAACCCCCCCGCCACATAAACCACTTCCCCACCTTGCGTTGGAAACTTTATAGTAAAACTTTATTATAAAAGTTTGATATTTCAAATCGCAATCGCAATCCATCGCAAATCACAACATGTTTATTGAACGCTCTGATCGGCACATCGCATGAAACTCTGATTGCGATCAATCGCATTCCCCTCCGATCGCGACCTCCGATTAACGAACCCCCGATTGGTCCAGCACCGTCGATCTTCCCCGCCGATCGGACGGCCCACATTCAATCGCACCATCGCAAATGTTAAATATTGCGATGTGATCCGCCCATCGCAATTCCCCCCTCCGATCCTCTGATTGCATCTTCCTCCGATTGACCCATCGCAAGTTCTCCCTCCGATTACCCGATCGCCACACCTCTCCCGATCATCCCTCCACCGTTGATCTCTCCCCACCGATCCGACGGCTTAAATTCAATCGGGCCAATCGCATCGGCGTTTCACATATTTTGCGCTCCTCCTCCCCTCCCGCCTATGATTAATACTTCCGCCCAATTCACATAAAGGGCCGTCCTTCGTTAATGCAAAATTTTGGTTTTGAAATATAATACAAAAGGTCGTCCTCCCATCGCATCGCATATCCGTAATATCACTCCCCTCCCGCTCCACTCCGATATTGCGATTGCGATTACCGTGTCTATCATATCTTCCCCGGCCCGCTCCCCGAATCTCGATTGCGATTTTCATAAGTTTCCCACCTCCATTTCCCTTCCCTTTCCCATTTAAATACATTTCTCCCTTCACGAAACGCATAAATTCATTTTTCCAAAGCAAATATAAGAAAAGGCAGTTTTATTTAAAGAAATAATGGAAAGCGAACAGTCAGAGGCCGAGAACCCAGAGTGTAACAGTCACATTTTCGGTTACATTGCAGAGATGATTCACGCTACAGGTTTCGCCTTTTCATTTGGTATCAGAGAATTTCAAATGAAATTATGTAACGCAGCTCTCCCTTCGCCGAGAGACCGTTGGCTTTTGGCCTTCCATCTTCAGTTGCGATTTCTCCTCTTCCCATCGATTTGGATTCCTGCAAAAATCTGTCTATTTATTGTAAATGCTAATATTTTGTAAAGGCTGGAAAGTCTGAGATCTAAAAACTCAGAAGTAGGGGAATAGTGTGGCAGTGAGCTTTGCGCTCCTTTTGTACAGTTTGGCATGGATTTAATAAAGTGATGCAGCTCTGATTTATGGGATTCATGTGGTATGAGTTTTAGCATATGTCTCTCCTTTATGTTTCATATGTATTTTGTTATGTTTCACAATTCATTCATAAACATTACCAGTTGAATGTTTGCAAGTAGAAAGGTAGAATCCATTTTATATGCTCTGCCTTGGGAAACCGTTCATACTCTGTGTGTTTTATTCTGTTTGAAAAGGATCCATGTATTATGCCCTTTTCAGCTCCTCAAGAGTCTTTTCATTTCACCTTATTTCAATTTGATTGCTAAAACTTCCTGCACGCCCTTGCCTGCGGGAAATATCCATATACGTTGATTTAATTCCTCGGCTAGAAACATCCTGACATCATCGTCACGGAAATTCGGTCATTGTCAAATTCTTTTCCCATTCATATACCTAGCCTAAAATCAGTCCCGTGCCATTTTATTGAATATCTGTTCTACGGAGAGAGCCTCTTTGTCCTTGTATGTCGCTACGAGGGTGAGCGTGGTATGATGTTGCCTTGAACCTTGCCCCTTCGACCGAGGGCGGTCGGCGCTAACGGTGGCGATGGTGATGCCAGTGGTTCGATATACTCTCGATTGTTATATACGGGCAAACCTTGTGATTGAAGATTTTCCTTCGTAAGGGTAGATTTCGGGGGTAGCCTTAACATCTCCACTGAGGACAAAGTACAGGATGTATCAAGTAAAACAAATCATTTTGAAGTTTTTATGTTATCTAATTTTTATTTGATTTTCTATCGTGATAAATACGGTAAAAATTAAAATGCGGAGATGATGACCCCATCATGACCGGTGGCACTTCATCGCTTTGATAGCGAGATGCACACGACTATCGCCAGGCCCACCACAAACACGATGCGGCGAGCTCTTGTAGGTGACATAGAGGTTGATTATTGTAATCCCAAAAGTGGGGATAGGCAATGTACCTCTAGGGCTCTAGATAAATACAGCTGGGGTTGGACCCATTCGAGGGAATATACTGCCGCGGTGGCACATGCCATGTTACGCTACCATGATCATCATCATGGATAGTTGATAGTCAGTCTAGTTGAAATTTTGTTTTTAATAACAAACATCTTTGGATCATAAGGTGTACGGAAACCTATGATCTTTAAACTTTGATAATATTTTGACACACAAAATAGCACAACTAATGATATTACCATAGAATCTACTGAGTATCTTGTTCAATATGGATAAATATTGTTTTCTTTTATAATGCTGCAGATGTCTATTTAAAACTTGATTAGATAATGCTCAGCCAATGTGTTGATTTATTGAAATGTGTTGATATTCAATGTAATCAAACGGTCTTAAAGAGATGAACCCTCGGCTTGTTCTGCTGTGGTGGACTTTTGATAGCATAAACATTTGTTTAAATGTAATACAATAGTACATGAATATAACCTAATAATCAAACGTGAATACCAAATGTGATGGAATCAGATAATAAATCAATGATTGTGCTATATTATGCAATATTATTCATTGTTTAATAAGGGCATATCTCCATGAATAAAGACTAACTCCTTGGTGGGCGAATAGATGACGAGAAAGCGGAAGAGATGTTTTGTGTACTACGACGGATATGATAGAAGCCAAAAAAAATATAATTCTGAATGTCAGCATCTTCGATCATCGAAATCAAGATTAGCGAAAGTAGCGAAAACTGGCTGTGACAAAAATAACTCACAATCCTAAGGCTTTGCTTTTCTAACCTAAAGCACATTATTCTAAAATGTAACTAATGTTTAAAATATAATGACACGAAGAATCATACATAATATCTCTTGAGGTCAAAGCCATTTCTGAACCTCTAAAGAGATTAAAATCATAATCAATTAACTCATAGTCTATGTTTGAAGAACCTTCGCAATATAAGGATGGCATTGATTCAAATTTACGAGCTTCTAGTTTGTCGTGAACAGTAATATACTAGAACTAGGTCTGTCACGAATATATATGGGGTTAACAACGATCATATTCGCCTTAAAATGTTTTTTATAGGGTTAAAGAAAGCTAATGCGACAAAACGGTAGTTATATCATTGTGATAGGTATGGGAAGCATTTATCCTCTTGAGTGATAGCTAATAATTATTTGTTAATTTTAGTGGCGGTTCACATTCGATACATAACATAGCTTCCAAATCGTAAACAAGGTGAAAGGAATGAAACACTGTGGATGTTTTTCAAAGGTACGAGGTATGCTGCTTTCAGAAAAGTATGGTATGCCAATTTGTTTTGTGATTTTTCGATAATACGCTTAATTATTGATTAAAACCCAACATTAGCGACCTCGTTAACCATTATATTTTGGGTAATATCATTGTAGAATTATCACGGCATAGGCCAAGTTAGGCGGAAAGTTCGGTCATCATAATTTTGAAAATGGCTCACTGATTGTGTGCAATAGCTTGAGTAGGCACCAAACCGAGCAATCCGTGTTCGAATATGAAAATTGTTGGTTTTCATCGATACGAATGTAGGCATCACCTCGGCCATTTGGTGAGTAATCTGTAAGGCAAGGTGCGTATACCCATGCCCCTAGGTTGATAAGGGTTACATCTGGCGAAATCGGTACCCCCATTTATTGAAAGGACTAACAAAAATGATTCGGGTGAAGAAACAAGGGTACACATGCATGCTGGAGTCAAAACTCTTACAATTATTGAATTTTCTGTCCATGAAGATACGGGTCTTTCAACATTTCCCCGAGAAATGACGAGCGCACAATATCTTTTGAGTTTGTGGCAAACCCAAATATATGACCACCATAGCTCCAAAAGTGGTATTCATTTCAAAAACCCTTTCCGCTTCTTCATAGGTTGTAACATCAAAAAGCAATTAACGCACCATGATGATAAAAGTGTCGCTAACAATATTGAATTGTTGAGATTGTTATACAATTCTCGTTGATACGATCATGGATATCTCGCGGTTTGGGTCTAGGAATATATAATAGTATACACTTCACAAGGATATAATGTAGTGATTATAAACAAATATTCATGTTGAGATGGTTTTCTACCACCGTTTGAGATTTAGTATTGGAAAATCACACATAAGTTCGAGAGGAACACTAGTGATTTCTTGAACTTGGATTTCTCAAAACTCTAAATCAAACTCTTGCATAATCATGATGTTTAAGGTATTTTCCGCCGAAACAAGGTCTTCATCAAAATATAAATCATCGAGGTTGCAATTAGATATCACTGTAGGCACTGCATAGCAATATGTAATGACGAGAAGTGTTGGATAGCTTGAGCAGTTGCACACCTCCCAGGGCAATTTCTCCAAATGTGAATACTTGATTTACATCAAGTTGAGATTCGGCAAATGACAAATCACATATTCATTTTAAGTTCATCCTCTTGAACTAAAACCATTCTCGTGGAATCAAATGTAGCTAAATACAAAAATGATGGTGATAATCGATGAAAGCGGTATAATGTTCCAAATGGGTAAGCGAAGATATGGGCATAAATATGAAATAACAAGTATTAACACATTACACATAGACAAATGATAGATCATGGTGTTATATGTAACAATAAATAAGTACAATATCTTACGGGACGAGCCCCTCGGGAATAGGGAAAAGAAGCCTCATTTCTTTCGAAATGCACCCAAAGAAGTAATACCTTTGCTACAAAAAGTATTGAAGAAAAAGAAAAAATACATTTTTAACAATAATATTGTCATTTGGGACATATAAGTAAATGGATCTGAAAATAGCATGCTCATACGAAGGCCAAAAAATTGCGGATCTGTGCTCATACACTTTTCCTGAACGACCCGGAAGGTTTGAAAATACACAAAAATATGAATGAACGGATCTAAGCCCTAGGGGCGGTACAAAAGTAGATCATATAAAGAGAGGTGGCTAAAATGTGGCTTTGAATCTTAAAGAACTCCTCCAAAACAACCCTCTTGATGGAAAATTATGATCCCTTTAATGGAAAGAAAACACTCCAAATGGGCCTTTGAACTTGCCCTGCAAAAATCACTAAAATAACGCTGCAGTTTGAAATTTTGGAGAGCGCTATGTAGGGGAATAAAAGAAACTTTTCCTGGTGCCACATATATCAAATAATCCCAAAGAGCTCCTTTTAGCCTCCCAATGTAAAGGAAACCTTCCTCCCACTATAAAACCTGACAGAAAACACCCAGCAGCCTCTTTGTTGTGCACGTCACTGCAACTCAACACATCTCATTGTTGCTGTTGTACCACAAGACTAGGGTGCGCCTAAAACCTAAATGTGGAGAAATGTTGTTGAAAATATCTTCAAGAGGCCTCTCAAGGATAGGTGGGATTCCGGGTCGGGGACACCGTCTAAAAAGAGCTCTTTGAAAATCTTAGCTAAGCAGTGAAGGAAAGCCCATATGTCTAAACGAGACCATATAATCAAACGCAACATATCATAACATGAATAATATGGCTGTCATCCTTTTTCTTATATAAGAAATGAGCTTCCAAACCCTAAGCCCCCTTCCATTAATGACACTACTTCCATACTGATATGTGTCTAAGCGTGTTTTCCCACTCAGCAGTATCCCTCCTCACGTGACCGCTGTTGATTTGAGTCAAGGTTGAGCGGTCAATGTGATACCTTTATTAACACCTTGGGGTGCTTTATTACGTGTGAAAAGATGATCCACTTTCACATGAGAAGTGGTTTTATTCCTAATAAAGAGATTTGTGGGTCTCTGCCCAACATTAAACGAACGAGAAAGAAAAATAAGATTTTAATATTCCAATTAGTTGCATGCTAATTTGGGAATATTACGAGGTAACAATGGTGCCGTCGGTCAATGCATTTTTAAGCCCTTGAAAGCTTTGTCGACGACTCTTACAAGATGAATGCAGACATCGTGTTTTAACAACTTGTGATGAAACCTTTGATGTCTGACATAGTTTAGGATAAAGAAAACGGCGTAGAAATTTTCTTTCTACGAACTTTTGGATTTGGCAAAAGGTAGAAAGGGATGTAGATTAATAATAGCCTCAACCTTAGGTAGGTCGCTTGCAGTCATCTTTTGAAATAATGAATCCAAGTAAACGTCTTAATTGTACAAAATACACATTTGCCAGGATTCAAAACGAATTTTGTAATGCCTACATCTCACAAAATGGCACGTAAATGTGTAGGATGATCTTCACTACGCAAGAGATAGGCAGATGGAGAGTCATCCAGGGGCTATACAATATGTTTGATATCGTGAAATTTGTAAGACATAACATTGAAAATTTGTACCCATTTTTAGTCTAAATAGCGATAGTTTTATAGTATGCAAATGCGCCCCATGGACATATAGAAAAATTTCATTTGGGGTACAGTCAACGGAGTATGCTGATTTGATTGTATTGAGAAAATCCATATAGCGAAAATATTTCATTTCAGCTTTAATCATCGATAATTTGATTGATACAAGTGGTAGGATAATTGTTTTTAGGATAGGGATTGTTAATATCTCGATAATAAACACCATGCTACTGATGGTCATGTTTCTTGATTTAAGGAACTATGTTAGATACCCAATCCATAAAGAAATAGGATAAATAAATTCTTGCTGTGATAATTTCTCAACTTCGTATAATTGTAACATCTTTCACGAGTGTATTGGACATAATCTCTATGAGTGACAAGCTTAACGTCATATATTATTAATTTCATGAATGAAAATCTTAGGATCAATACCTAAAATTTCTTCATAAAGCCGAGAAAAAATGTCTCGAAATCCTGGAAAATAGCGCTGTGTTTTGGTCTTCGATCAAACGAAGCTCTATAGATATTCTCGGTTGTACGAGTTTAATTGATATGCCAATAGAATTGTGGTGGAAATATTTCCCATATTTTTCTCGGAATACGAATGAAGAATAGACATAGGATGGGGTTCCATCGCGCAATCAATTGAAAATATGGATGAAAAAATAATTCTCGAGTCTATCACGGTCGAGGGTAAAAAATCAATGATGAGGTCATCATGGTAATTCATCGGTGACAATATTTCTTGGATATTTTTCATCATTTAGAAAACACTTTGAAAAGGATCTGAAAATGATGTTGAGGTTGAAGCCTTGATAAAGAAAATACTCTTCATTGTTCCACATTCATTTGGCTTAAATTATAAGTTGATGGTACATCGAACAAGTTGTACCACTACATATGTCGATTCAAAAGGACTTAAAGGCATCCTAGCCACCATATGATTCCAATTATAATTCTAAAGGCACATTCATGTGTCATCTGGAAATGGAATTGTTAGCAGTCTAATCATATTGATATTGGAAATAGTTCGCGGTATGTTGGGAGAATACTTAACAGAAAGTTCCCATGAGGGTAGAATTCTTAACTAGTCCCACCCCCAACATCTTCATAAGGGATAATCATTTTTAAAGCATGGTCGATACTATCGCCAAAGTAGGGTCTAAAGTGAAGTAAGACAATGATCAATTTTAACAATATTTCCTTTAGGAGGAAACATGATCATTTGAAATGCGGTAAAAATACAGGTACATGTGAACTAACTTTGACCTAGAAGAATATTTGTAGTCAAGAGTGGCATCAAAAATTCCACCTCGAGTGTTACGATTTTTCCTTTACCTCTGTGAGCATATCACACGGTATTAGAATAGTGGCCTCTTCCATCAAAGGCTTTAAGGATGGTGGGTGACTAGTTGATTGTCTTAGAAGGCAGAGATTTTTCAACGAGCTAAGGATGTAATGCATGTAGATGCTCCCTCTTCGATTATTGTGTGAAAAACTCACCTTTATTTGACTAATCTTTGGAATTTGAAAAGCCTTTTGATGTGGGATTCTAGGTACAGTTCTTAATGTCAAAGACATCGATTCCTTGTCTTGAGGATCAATCACTCACATAGCTCATAATAGTAATTTTGCCCAATTTTGGACAAAGATTTGACATGAGAACAGCATTTTTAGAGGATATGGCCAAATCTTCAAAAATATTATAATTTTGAGCTTCTCTTGAATGTGGAACGAAATTGATTTTGAAGTACACCTTTGGCAAGCATTTTAATCACTAGGCTGGATTTGGTTTTATAGATTTAAAATGGTTGATAGAAATATTTGATCTTTGATGGTAGGCATAGATGATTGATTTCTTCACCCGATTCTGAGCTCTTAGATCTAGATTCTTGAGATCGTGTCGCCATGACCTCGAACATCATTAGTGTATCCGTTGATGAATTGGAATAAGATGCGGTCATTTTGATGGCTTGTGATGGAAAAGTATCTTTCAATACATTAGGCATGGGTGAACCTTTGAAAAAAATTTGGTACCTCGGCCCAATACGGGAACTTTTGGTGTAGTGATCCTCTCATCACGGATAAGACAAGGATAACACGGTTTCCTTTCATCTAATAGTTCATTTTTTTCATGTTTATCTTTGGGAGAAGTGTTTTTTTATTTTTACCCTTCACTATTCTTGTTGCCCCACGAATGATTGCTTTGGTTGTAGATGAGTCTACGACGTGAATCTCATAAGTTTTCTGGGGAAGGATCTCCTTTGGGTGAATTTGGTGAAGTTATGATTGGAGAAGTTGATTTATATGATTTCTTCTTATTCTTTTCTTTTATTAACTATACCAGTTACAGAAATACTTAGAATGAAGATCCAGATGGAGTTGGGTGAAGTTGACACCAGGCGTGGTAAATCATGAATTTTTCATACAAAAGTGCAAAATTTGTGTAAACGAGTCCCGAGGTATTGTGTGAGCTATGGCTGCTCTTAACATTTACAACACCTCCTTTAGCTACATCTTGGGTAATATTGAGTAATGATTTGATGAACCATTTGGCCATAATTTAATTGAGGACATGACTTTGACTAAATGTCGTCTACATCATCATTCATGTATGTGATACGAAATATACATAGATGTACTCTCTTTATTTTTTTAATGAAGTCAAAATTTTCATGCCATTATCTTAATGGATTGGAAACTTAAAATGAATTGTAAATTTGTTGCTAAAAAATTAGGTGTTAGAAAACCTGCGTGGTAACTAAATTTACACTAGGCAAAACGATCAGAAATTTCTTTGAAAACACTAAAAAAAATCAAATCATCGATTAAGGAATTGGATGCACACCACATGTGATAAGTCATCACGAGTTTGAGGGTCTTCTCCAGTTTTCCTTCAAAATTGCAGAATATCCTTTGAGAAACAGTAGGAATTGCTGAGCTGTGAGCTAGAAGATAGTAAATTGGATCATTGGGTAAACGAAGACAAGTCGGAAAATATAAAGTTTCATCGAATGAGAGCTAACGAATTTCCCAGGATGTTGTTGTGAAAGGCGATAACCTTCGAGGATCAGCACGGGTACCTAGAGAGGATATCTGAGAGAAAAGGCACCAGGAATAGCAGGTAGTTGGGATTATTATACTTCTAGGGTATCTTGAGTGCTTCTTAGAACTAAGGGTAGGGTACAGTATTCAGTATGTATAAGCAAGAGTATGATTTGGCTGCGTAAACTAGATTTTCCATTTTCCCATATTGAAATTTCCCTTGAAATGGTTGACTTTGAACAAACTAACCTTGAAAAGGTTTGACTAATAAAAGTGAACTTTTTTGAACCGTAAGTTGCACTAGGTTTTCCTACTAAGGTTTAGGAATAGGAATGAACTAAAGTCTTATCTTGATGAAAGGCGATGTCTGAGAATTTCATGTAACGATTGGTGTTGTTAGTTTGAAGGGTTGTAACAATAGGTTTTGAGAAACTCCGAGGATAGGTGTACTCATTTTTTGGCTTAAATTTCTTCAAAGATTAGATGGGGAGTTCTTGGAGAGTACTTGAACCAAACATTCCTACTTGGAACGAGATACTTGTGGGGTAATTTGAAGTGCACACATTTAAACGAGTTTTGCAATAGGACTTGGGTAAAACCATTTTCCAATTTCAAGGCAAAAATTTGATTATATGGTACTTGTAATGTAGGCTACAAATATTTTTTGATTTAACAAAAGGGATTACACAGTAATAGTTCACCAGGTAAGGAGCTCCCATCAAGGTTGCGATGCATAAGGTTGAACATAATTAGTTTGAGGGCATTGGAACATGGATTTTGATAATTACCATGAATATTTTTGTTCTCTGATCGAAGGATAGGTTCCGGAAAGGTTTTCTCCTTGAATGAATCGTTTTCCCTTGATAAAGTTCTACTGCCAGAAAGGTTGTTTCCCTTGGAGAAAATTTCTTTATGCTTCGGTGTATGTGTGCTGTGGTAGCTTGAGGAATATTAACGGAAAATGTGCGTAAATTTTCCATTGTCGAGGTTCGTTGGTAGATTCAACGGAACGTTGACTTGGTAGAAGTTTAGAAAAATTGGATGGATCGCTCCTAAGAAGGTGTGAAGAAGACGCATTACATTTTAAAAAAGAATAGATGGATATGTGAAAATGTTTCTAGTGATGAAAGAAAACATAAGCTGTGGCTAGAGTGAACATGCCTTGTGAAGCCATGTAACTTTACTGCGGGTATAGAGTAAAAGGTATGCAGGCGTGGTGATGAATGTAACCAGTTGTGTAGAAACTCCAATAAATTGATGATATGAGATGTGGTCTAAAGGAGATAAGAAAGATAGGGTGGTTCCTATAACTAAGATCTAAAGATTCCACGATGAGAATTAGTAATAATCTCTTATATGGCTGGAGATATCTCTTAGGTACTGATGCAAGTCCAGAGAATATTCATTATTAAGAATTTTTCACTCAAGGTGAACGAGGATGACAGGGTGTAGAGCTGTGAGATTTGAATGTGACTCGAATAAAGAAGTAGATTCGATTCGAGGGCTTAGATATTCGGGGATCAATGAATTGTGTCTGTGAACTGCTAGTAGTAGATTCAACCATGGTCTTTGGAAATTTAGAATTGTTTGATCTTTTTCAATTATACGAGAGTTGATCAACTTCGAAATCAAGATGTGTTACAATGGATGTTACTCCTTGTTTAGTAGGCAGTTCCTGATTGTTGAACTCTTTAGGTTTTGATTTTCCAATTGAATGAAATTGTATACTGAGAGTTTCCCCTACATTCTGTTTATGAATGTCTCGGTAATTCAAACCATACTTGATATTTTTAACACGAAATAAAAAAAATTCAAAAGAATACACCTAAGGTCACTAAAAATCAAGGAAAATGAACACTTTTACAATATAAGGAGAGACAAACTACACGCAAACAATATGTTCACAATAAAATCACTAGTTGGTGATGAAATCCAATAATCGCGAGGAAATTAATGTGAAAGCGGTGGTTAAGACGATTTACCTAATAAGAATTCTTATTAAACGAGTCTAGTGCAAGTAGCTTCACTATGCCATCTCGGGAAGAGTACCCTCCAGGTACAGGGTAAGGTCTAATCAACATCTTCTCAGTGCGATTGGATATATCCCGCCATCACCTTAGGAAAAATCCTAAAGATTATGGCTGCTGAGTCACCAACAGGACAATTGCACAGGGGAACATTGTATGATCAGGTATACATGCAAGGGTAGATTATAGAGCTTAATCCCCTTGAAAATATCCTCAAACATGGTAAATGCGGGGTTTTCTAATAAATGGTGTTACACGCTCCTGGTTAATGGTTAATCTAAGGTTTTCCATTTTGTATTACATGTACGCCTTCTATCTTCACTAATGAAGTAGGTACAATTACCTCTTTGGGTCCAACTTGTGACCTCATGTTAAGCTCTTTTGAAGAGATTCCGGTACAAATAGAGAACAGACTGATTTCCTAGCACAAGATGCTACTTTTTGTTTTAAGCACTTTGGAAACGTTAATTACAACATGTTCCAAAGCACTAGCCTAAGATAAATTGGTGGAATGAGCCCTATAAAATGTAAAAAATATCTAGATTGATCTTATTTAGTGTTGTATTTATTAATTTGTTATTTACGCAAAGGGTATGGAGATGAAACTTGATGATATTGTGGGCGGGCTCAAAATACTCTAAATGCATCAATGTAAAAAATGCAACTCTTTTATTTCAATGAATTCTATTTATGAAGAAAAGTTGAAGGAGTTGAACTAAAAAAGTGAAAGCTTCTAAAAATTGAAATAAAATTCCTTTTTCATCAAAGAAAACAATTTCATTAAGAAGACAATTTCTAAGCATGACCAATGTCTCTTTTTTTGTGAAAAATTTGAACAGTACAAACCAAAAACTACAATTTTGATGAACAAATAAATCTTAAATGAAAGAAACTTCTAAAAAACCCTAAAAAGTATAAAACTTCAAAAGAAAATCAAATTTATAATTATTAATCCTAACTAAAAGATGCTCTATAGGTGTCTTTTTAATGATTTCTCTCAGTTGTAAGCAAACTAAAAAATGTTTCCACTTGACTAGAAGAAATGAAATCATAAAATACTAGCTTGAGATAAATCAAACTTCGATGATCTAGAAGCTTTTTGTTTTGCAATCAAATAAGAAAAAAATATTCAAATAGGTAAGGCTAGAAACAATCTTGGTGGCTCAAGGAGATAATAACATAAAATGGCAGTCTTTGGAAAGCAGAATCTCTTCCAAAAGGAGCAACAACAAACCGAGCAAACCTAAATTAATTATAAGAAAAAAATATGATTTATCGAGAACAAGACTCCTAGGGTGTGGAGGAGGAGTTCAGACACGGAGACTGCGACCATTTGGTATATGAATAGGTTAAACCTTGAAATTTGGTTATCTAACTACGGAATAGAAAATTTTGACTTTTGAAAATTTCTGCAGGGGGTGGAAGCTTCTCGTTGAAAACTGGTGTGCATGCTGAACTATATTGACAAGTTGCGTAGGTTTCACGCTCTTTGCAAAAACCACGTAGGGAAGAAAAGTTGGAAAAAATAAATTTTAAGTTCTATATTAAAGAATCTAAAAGGTTATATACCCAACCACACTCGAGATGTGTCAAACCAAGAAAGCTGTTCTCAAAACGAAACACAACAAAAGAAAATAAAACTTGTCTTCCCAGTGCAGTGCTTAATTTGTTTTGTGGATTAATTCCTCTTTCAGGCAAGGCGATCTCCCTATTACTCCAACAGAGTAACTAAAGCGAGTCATTGAATGCCTCTTCCTTTAAACCATTTGCTGTTTTAGATTAATACAACCTTGAAATAAGGAGGTTATGCTCCTACCCATTCTGGCTGAGATGTTCGATGTAGCCTTTTCCCATTCGCTCCAAAGCAATTCTTCAATGCTTAGAAAGACCTACAATCACAAACAATGCAAAGATCAGAAACTACTAATATATAATAATCATAAGTACTATTTATTACTAATCCGAGATTAAGTATTGACATCATTTGCAGTGCAGAAACAAGACAATGAGAAAAAAGAGTTCCATGTATTATCAGAAATTAAAAAAGAAACAATCTTACAACCAGGCCTTGATGTTGTACATTTCTCCATGTATCTGTACAATAATTTCCTTCAATTTTGATAAACATACTATGAATGACCAACATGGGTTCATGTACACACAAGGTTGTAATATTCACACATTTCCTAACAGTGCCTATCGTTCTTCTGCAGAACGTAGCACTATTGTCTCAAATTTTTAGAAATTTTCAAGACTTTTTAAAAAAGGTCCTTTTGCAACGGGGTTTTAGAGCCTTCTGGCTTGGAAAGTTATTGGATCTAATTTCACAGAAATATATACCTTTGTTTATCAAACTAACCTCTACGAGTTTCACAAAAGTGAGAAAAATGGCTATAGGAAGCGTAGCACTGCCTTGCTAAAAAAACTGAGGTGAACAGTGGGTGGGCATGAGCCCTTGCCCAGGGGACAAAAACAGCTCCAATTGAGATAAATTAGTGAGAAATGTCATTTCATGAGTGGGGAATCCCAAGAATTCAATCTGATCCCTCCAAAGTGCTCTGGAAAAGCTTGCTTTCCAGGTGTGGCCTAAACAAATTTTAAAAAACAAAACTTGTTCAATTTGTAAATTTGAGCTGGAGGCAGGATCCCTCAAGGTCGCCCAGGGCCTGTGATGAAGCTTGAGCCAAAATTTGAGCCTCTGACTTGGTCACCCCATCATTTGTGTAGACGCAACTAGCACATTTGAGCTTTACCCTTGAAACAGTTTAGCTTGGTTTGTGTGTCCATTGTCTTCTTTAAACTCAGTTTTTGTTGACACTTTATAATTTAGCCTCTAAATTTATATTTTTACTTTCAAGCCATGACTCTTGTCCTTGCTCAATTTCTGACAACGAGAGCTCGGTGAGAGGGGGTGTGTGGGCTTGTTCGATTACCTATTGTTTTGGTAAGCTCTCCTAAGACCCATAGTCTTGGGTCTCTTTCTCCAGCTTACCCTCTTATATGTTATTCTTCATAGGCACCCCATGTATTCACTCAAGCAGTTGCGTGTGCAGGCAATATATACATCATTTTGGTGCCCCAAGCTTCATAAATGACTGGTTATTTGCTCCATCTTACTTGTTTTGAACATGTAGGGAAATAAGAATGTCTCTTGCTGTAACATAGCTCAACCTCCAAAGGTCTGGGTGCAGCACGTGGATCACTGAGAAATTAATATCTGTGTTCATTTTCCTCCTCCTCTATGAATAAAGTTCAAATTCTCTGCCTGTGATTTACTTATGTTCTTCTGTTTTTTTTCTTTCTTGCCTTTGTCCTTTGTTAGTTTTTACCTTTGTCCTTCATTTGATTTTTACCCTTTCATTCATTTGTTTGGTGACTTTGTCCTTCCTTTGTTTTTGACTTTTCCTTAACTATTTTTGAGGAGGAGTGCATGGCCTTGCCTTTTGGAGGGTAACAAACACATGCCTCCTTCCTCTGCGATAATGTTAATTGAGGGCCATAAACGTTTCTTGCAAGCTTTGATTATTGACAATATTAGGGACTATACTCTACACTGAAAAAATGCTCTTTGTGTATGTGTCATCTTCCCCTTGCTTGTTTATTTGGTTGTCCTTTGGAATCAACATTAGCCTTCATTTATATTCATGCTTTTTCACTATCAAGACCCTCAACACTACTGTTTGTTTCGGAATATCGAGGAGGCATCTGTGTTCGACTGTTTTTCACTTTTAAGACTATCCTCCTCATCCTTTTCATTCTGTTTTCTGCTGTCAACCTCATTTCCATCATTTGTCATTCTTTGAGCTTTGTAATCATCTCTTGGTTCATTGATAATTTAAAATCTATCTCTTGAAAGGCACTGTTGAGCTAAATATTAAAATAGAAGAAAAAAGATACAATGCCTTAGAAATAAGCACGCACCAGGAAACCTCCATTGTTACATGAATGAAAATTCTTGGATGAAATGCAAATTAAAATATATACTATATATAGGAGTCCATGGGGCCACAGTGCGTCCCTGGTAGGCCATTCTCGTCTAGTGGGGCCCAATGTAATCCCTGCTTCGACATAACAATAATAATTTAAGGGCACAATAATAACAATATGGGGTTACGGAGGTACAATAATGTAAATAAGGGTTACAATAACAACAATGAGACTATACTGTGCAATATGGGACTATTTGTACCCCCTCCTTCAAAAGGTGTTGTCCTTGACGCTTGAGTAGCTACGGAGGTGTACATGTCGTGTATCATGCTCCATGTAGAATCTTGGGTGGGTAAGTTATTTCACTTGATGAGATGTACAGAATTCAGTTGATTATTAGTTGTGGGGTTCTTGTTTCCATTGCTTCGAGGTTCAATATGATTTTCCTTGTTCTTAAATTACTGTAATATTGTTTAGTGGAATAACATGCCACCCTGCCTACTTTTTAATCATGAAACATGGAAAACTGATGCACTCGTGAAGAATCAAAGAAGCTCCAATTTGTATGCCATAGTACCAATATTTTGCAACACCTTGTAAGGACCATAGTACTTTGGCGATAATTTATTATCCTTCTTAGCTTGCTTGAGGGACATTTGTTTGTATGGTTGTAGCCGTAAAAATACCCAATCTCCTACATCAAAACTTCTTTCGCTGCGATGTTGATCTGCCTATTGTTTCATTTGATTTTGTGCCAAATTCAGGTTATCCTTTAAGAGTTGGAGAACTTCTTGCTGATGCTCGATGTGATCTTCCACCGCTTGAACCTTCGAATTTTTCCTTAAAGATGATGTGATCGATGGTGGATGATATCCATAAAGTGCCATAAATGGGGTAATTTTTGCTGCAGTATGGAAGGAAGTGTTATACCACCATTCAGCGTGAGATAACCACTTGACCCATTGTGTTTTTTTTATTAGATACAAAACAACGAAGATATCCTTCCAAACATTTATTTACTATCTCATTTTGACCATCTGATTGAGGATGATAAGATGAGCTATGAGCTAATTGAGTACCCAAACAAGAATATAACTCCGTCCAAAAATTTCCAGTAAAAATGGGATCTCTATCGCTCACAATAACCCTGTTTCCATGTAGCTTTTTAATTGTGTCCATAAATGTAGTAGCAACTATACTTGCTTTAAATGGATGAGATAATGTACAAAAGTGTGCATACTTGGTAAGTCTATCAACTACCACCATGATGACACTCTTTCCTTCGGACTTGGGTAAACCCGTGATAAAATCCATTGAAATCTCCTCCCAACGTTGACTTGGAATGAATAAAGGTTGTAGAAGACCCGTGGTCTTAATTGTCTCAACTTTATTTTGCTGGCAAACCAAATATTCCGCTACAAAATTTTGAATATCAGATTTAAGGCGATCCCAAAAAAATCTTTCTTCACCCCGTGGTAAGTTTTTAAAAATCCTGAGTGACCTCCTAAAGGAGAAGTGTGCAATTCCAAAAGAATCTTTTGTTTTAGTTGGGAACTCTTACAAAGATATAAGCGATCTTTGTACCACAAGGAATCATTTTTCCAACTAAATGTATTAGATGTACTAGGATATTGCTGCAACTTTTGAATGAGTGTCCACACTTCTTCTTCCTTCTTCCATTCATCTCTTGCTTCGGTTATCCAATCTGGTTGGATAATAGAAATGGCACAAAGCAATGCTTCCACCTCTTCATTCTTTCTTGAGAGTGCATCTGCAACAACATTTAGCTTCCCTTTTTTGTTAGATTATTTCAAAGTCATAACCCAACATCTTTGTGACCCATTTTTGCTGCTCTTTTGACGATAGTCTTTGTTCCAAAAAGTGTTTAAGACTATCATGATCAGTTTTTACCTTGAAGTATCTTCCCATTAGGTAAGTTCGCGATTTCTTTAGTGCATGCAGTATTGCTAACATTTCCTTCTCGTAAATAAGTTTATGTAAATACTTTCCTTTGATTGGACGACGTTCAAAAGCAATGGGTCTTCCTTCCTGCATTAAAACCGCACCAATTCCATTTCCTGAGGCATCACATTCCACAATAAAGGTTTTTGTGAAGTCTGGGCGTAGCTAAGGCAAGTGGTAGGAACATTGCCCCTTTAATATGTTCAAAGGCCTTAGTTTCTTCAGGAGTCTATGAAAATGCATATTTCTTCAATAATGTTGTTAAAGGTGCTGCTATTCTCCCATAATTATTAACAAAATTGCATTAATACCCTGTTAACCCAAGAAATCCTCGCAACTGCTTTATGGTTGTGGGGAATTTCCATTCCTTAATGGCTTTAATTTTGTTATGGTCTGCCTTAACACTAACACCCTTGTGAGATACAATGTTACCCAGATATTCCACCTCTTGTACTCCAAAGAAAAATTTAGATGTTTTTTCATATAATTGTTTCTTCTGCAATAGTTTGAGCACCTTGTGTAATATCCCAAAATGGGAACATGCAACAATACTTCACACAATATAAAAACTTACAACAAGATAGACAATAAATCTAAGTACAAATCAAAATATATAGAAATATCTGAGCCATTTTATTATATTGGAGATGAATCAGTTACACAAGTATAAGATATAGGTAGATCTAGCCAAAAAGATGAGCTAAGATCACCTAGAAAACATGTGTGAAGCAAGTATAGTGTAACTGTTGAGGCTCTGCAGCAGATACTGCGCTGTCTCTTTAGCATAATATAAACATGGAGTTGTAGGATGAAAAGAGAAATGCATATCTACTTAAAAATGGAGCTCTGATGATGCCAAGATTCAATATCTGGTCATTGTGATGGATTCCCAAGATAACCCAGAAAGGATTTTCCAGATTTGCAACTTTGGAAAAATCACCTCCCCAAGGTTTGATCCTTGATCTACTGGGAAATACAGATCTGAAGCTAGATTTGAAGAATAGATGGCTGAAATATGTGCCCATATTAGATCTATGCTTGAAGGGTTGATCCCTTCCTCAGATCTATGAGCTAGGAGCTCTAGATATAGCTTCTCAATCCTCCAAAAGATGATTATAGCTGCTGCAACACAACTGCCTCTGAAAACTGCGTTGTGAGGGAAAGAGAGGCCTTCTGTCTGATTAAAAATGCTGTAATAAGATCCAGGCTGATGGTAATACTGATGGAAATGTGAAGGAATGATCCTCCACTGGATTTCTAGCTGAAATACTAACAACTTCCTTCCTCCTTTCAGATCTGCAATATGGACAACGTTATTCTTGGAGAGAATACTGCTGCTAGGAGGTCAATAACTTTTGGCCTGATGCAAGATCTGCAATGTGGCTCTAGGAGTGCTGCAATATAAGCCCAAGTGACGGGAATAATCCCTCACCTTGTTCTCTAACTGATGTACCGAAGACAACTACCACCTTCCAAACTGATCTTCAGAAAAACGCAGTTTTCCGAATATGAATGTTCTGCAAAAAGTAGGAAATGGAAAAGGCACTTAAAGCCTCATGTATAATTAAGTACAAACCTCTTCCTTAGAGATCAATCAAAGAAAGAGGAGGGATTCCTACCCTGGAACACCCTGTGCTAAACAACACTTGAAATCTCTGCTAAACAGCCCAAGATTGCAGTGGAATGTTACTTGACAATTCTAGGTCTAAAAGATCATACATCAAAATAATCCAAGATGCCTTTCACCTTTTCCTTCATCTACTTTGTAATGATTGAGCCATCCCAAGCCTTGGCCCTAATCTCAACTACGCAGTCTCATGTGGACAAGATCCTCCAAGTAGGACTGCGTTGTTTGACCAAATCGACCAAACAGTCTAGGTGCAATGTACACCTCCTCCATCATGTGTGCTTCATTCCTCCACCACTTGATCATTAATGCTTAATGACCCTTTTTTTGACATATTCAAGATCTTAGTTGACTGAATCAACCATCCATGATCTCTCTCATTAAATGAGACATGATCTCCAATCTCATTCACATTAGTAGTTGCTCAACTACCTCTTTTTGCAGATCTAGTCTAACTTAATCCACATTCACACACACAAAGTGGATATTTATTCTTATTGAGGATTGTGGGTCCCTCCACCCTTTTATTTACTTAATTCATTAAGAAAATCCAGGACTCTAATATTCCAAATATGATGTGAAAATTTCGGAATATTACACCTTGTCAACATGTTGAACACTATCCTTCCAATACCTGCTGTAGATTAATATATCATCAAAAAATACTAGCACAAATTTTCTAAGGAAGGGTTTGAAAATGAAATTCATCAACCCTTGAAATGTAGAAGGTGCATTGGTAAGGCCAAAAGGCATGACCAAAAATTCATAATGACCCTCATGAGTTTGAAATGTTGTTTTCTGAATATCTTCAGTCTTCATTCTAATTTGATGATATCCTGAACGAAGATCCAACTTGGTAAAATAAATTGCTCCATGTAATTCATCCAGTAATTCATCAATCACAGGAATGGGAAATTTATCTTTAATGGTGAGCTTATTGAGCTCCCTATAATCCGGACACATTCGCCATGATCCATCCTTCTTGTGTACCAATACTACAGGAGCAGAGAAAGAACTTTGACTACGTTGAATTATACCCGCCTCTAACATTTCTGCAATCATACGTTCAATTTCGCTCTTTTGGAAGTAAGGATATCTATAAGGCCTGATGTTTGGAGGAACACTTCCCGGAATCAAATGAATAGCATGATCATGATCATGAATAGGTGGGAGTCCTTTGGGAGTTTCAAACACCTTGGAATGATTGTCCAAGACTTGTTGGAGATCTACAGAAATAGATGATTTTGATGTTAGAACTTCTAGTGAGCATAATTGTGCAATTACGCCTCGTTGTTCTTTCTTTAGAAGCTTTGTCATGACATTAGAGCTTATTATCTTTCCCGGCTTCCCTACAATACCCCGTAATTCGACTTCCTTTCCTTCTGAAAAAAATTTCAAGAAAAGTTCTTGAAAATTAAAAGCTACTGTCCCCAAAGATTGTAACCATTGTACTCCTACTACAACATCAGCACCTCCCATAGGAATGGAAAGCATTGGACTAGTCAATACATATTCCCCCATGGTTAGCTTAATATTATCGCATTTTCCAGAGCAATTTATAGTTCCTCCATTTGCAACCATCACTTGACATTCTGGTGCTGGGTATAGGAAACAATTTAATTCCTTGGCTACCTTACAATGAATAAAATTATGGGTGCTACCTGAATCAATCAACACTATTACCTTTTTCTTCTTGATATGTCTTGCTATCTTGAGAGTTTGAGGAGTGGTAATTCCTGCCAGTGCATTACATGATATGGTCGGATTCATTTCTTCCTCTTCTATGGCTGGTTCCTGGTGTATATCCTCTTCTTTTTCATTTTCTTCTTCTTCTTCACAATCTATGTAAAATAATTTCTTTTCAGCACACTTATGACCTTTAATGTATTTTCTATCACAACTGTAGCAAAGCCCTTTTGCTCTTTTTTCTTCCAATTGTTGTGGTGTCAACCTTGTAGGTTGTGGAAATCTAGGCGTAGCAACACTTCCTTCTTTATAGAAGTGAGTGGTAGGCTTCCTTGTCGCCATAGTTTTACATTCAATTTTTCTGCCAACCTGAATGCCTTCTCCAATGAATCAGGTTCCAAAATGTGAACTTCATGTTGGATGTTATCCTTTAAAGTACCTATGAAGAGATCAATCCTGTGTTCCTCTGGAATATCAGTTACCTTTATATTCAATTTTTGGAAGTCCTCAATGTGCTCCCCCACTAAACCCTTTTGTTTGAGATTTATCAATTGGCTAAAGAAGGTGTTGCTCTTTGTATCCTCATAATGTGCTATCATTTCCTCCGTAAAAATTGACTAAGTGACAATTTTTTTACGGGAGCAAAGCCATCGATACCATACAAATGTATTTTGTTCTAAATGTAAAGTTGCAATGCGTACCTTTTGTGTGTTTTGCACGTTATGGAGATCAAAATATTGCTCCATCCGTAGTATCCATGTTACAGGATCCTTTCCATAAAACTTCCTCATATCCATCTTTGGAATATGGTGGTTCTTCCCGCCAACATTAGAGTTTATGAAATCACCATTAACATTTATTTTGTTCTCATCATGAGGTTCTTCTACTATCTTTTCACCATTAGGAAACCTTTCTTGTATCAACTTTGTCAAACCTTCCATGTCTCCTTTTAGAAAATTCTTCATGTTTTCCATTTTCTCATCGATCTTAGCTTCCATGTCATCCATCTTAGACTCCATGCCAGCCTCCATGCCATCCACCTTAGCTTCCAAACCATTCATCTTAGCTTCCACGCCTTTCTTCAAACTATCCATCTTAGTTTCCATGCCTTTCTTCAAAACTTCGGTTCCACTGTGTCTGTCACCATGACATTTTACTGTCTGTATGGGTTCATCATCACTCATACAATACTCCCTTACAAGTCTACAAACATCAAGTTCCTAAAACCAAGCCTTGAAATTGAGAGAAAAGCTTATAAAAGTCATAAAAATACTTGTGCCGCACTTTCTCCTAGTATTACCTGCAATGCCGCATCTGTTTGCTCTAGAACATGTGGATCCGGCCACACTTTTTATTCATTCAAAGTGCGGACTCCTGTAAAAGGTAAACTGAAGGCGGAAGTAAAATTTGGAAGCCCAGCTGGTTGAATCTGGAAGCTTCTAGAAGCAATTATTCAGTGGAAATTTCGCTCCTTTCATGTACATTCATCCCTCCATTAAAGGAGCCTACCCCTTGGTATGTGGAACTTAATCCCTTGAAAGAGGATTCTATCCCCTCTTATTTGGAGCTGCAACCTCTTCTCTTTTGCTATAAATTGAGGCCATAGTTCAGCCTCAAGGGGAGTTAGGCTTTGAGATTTCTTGAGGAGAATTGCTGGAAAAACTCAGACTCTCTTAACTGATTACCATATGGGAATGATTACACACTCATGTGTATGTTAGTCGACAGAGTGCATAGGCTTGTCAAAGTAGAGGAAACACTTGTTCCGAACCCCAGAAGGACCTGTACGACATCAAGGCGAACACGGTTGTAAGGCTCCTTCTTTCATCAAAGATAATACAAATGGATCATGTTTTCTCAATGAGTTGTTTATTTAAATGGCTTATTTCTTGAATTCCTTGATCATAAATATAGGTTTATGGTTTATGAACTAGTCTATATTATGCAAGTTCTTCTGATTCTTTCATGTTTTTTATTGCAAATCCCGAAAGGAAACGTATTCAAAGCGATAGGAAAGAATACTATGATCAACGTTGGACTATAGGTAAGTCCTAAATCCTTCATTATAGATAATTCTAGATCAAATATAATCTAGAGAAAGTAGTTTACATCTGTCTGTTTGTTGCTAGTTATCGTAGGATACTGGGGAGATCTGTCTTGTCCGTAAGAATGATTTATCCATCCAACAAAATGGCGACTCCGCTGGGGAATGGATCTTGAACTTTGTTTTCTTTTATTTTTTGACTTGTGCAATTATTTTTCTGATTTTGATTGATTGATACTGGCTTGGGTAATTTATTCCTGTAGAATTCCTGAAAAGTGCTTTAGAAATTTTTATTTTTCTTTAAGTTTTTTGTTCTTCGCACTTTGTCCTTAGGCATAGTGTGGTCATCTCTGCTATTTTTCTGTATACATAGTGCGGCACCGCACCTATTTACACTAAAACCTGCGTTCCTTGAGAAATTTCTTTGAAAAACATAAATTCTCTTTCTAGGATTGGCTTGCCAGATTCTCAGTATATACCCAGACTTGTATTTCTATCAGAAAGCTTTGTGTGAGAGTTTCTTTCAGCTTTTTTAAGTTTTGAATGATTTTCTATAAGATCTGCATGTTATAAGTGATTTTTTCTTTGTCTTTGTGTCACTCAAAGATCAAAAACCTATGTATGCCTTAGATCACTGGTATTTCATTTTTTTCTTGCTAAGTCTTTGACTTCATAGCAGAAATTGTTTTATGAGAATTAGGTCCCATTTTCTCATTTGCAAATCTTTAACAACTTTTTCATTAAGTTTTGAATTTCACTTAAAAAACAATAATTGGATGTTTTTGAGTTTTTTCTCATTTTACCAAATAATTTCTTAGTTAGATTAAAAACTCAACAAAACATCCTCAAAATATTTAAATTTTTGATTTCAGATTTAATTCTTAGAATTTTTAGATCTCGAAATTAGTGTTCTTTGTTTTGAGTGTTATTTCTAGAAATTGTAGTTTTCTTTTGGAGAAAGTTTGTTTGTAGTTTTGATCTTGAAGAATAAAGGGATTTATTTTTGAGAAATTGATCATTCTGAGTTCTCATAAGATAATATTTATTTTCGTATGTTCTTGTTTTGAAGGAAATAATTTTTTTAAAAGATTTCATTTCTCAACTCTTCTTTTAGATAGAATTCATTGAAATGAAATGAATTGTTTCTCATAATAGATGCATTTTTAGTGTGTTTTGAGTCGGGTCACTACATATCATCAAAGTTTCACTTTTGCACCTATTTTCCCGTAATATCCCCATTTTTGGTATCATCCATAACAGGGCTAGGAGGGACTTCCAGAGTTAGGAGCAGACAGGTCACAGGTACAGATTGGTGCTATCAGTGGGCTCAGGAGCTTTTCAGAGGAGTTTTGAGGAGTTTTCATGGTGTCCGGAGGCATTCGCTTGATATACTCCATCATCCGAGCAGTTTGGCTTTCGTTCCGATGCATTCCGATAACTTTCGGAATTTTGAGTCATTTATGGGCTTAACTCAGCTAATTATGCTCAAGGTGGCATTTCGGGAGGAATATGCGATGGAACACCTTAGTGTAATAGCTCATCGGAACCGGGACGAGAAGACCTACACGATGGGACAGTTAGACAGAGATTTCAGTGACCAGAGGAGGCATGGTAGCCGATATACCCTTTTCTGTATTAAAAAGGAATATTTTATAATATTTTAATAAAAAGGGAAAAGTGCTCCATAAATAAAATAATAATAAAATAATGCTCTAGAAGGCTCCAAGGGATCTATAAAAGGAAGGGAGGAGGCCATTGGGAGACATCTTTGGAATAGATCATTTGCTTGTATATGCGAGGTTTGAGGACGTGGTTCTCTACTTCTGCCGTAGCCCCAGGACGGAAACCCTCGGGTGGTTTGTGAGTGTTGGGCGAAAACCCAACTCTCTTGAGGAGACTTCACTTAGGAGTTTCACAGAGCTTCAGAGTTTGGTGTGAGGATCATTCAGATCTTCAACTTGGGCTTCATCGCCTGGGTTCCGCTACTGCGGCCGGAGGGAGAGTGCCAGCGCTTGTGGCCGCACCGTTCGCCAGCCTATCTCGTGGCCGGTTTCTATCTCAGCACTTCGGGTCAGATCTATATTATTTTTTCTGCATTTTAGTTAAAATATCCCATCCGGGATATTACAGTGGTATCGGAGCCTCAGTCTTGGCTCAGCCTACGGGTTTCAGTGTTCAGTTGCAGAGATTATGGAAGTGAATATTGAAGGGTTTTGCCGAAGGAATCGAAAACACAGTGCCTTGAAAATCTGTTAAAAAAAAAAAGAAGAAGAAAAAGAGAAGCTCAACAAATTTCTTTATTATGAGCCAAATTTAATGAAAAAGGGCTGACTTGCGTTAATATTCAAAAGGGCGGAGTTGTTCAAGGGCCAAGCTTTACATGATTACACGCTGCAGTATTATAAAGAGACGTATTAAATTTTGAATGGGCCATAAATATTATAAGAATCCATTGATTTATTTTTTTTACATTGGCCGTCCTTTTATTTGAGGAAGAGCCGTGGAGATATTTAGAGGCCACAGTAAAATAAATTTATGAACGCAATTTGGTTCAATTTATGAAGGCGATTTGGTTCCTGGAGGCCGAGGGAAAAATTATTTTGATAAGGAACCAAAGGTCAACAACGTTGTTCTGATTAAAGCCAAAATTGGAAGCTGCAAGCGCATTTCTTGAGCGTGGGCAGATTCAACATCATTAGACAGGATGGGATTTTAATATCCCTGGGCGTGAATATTTTTACAATAGTAGCCGAATTCTCTCAAAAAGACCGGGCCAAAGGGAGCCGACACATATATTGGCAAATTTATAAATTTCCAAGACTGCCAGCAGATTGATTTTGGAAGATAACAGCATATCATCGGCTTTCCTTTGCTATTTTCTTGCGTGGAACCATTTCTAAGCAAAGATTGTCATTTGGAGAAGAAAACAAACTGACGGGTAGCTGAATACTTTCATTTGGACGTGTTCCTCTAGCTGAGTGTTACGCTGAACACAGACCAGTTGAAGACTGCTCTGATAGCTCGATTTTTTTTTCCTTTCTTTCCATCAGCTGGTTAGACGTGTGGCTGTGTTCCATCGTTGGGCAATGTGTGAATTGACGGTCAAATATTCTTATAGAACTGAAATTAAAGTTCTCTGTTCTGTTTGAATACTATGCGCAGTCCAATTTCTTGAATAAGAGTCGAAGCCATATTGTGTGGAAATATAAGCGAATACATTTGCTGGAGAAGAATATTGGAGCAGTATAGCTGTTATGACGTGTAACAATGCTGTTATTGCATGCAGTCTGAAACACATCTCTCTATCTGTATACCGAATTTCCCTTTACTCAGCGGAAAGATAGTTTTGTTGGGCAACTGTGGCTGTAACACTGTTGAAAACGGCACATTGAGTTGCTAATTGATGAAGGTTGGGCGAGATTGTAGCAGAGGACGGAATCTCTGAGCAAACCAGGAGCTGGGTTTAATGGTTGAGGTACGTAGACATTAGCAGAAGCAGATTAATGAGAATTAAAGCACGCTGGAACATGTCTATCACACTAGCTGGGTGCACACTGGGAGATAAGCGTGGGTCCCACTGAAGAGTTTGAAGATTAATACACTGCTGTAGAAGACTGCTATCACTGTGGCTGTAGCAGAGTACATATTTCAGAAGTTTGATAGGGGTCTGACCTCTAATAATTTTATATTTTGAAAGGGCTGAATTTGTGCCTCATAAATGAGGGTCGAGATTCAATTGTTTTATGTGACTAATAAATTGTAGAGGAAGACTGAATGCACTGAGCGTTTGATTGTGTTTACCACAGTTTGACTTACCATCGAGCCACACTTTCATGCTGTAGCAGACTTCCTCTCAGAGGGGCTGAGTGGAATTTGTTTGAAAAATTTTGGCACTTATAGCCGAGGAGCCACTTGTCTGATTGCACTCAATAGCAGAGTCTTTCTTCTAGATCTGTAGCAGACCTTTTTGACAGGGACAGATCCCACGTATTCTTATGCTGCGAGGGGAGACGTTGTGACCTTCAGTTTTGAGCATTCGTAAATAGCCTTCAGCTGAGTGGCACTATGAACATTCTGTTGAGATACATCATAGCAGCAAATACAACCTCCGTTGAATAGCAAGTGGGGACAAATCTGAGCGCTGGTACAAGCTTGAAACATGCCCATACACAGAATAAAGCATACAGGTCGAGCACGCATTTGTTCTTATGGTTGTGACATTTCAGTAGGGAGGACACATCTACAGAGAGAGGGATTGATAGGTGTGGCAACGACTATTTGAAGATTGGAAACTCTTGGCATATTTGCGGGAACTAATGTACCAGGTTTCATCTCTCTATTATTCTCTAGATAACCCTGTGCTTAGTTAATTGTCCAGATTTTTTTTTATGTTCATTCAAGCAGCACCAAGATTTCTGCATCCTTCAATATCAACTGTGCTCACTGTACATATTAAATGAGATGAGAGATAAGAAGTACACCTACAGCAATAGACTTTTTAAACTGTTTGATGAAAATGACCACATTAAACCTTATGACAAACTGAGAAATTAAACAGCTCAGAGGTGCAATGCTGAGTTGAGACAACTCAGAATTGCACATGCAACATTGTGCAAGAAATCTGTTTGCTAAAACACTTCACTGGGAATTATATAGCAAACTCAGAAAGGTGCACTGAACTCAGAAAAACAGTGGCCTTTACATTGGTTGAACGATGGAGGAATTTCTAAACAGATGGATGAAAATAAAAGCAGAAAACCAGAGAACAAATCAGAACAGCAGACCCTTCTCCAAGAAGGTACATAAATTGCTCCAACAAGAGCATCCGAGGAATAAACAAAGGGAAGAAGAAGTGGGAAACTGGCTGCTTGTACAAGGGATGGACTTAAAGAATGAAAGATCAGAAATTGACGTTTCCATGTTAAAGGAACTGGAATCCTGCCTTTCAAAGGTACAACAATCTGATTGGTGTTTGAATTGGGCTTTGAAGCCAGCTATGCTTGCATTAATACAAGCCAGATTCTTGGAACCTCCAAGTGAGAGAGTCCAGCTGATAGTTGCCTCTTGTTTCAGCGATATCCTGAGGATAACAGCACCCTACCTTCCCTACAATGATGATATTATGAGAAGAATTTTCAGATTGATAGTAGGAACCTTTCAGGATTTGGACAACTGTGCAGGCTCTACATTTAGGAGGAAGTTTAAGGTTCTTGAAGCCATGGCCATGGGCCGAACTTATGAGATCATGTTCAATCTTGAGTGTGATGACCTGATTTTGCAGATGTTCCGATGCTTCTTTAACATTAGGAAACATCATCCTGATATTGTCATAGCACACATGCAGTCCATCTTGTCGTCATGTATGGGACACGATGAGACCATTTGCCGGAAGTTGCAGACTAAGTTGCTGAATATTTGGAGGAGGAAGCGGTTGGTCTCGCCTACTGCTTATGAGCTAGCCCAAGGGCTAGTTGAGCAGAACATTGAGTTTCTCGGGAGACAGTTGACCAGGGAGGAGCGGCTCCAGTTCCGTCGGTCAGGCAGCAGAAATGAGCTGAGGAGGAAGGGACTTTGCTTCGTTTGCAAAGAACCTTGGGGGCCTGATCACTCATGTGTGAGAGATGCAGATGAGGTGGCAGAGGTAGAGCAGGTAGACATTCCATCCGTATGCCAGGGTGAGGGCTCTTCTTCAGATGAGTCCATGGGATCAGTTGAGGATGCTTCTGGGGAGCGAGAGCAGCCATGCAGAGATGATGATGACAGTAGACCAGAGTTGTGTTCTAGTGTGCAGGGTGAGCAGTCAGGGGATTGTATAGATGATACTCTGGGTGATGAGTCACTTGTGACGATTCAGCCAGAGCAGCATATGATGGAGCCTGAGTCAGCAGAGGAGGATACTATGGACATCAGGCATGACATTTCCTTGGGTGAGATCCAGATGGGCACCCACACTGAGCCTATGATAGATATGCGGCTAACATTGGGGTCAGCCTTTGAGGAGGAGCAGTCAGATGCGCAGACACCAGTTGCAGATCCATATCCTCTAGAGACATTGGAGGTCGATGGGATAGTTTTGCAGGGAGCTAGGGCACTAGCAGGTACAGAGGTATTGGATGATGGTCGCAGGCAGCAGTATCATCGGCTTCGGACGGACCTTCGTGTTTTGAGAGAGGAGGCCACGTCAGTACGGGAGGCCATTTTATTGCAGGACCAGGAGCTGGAGGGTATGAGAGTGACTTGTGCCAAGTCGGCGGTCCAGTTGGTCCGCATTGGGGAACGACTAGATTCCCTGATGGTACAATCAGAGGGCAAGTTGGAGCATCCATCTTTGGGCCGACACATTGATGAGGTGTCGATAGATGTACCCGCAATCAGCAGAGCTGCAGTATTTTCAGTGAGTAGTACTCTCCAGGAGTACATTGATGGGGCTTGCAGCATATCTTGCCCACTTTGGCCCATTATAGGGAGAGGGGTTTCTTCCTACAGGCAACTTTCTTTGACAGATAGGGCAGATCAATGTGAGTCGATTACGGGCTGGCAGCAACACTCTAGGTATATTCCATATGCAGTTGTTGCTACATCGGATTCTTCTTCCAGGATGGACTGGCGGGAGACCATGAGTTGGTACCCTCTTGGTGGTACAGTATTCGTCATAGGGAGCATAGCAGAGCAGGGGCCTTTGGACATAGTTGCTGTTACAGGTTCCAGTTGGCAGGAGGGCACCGATTGTCGTTACTTCAGGACTCCCTCCCGATTTCAGGAGAGCAGGATCAGCATGGGATTGAGCCAGGAGATGGATTGGAGAGAGGTGATGAGTTGGTATACAGTTGGTGGAACGGCTTATACAGTTATAGGTACAGCACAACAGGGGCCAGGGAGCATTGATGCTTGTTGGCCGACTTCATTTCATGGGGCATCAGCTATAGTCAGAGGCAGTGTGCAGCCCGAGCCGTGGGACTTGGGCGATGATAGGCCAGGGTGGCGATGGGATCCAGGAGGATTGTTTGTTGACTGGGACAGAGAGAGATCAGTTAGGGATCCAGGCATTGAGGGGTCTGTTCTGAGAGGTTTGACACAGGTGTACGGCAGCACCCAGAGGTTGGTATGGGATCCAGGCATTGGGTCTGAGAGGCGGCAGGCCAATGGAGTGGTCCACCTATTTCGATTGCTTGAGGGCAAGCAATCTTGGGGCGGGAGGTCTGTAATATTCCCATTTTTGGTATCATCCATAACAGGGCTAGGAGGGACTTCCAGAGTTAGGAGCAGACAGGTCACAGATACAGATTGGTGCTATCAGTGGGCTCAGGAGCTTTTCAGAGGAGTTTTGAGGAGTTTTCATGGTGTCTGGAGGCATTCGCTTGATATACTCCATCATCCGAGCAGTTTGGCTTTTGTTCCGATGCATTCCGATAACTTTCGGAATTTTGAGTTATTTATGGGCTTAACTCAGCTAATTATGCTCAAGGTGGCATTTCGGGAGGAATATGCGATGGAACACCTTAGTGTAATAGCTCATCGGAACCGGGACGAGAAGACCTACACGATGGGACAGTTAGACAGAGATTTCAGTGACCAGAGGAGGCATGGTAGCCGATATACCCTTTTCTGTATTAAAAAGGAATATTTTATAATATTTTAATAAAAAGGGAAAAGTGCTCCATAAATAAAATAATAATAAAATAATGCTCTAGAAGGCTCCAAGGGATCTATAAAAGGAAGGGAGGAGGCCATTGGGAGACATCTTTGGATTAGATCATTTGCTTGTATATGCGAGGTTTGAGGACGTGGTTCTCTACTTCTGCCGTAGCCCCAGGACGGAAACCCTCGGGTGGTTTGTGAGTGTTGGACGAAAACCCAACTCTCTTGAGGAGACTTCACTTAGGAGTTTCACAGAGCTTCAGAGTTTGGTGTGAGGATCATTCAGATCTTCAACTTGGGCTTCATCAGTTTTAGTGGGTTCAGTTTCAGCTGTTGCCGGAGGGAGAGTGCAGCAGTGCAGTTTGTGGCCAGGGCCGTTCAGCAGCTTATCTTGGTGGCCGGTTTTCTATCTCAGCTCTTCTTGGGTCGGATCTATATTATTTTTCTGCATTTTAGTTGAAATATCCCTTCGGGATATTACATTTCTAAGAAACAACCTATTAAAAGCAACGCTTATATTAAAATCAATATAGTAACTTTTATATTTCTAGGACTCTTTTAACCAACATAGCTTGTGCTAGTGTCTTGGAGTAGGGAGTAATTAACTCTCCGAGACAATTAAAACAAACAAGTAATCGATCTTGCGGTAGGAAAAATCCAATAGTAGCTTTTATGCTCTGGGAAGCTCCTCCTAAAGGAGTCAAGCATGAGATCATATCTGAACCAGTGAGGTGATCAATTCCATCTCATTGGGAATGATAGAAGATGTGCGCGTATTAACAACGGTAAACCTCGGATTGACCATTGTCGAGGAGCCTAGGGTCACTTGTCGGTATACCTTGGATTATGTCAAGGAGCCTTCAAGGCGATTGAGCTTTGTTACTCTGCCCTTGCGCGTATATCGGATCGTATACTATTCCCCCAGGTATATTTGTTCCTGTTGGTGACCTTAGTGGCTATAAATTTTAAGATTTTTCCTAAGGTGACGGTGGAGGAAAGATCTCACTGTACCTAGAGCAGACATCGACTAGACTCACTTGGACTCTCTGGAGGGTTATCTTCACTCGAGATGTTTTAAGTGGAGAAACATGCACCGATCTGTTTCATTAAGCAGGTTGTCGAGGTAACTGTTCCAACCGCCATTTCTATATTAAATACTACAATGTTGGATTTCATCACCAACTAGTGTTTTTAGTGTGGGAATTTATTGTTTGTGTGTGGTTTGATCTCCTAGATTTTATAAGCGTTTGATCATTTGATTGTCTCAGTGACTTTAGGATTTTTGATTGAAATTTTCTTTGATTGCGTGTGATTAATAATTTTTAATCGTGGCTGAATTACCAAGAAAATCGCGTAGACTTCAGGGGAAACCCCCTGAGTATACACCAAGCCAACTTGAAGGAATGAAAGCTCTGGTACCACATAGTATCATCAGAATTAGATCAACAGAAGCAGGAGAATCATCCATAATAACTCATCCTGATTATCATGAAGTAAATCAATCACAAACAACAGAATATATTCAAGAGCCAATTTCAATTCCCGAATCACTGACATTGATTCTCCAATCAGTAAATTAGCTGGAGAACCTGAACTTTCTGAGCCAGACACTGAACCTGCTGTGTTTGAATCATCTTCAGGATTTGTTACTCCAAATTCTAGTGATCCTGATTCACCTAGAGTAAGACATCGCATTACCGAAAACCTTCCTTCTGATCTCATATGTATTGAAGAGCTTGTTGGTTCGAACGAAGACGTAGTTCTTCCAAAAACCCAAGAAACTTTAACTCTTAGAGAGCGTGAATCAATATTCTACAGTCCTTTTAGAACTAATGCTTGGTATTTATCATTGACAGATTTTTTACAAAACACAGGTCTTACTTATTCAGCACCTCAAATTCCTTTTTACCCTACGCCAGGAGGTTATCAACTTGCATTAGCTATGTCGAGTGAGTCATCTATGTTTTCTGAATCTCTAGAAACATTTTTATACGGTGGTTCGTCTGTTCCTCCGGGATACCAATCACTCTCTGGTACCTTCTCAGGAGCAGCTCCTCAACTAATTGAACAAGTGTTATCATCTGGTACGAATGGAACAAATACTGGCACGTTGAACACAAAACAGATTTTTATGATGTCTGGCAATATTCCAAATCCTCAACCTCAAGGAAGTCAGTTACCGCCTGGGGGGGAACCTCAAGGAAGTCAGTTACCGCCTGGGGGGAAACCTCAAGGTAGTCAATTACCGCCCGGAGGGCAACCTCAGGGTAATTTTTTACCACCTGGAGGTCAAACTGTAGGAAAATACTTTCTTCCTAGGGAGTAACCTCAAGGACAGTACATAACTCAAGGTCAATATCAACCTCAAGGACAGTACATACCTTAGGGTCAACCCCAAGGACAGTACATACCTCAGGGTCAATATCAACCCCAGACTCCGTACATGCCTCAGAGTCAATATCAACCTCAGGGTCAGTACCCAGCTCAAGGTTTTCAACCTCCTTCAGGTCAACCATTATTACAAGGAGCTAGAAATTTTCCAGTTAATTATCAAAATTACGTTCAACCTGGTTATGGTCCTTCATATGCACAACCTTCTATGGGTAAATATCCCGGAATTAATAGGGCGTGGCATCCATCTCAAGTTCAACAGAGTTTGCAACCCAATGTGCAGTTACCTAATCAACCTGGACAACCCATAGGTTCTGGTCCAACCCAGCAACCTATCCAGCCTACCATTCAAGTCTCTGCACCTGGTTTTGTTCAACACCCTGGGCCTAGTACACCTAGAAATCCGTCTCAAACTTCTGTTGTTGTTGCAACTTCTGTTCAACCTACCACACCTATTTCTGGAGTATCTATAGCTCATGTTTCTACTACCCCTGTATCAGTGAAAATTCCTCAAGTATTTGTGCCACAGTCAAGACCTACAATTCAGATTATGGTCCAGATGCCTACAGGACAATCTGGTACAAGTACGATTCCTACTAGTCAACCACAATTTACTTATCAACCGTACCAGGGGCAGTATCAATTTGGACATACTACACAGAATCCAACATATCAATATCAACCGTATCCTAGGTATACTTATCAAGTACCTCAACAACCCCAGTTTGGTCCGATTAATACTGGTTTCACAATTCCCAATGCGCATCCAATTCTAGGATATCCAGGATATTCTCCTCCTGGAATTGGTTTGATCACACAAGGTTATCAAGACCCTAGCCGTCGGTTACCATCCATAGCAACTTTAGATTTACCTGATTTATCGCGCCTCATGAATGATCCCATATTTTATCTTCTGTATTGGCCGCCGATGCCTAATAATTTGCCCAGTGATATTCCAAAGTTTGAAGGTAAGTCAGGAGAAGATCCATTTAATCATGTTATGACTTATCACCTCTGTTGTGCATCCAATTCACTAATCGATGATTTGATTTGATTGCATCTTTTTCAGAGAACTCTCATTGGTCTAGCTACCAAATGGTACATTGAGTTACCACGAGGCTCATTTAATAATTTTAATGCACTAGCTACTACTTTCTTAACCCATTTTCAGTTACCTATTAGATACGACAATGGTACGGAATTGTTGAACTCATTAAAACAATCTACGTTTATGTACATATCCGATCACATTCATGAATGGCGACGTAGGATATGTTTAGTGAAAGTCTTTATTCCAGATCAAATTTTGGCTGAATGGTTTATCAAATCATTATTGCCCAAAATCATCGAAGATGTGGCCAAAGGAGGCGTTGTTACAGAAGAGCAATTCATTGCTCAAGCTCAGTACCTTGACCTTGTATATACACAATCAGGTATTCTGTATGACAAAATCCTCGATTTACCAAGACCTAGTCAGTTAACTACAACTCCTTCAGGCTCTCATGCCATTGATGGTGTAATTGGTTCTGTTAGTACTAGCAAGAGTAGGAAGAAATCTTCCAAGATGACTTCTCCTATTATAACTTTACTCGATTCACCTAAAGGAGATTCTTCTGCTGAAACTTCCACCGATATTCATGTTGTAGAATCATCTACAGCCAAACCTTAAACTGGTGGTAAGAATAAGGGTAAGAATAATAAAAAAAAAAATCATCTTTAAAAGATAAAAACGATAAAACTGAACCAACTGACGAAAAACGAAAACCTCGTTATCCTTGTTTAATCTGTGATGAGGATCATTTTACTAAAGACTGCTCGCATAGAGCTGGGGTATAAAAATTCGTTAAGAGTTCGTCCACACCTGCTGTCTTGAAGGATCCCTTCCCTGCTCAAGATAGTAACATGATTGGATCTTCCTCGAATACACTAGAAGATATCTTTATGGTTGTGACGCGATCGCAAGATTATGGTAGTAAAAATCCTCTTGGTGGCAAAGAAGTAGAAACTTATAATTCAACATCAACTACATCTCCCTCAGTTTATGATCCATTAGAGATCAATAAACCAAATCCTGACTTAGTAATCAAACCACCTGCTAAAGGTGTACTTCGTAAATCAGCTTTCAATCCACATGCGAGAGATGCTCAGAACTATAATATTGTTGAAGACTTGGCAATTTCCCCTTTAACAATGTCAGCTTTGGAAGTGCTGCAATCATGTCCAGCCCAAAGAAAATTACTATTATTAGCCATAAGAGCTGTAGATATTTAGGATTCGAACCTCATGATCTTAGATTTAGAGAATTTTACACCTTGCCTACCCCATCAAATGGCTTTTCAAATTTCGGTAATAGTAAAAAACAAACATTGCTTTCGTACTGTTGTTGATGAAGGGGATTCTACATGTATCATGTCATTAGAATGTTCGAAATCACTTGGTTCTCCGACACTTAACCAATCGCTGACTATCCTCAAAGCTTTCGATGGAAGAGGTTTCCATCTGTATGGTATTTTACAAGATCTACCAATAGAGGTCGAAGGGAAAACCATTAATCTAGATGTGGAAGTGGTTGATGCCCCTTTGGATTACAACCTTCTCTTGGGTCACAGTTGGTCTTATGCTATGACTGCTATCGTATCATCGGTCTTTCATCTCATCATGTTTCCTCATCAAGGAAAGATCGTCAAAATAGATCAGCGCTCATATTATTCATCCGACCTAGCCACTACTGATAGCATCCAACATGTCGGAAAAACGACTATCCCTTATAAAGATGTTGGAGTGGGTTTACTTAAATATTCTGCTTTACTGGGAACTTTCTCCCTGCTTGCTCCCAACGTACCGTCTCCTATTGCTAATATCAATATGATTACATCAAGTACTATTTCCTTTGATGATCCTTGGATAGTACCTTCAGACTCAGAACTGGATTATTTCGATGGCGTGATGCCTTTGAGTCCTTTTGAATTAGAATATCAGGAAGTACAGTCATTTTCTGATACTCCTTCAACTAAACCTGATCTAGTGAATGTGATCAATGAGGAATCACTTTCGATATCCAGCTCAGCTTCGCCCTCAATTCCAAATCCTGTTCAACAAGTATTCCATACTGATGAGCATATTCATGAATTTTTGTCTACAGAAGAATTACCATAGGAAGATCTACATCATCGATCTTCATTTTTACCTGATCTCGATAATTTTGAAACTGATTTTTCCTCCATTTTTACCGCTGATTATGTCAAATAACCTTGGAATCCTCTCACGAATTCCGAATTCCGAATTGAACTTAGCAAATATTTCTACGACAGTTCCTATTGACATCTTAGTGAAACCAAGAATTGTTGAAAACCTTCATATAGGTGCATCTTGTACGCCAGATGAAATCCAAGCATATAAAGCCCTATTTCAGGAATTCTGTGACATTTTTGCCTTGTCCTATGAAGAAATGCCAGAAATCGATCCATTAATTGTTGTTCATGAAATTAAAATATACCCATATGCTAAACCTGTCTGACAAAGATTACGTCAGATACATCGGCGAAAAGCTCTCGCTATTAAAGGAGAAGTTGAGAAATTACTTCATGCAGGTTTTATTTATCTAATTCCTTTAACGGATTGTGTATCTAATATTTTTCTTGTTAATAAAAAATAAGGGACAATATGAGTATGTATCAATTATAGGGATATAAATCGAGCTTGTCCCAAAGACAATTATCCAACCCCTTATATCGATCAAATTATTAGCGATTGTTCCGGAAGTGAAATATTTTCGTTTATGAATGGATTTTCGGGCTACAATCACATCAACATACTCCCTGCTGATCAACCCAAAACAACTTTCATTTGTCCGTGGGGAATTTTTCTTATTGCAAATTACCTTTTGGACTTAAGAATGCTAGTGCAACTTTTCAGAGGGAAATTTCTTATGCATTTCATGACATTAAACACATTTTGCAACCCTATCTCAATGATTTACTTGCTCATTCATCATGTAGAGCCGATCATCTTACTCATCTACGAGCTATCTTTATGAGATTTAGGCATTATAGGATTCATATGAATCCTCAAAAATGTGTCTTTTGTGTTGAATCGGGATGATTGTTGGGATTTGTTGTCTCAAAGGAAGGCATTCGTGTCGACCCATCGAAGGTTGAGGCTATCATCAAATTACCTCCTCCTTCTACTCTTCGCTAACTCTAAAGTTTGCAAGGGAAAGCGAACTTTTTACGTCGATTCATTCCTAACTATGCTGAGTTAACCAAAGGTTTTACCAGGTTGTTAAAACATAATATTCCTTTCTTTTGGGACAAGATCACTGATCGATATTTTGATGCTCTTAAACACGTGTTAACCCATGCACCGTTATTGCATCCTCCCAATTACAACCAGGATTACTTTTTATACCTCGTAGCCTCCAATTCTACGATTGGTATGGTCTTAGTTCAGGAAGATGAATTCCACAACGAACATGTGATTTATTATCTTAGTCGCAATCTGCATCCGACTGAAATCAAGTATTCACATGTGGAGAAATTGGCCTTGGCAGTAGTTCAAGCTGTTCAACAATTTCTTCATTACATACTTTACACAAAACAACTGTGATTTATGATTGTAACCCTATGATTTATATTTTGACCAAACAACTGCTAGGGGGAAAATACTCCAAATGGATTGTTATCCTGCAGGATTTTGATTTGGAATTTGAAAAATCCAAATCAAAGAAATCATTGGTCTTCGCTGAACTTATGAGTGACTTTCCAAATACTGACACAGAAATTGTGGCAGAACATCCGATCACGGATGAATCTTTGTTTCTTATCAGTACCATCGATCCTTGGTATGGAGATATCATCATTTATCTCCAAACCCAAACTTTTTGGCCCAAAATTTCATGGTCACAACGACAAAAAATCCGTTTCCAGTCTCACCAATATCATATTGTTGGTGAAACACTATATCGTCGTGGTGCGGACTTTGTTTTTTGACGTTGTCTAACTCTTGACGAAGTTGAAAAGGTTTTAAATGAATATCACTCTGGAGCATGTGGCGGTCATATGTCTGGGTATGCCATAGCCCAAAAGATATCGCACGCTGGCTATTTTTGGTTTTCCTTATTTAAAGATTGTATTTCTGCTATCTGAAAATGCCACAACTGTCAAATCTTTGATTGCAAGATGCATGCACCACCCGCTCCTCTTCACCCTATAATTGTTGTCGGTCCTTTTGCAAAATGGGGCATTGAATTCAATACATGTAACCCTCACTCGGATGGGGGGCATGGATATATTATTATCGCAGTATATTATTTTACCAAATGGGCAGAGGAAATGCCAACATTTGCGGCAGATGGAAAAACTGTAGCTACTTTCGTGTTCAATCATGTGATTGCTCGTCTCGGTGTACCCCAAGCATTAGTTACTGACCATGGGAGTCATTTTCGAAACATCATGACCGAACTAACTGATCAACTTGGCCTGCTCCATGACAGTTCTACACCATATTATTCATAGGCTAATGGTCTGGTTGAAGCTATCAATAAAGTTTTAGTCACCATGATCAAACAAACCATCGTAATTCATAAATGGAATTGGCATACCATGCTTTTTTCAGCACTTTGGGAATATCGAACCTCAGCAAAAACATCAACAGGTTTTACCCCTTTTCAACTAGTTTACGGTTTAGAAGCAGTATTGCCAATTGAATGCGAGATACCATCACTCCAAATAGCCATAGAGTTACTACCAGCCACTTTTGAAGAGGAGAAACGCTTTTTGTAATTAGCTCAATTAGATAAGAATCGGCACACCACTGCATTAGCTACTGAAACTAATGTGAAATGAATGAAAGCTCAGTATGATAGGAGTGTTACACCTCGTATTTTTTCAGAAGGAGACCTAGTCTTGGTTTATGATCAAGCTAAAGATAAGCTAGGGGTTGGGAAATTTGAACCCATGTGGCATGGTCCTTATATTGTCAAGCCACAGCTTGCAAAAGGGGCCTATGAACTGATTGACTTTGACAGGGTCTCTTTAGGCAAACCCAAAAATGGGCTTTATCTGAAGAGATATTATGCTTGATTCTTGTATGGAAATCTTCCCTTTATATTAGTTATTTTCATAAACTGGTGTGTTGTAGATTAGAGAGCATGCCTAGTTTAAGTGTTCTTTTAAAACTATCCCTGCTTATCTGGATCACTCTTGATTTTGCAGATGTTGACCTCCCTTCAAACATACATTGGTTTTGCTGATGGTGCTTGTCATAGTACACAGAACATTTCTTCCGCAACTTTGGTTATTTATTCACCCACTGATGTTGTAATGTTCCAAATTTTTAGCCTCAAGCTGAAAGGAGCATTATAGTTTGCATATTTTCATTTTGTTTAATAAAATGGGTAAGGAGACACCTTAACCCCTTTTGATGGAGAAATAACACTCCTTGTGTGACAGGAGGAATAAGAAAGCAGCTGAATTGAGCACCACATGGTGTGAACAGGATTGGATCATGCTTGATCTAGTCATTTTGACCAAGTCAACTAAAACTGTGTAGATACATTGAACCTACTTGGACAACGCAGTTTTAGTGGAGGCTCCACTTGCATGAGCTAGAGGCAAGTGTGAATGGGACCCATGGTGAGAAGAGTTCATTTTCTTTATAAGGAGGAGATGGTAGCCCATTTTCATTATGCATTAGCTTATTATTTTCATTGGGTATGCAAAGACTTGCATCCCCGGGTTGTTTAGCAGGGTTGTAGTGTTCTTCACCCAAGGGTGTTCCCGGTCGGGAATCCATACCTCATCCTCAAAGAAGGAGAGGGTTTGAGCTAAATTTCCTCATTCTGACATTTGTCCAAGCTTATCCCTTCAGTTACAGTGTTATTTCTGCAACAGAAAACATTGTGTTGCTGGGTGCAGCAACAGAGGAACTCCTAGAGTCATTCTTTGGCCTATTCTCCAGTGGAGGTATTGCATATTCTTCAGAGGAGCAGCAGAGGAGACTCCCAAGCTTCATTTCAGATCTTTGGAACCAGGCCAAACACTCATCATCTCTCACAGCACAGTCTAGGGCAGAAACTATGTTATTTTCAGAGGTAGTTGCTGGGAGAGCCATTTGTGCTTAGCAGGAAGAGTGTTTTTCAATGAAAGGGATCAACCCTTTGCTTGAGAACATTATCAAAGGATGGAATGAGTATTTCAGATCTGCCATAGCCTCATTCTCATTTTGATTCAGTTGCAGTGACAATTTATTTGTCACATTGTACATTTTCTAGCATTTCTAGCAATCTCTCCTAGATTGGCTAGAAATCTTGTATTGGAGCCCATTCTTCTATTCCTCAGCATTTCTTTGTATATTTCAGTCATATTTCATGTATGCACATCTATAGCAGCAGCTACACTCCTAGATACAACATTGTCATTTCTTTCCGACATTCTATGCAGTTCCTACATCTCTTGTATTTCATGTGTTAATCTTTGGAGGTTGATTTCCATTGCATGAGGGGTTTATTTCTCATGATATTTCTGTATATTGTTGCTGATACATTAATGTACATGATGGATGTAATATATTTCACCTTATGTTGAATTCAGATTTGTAGAGTTTAATGGTTGTGTTCATGTATTGCTGTAAGCTCTCTCTTTGAGCATTCTTTACGGGATCTAGTTTGGGGAGATCTGAATAACCCAGCTAGAGTCATTTCTTTGGGCTCAACTTCTGGAAGAGAAGTTTTTTATGTTTTAACAAAGGGATCCCAGACCCCTTTCAGCTTATTTTTACACTGCCTCCCTTATACAGTTTTCTTGAGGACCATATTGAAGAAATTATCGAAAAACGAATATTACAGCGTAGATCCAACCACTACACCAAAAGCTCAAATTGTTAGTGAGGGTGGCATCCCAGGCCGTTAAGGGTGGGCCTAACCCCACCGGAGCATCTGAGGGTGGGGGCCCTTCTGGAGAACCCCTCATTACACAGACCCGGACACGTGGTTGCGGGCCCTACCTACACATGGGATATTACAACCCACCATGCTCCACGAGTCTCGACCTTGAGACCTCGGCTTTGATACCACATAATATTCCTTTTTCGGGAATTTCTGAAATATGGTCCTCAAGGACGCTGTATAAGGGAGAAAGTGTAAAAATAAGTTGAAATGGGTCTGGGGTCCCTTTTTTAATACATAAAACACTTCTCTTCCAGAAGTTGAGCCTAAAGAAATGACTCTAGCTGGGTTATTCAGATCTCCCCAAACTAGATCCTGTAAAGAATGCTCAAAGAGAGAGCTTACAGCAATACATGAACACAACCATTAAAATATGCAAATCTGAATGAAACATAAGATGAAATATATTACAGCCATCATGTACATTAATGTATCAGCAACAATATACAGAAATATCATGAGGAATAAACCCCTCATGCAATGGGAATCAACCTCCAAAGATTAAAACATGAAATACAAGAGATGCAGCAACTGCATAGAATGCCAGAAAGCAGTGACAACACTATCTCTAGGAGTGTAGCTACTGCTATAGATGTGCATACATGAAATATGACTAAAATATACAAAGAAATTCCCAATAATAGAAGAATGGGCTCCAATACAAGATTTCTAGCCAATCTAGGAGAGATTTCTAGAAATGTCGGAAAATGTACAATGTGACAAATAACTTGTCACTGCAACTTAATAAAAATGTGAATGAGGCTATGGCAGATTTGAAATACTCATTCCCTTCTCTGAGAATGTTCTCAAGCAAAGGGTTGATCCCTTTCACTCAAAAACACTCTTCCTGCTAAGCACAAATGGCTCTCCTAGCAACTACCTCTGAAAATAACGTAGTTTCTGCCCTAGACAATGCTGTGAGAGATGGTGAGTGTTTGGCTTGGTGCCAAAGATCTAAAATGAAGCTCGGGAGTCTCCTCTGCTACTCCTCTGAAGAATATGCAAGACCTCCATTGGAGAATAGGCCAAAGAATGACTCTAGGTGTTCCTCTGTTGCTGCACCCAGCAACACAATGTTTTCTGCTGCAGAAATAATGCTGTAGCTGAAGGGATAAGCTTGGCCAAATTCCAGAATTAGGAAATGTAGCTCAAACCCTCTCCTTCCTTGAGGACGAGGTAGGGATTCCCGACCGAGAACACCCTTGGGTGAAGAACACTACAACCCTGCTAAACAACCCGGGGATGCAAGTCTTTATAGACCCAACGAAAATAATAAGCTAATGCATAATGAAAATGGGCTGCCATATCCTCCTTATAAAGCAAATGAATTCTTCTCACCATGGGTCCCATTCACACTTGCCTCTAGCTCATGCAAGTGGATCCTCCACTAAAACTGCGCTATCCAAGTAGGTTCAATGTATCTAGATAGTTTTAGTTGACTTGGTCAAAATGACTAGATCAAGCATGATGCAATCTTGTTCACACCATGTGGTGCTCAATTCAGCTGCTTTATTATTCCTCCATTCACACAAGGAGTGTTATTTCTCCATCAAAAGGGGTTAAGGTGTCTCCTTACCCATTTTATTAAACAAAATGAAAATATAAAAACTATAATGTTCCTTTTAGCTTGAGGCTAAAAATTGGGAACATTACAGTCCTCCCCTCCCACATGTTGCTTGTCCTCAAGAAACTGCATAGAGAGAACAAAATTCCTCCCCCTTCTTTTCTTGTGGCCTCCTCATCAACAATCTCCACATTTTCTCAAGATATGCTGCAATAAATCTGTCCTCCGATGCTTCCTCCCAAATATGCAAACCCGAATGGTGCTCATCATGGAAAGATAGAAGGTGTAGGTGGAAACCTTCTTCCTATGCTATGGCCTCCTCAAGGTAGGAGTGATGACATGCATGGGAAAAATGTATCCCCAATGATGATCCTCTCATCCATGCTATCATCCAAATAAAAATCTCAACCCCCGGTATATGCAATGTGTTGGGGCTGAATGGAGAGTTGGGATTTTGATTCCCAAGGTGTTTCTCCCTCCATTTGTGGTACATATGTGGCTGCCTCTGTCCTTGGGCTGAAATTTTATGGCCTTCAAGAATGGCCCAATCTTCCCCATCAAGAAAATTAGCCATGATATGCCCCCTCAAATTCTCCAAGTGGTTTTTCCCACAAGAGGAGAAAAGTAGCAATGTGGAAATCATGGTTTGCCCATGGTGTCCCCTGCAATATAAAGCATATACAATGGGGAGAATCATTCTCCCAATGGGTTGTACATACATTACTCTCCAAACAATTCTCCTCATAAGTGTACGAATATCAGAAATACAAGGGAGAAATATGCAATAAAAACAAGCTGTCATAGGACAACTGGAGAGTGGTTCATAGTTGCACTCATGGAACCAGTGCAATGCACTTTTGGCCTGCATAAAAACTAAAAACAACAAGTGCTTTCCCAGCCACTTTTTTTCTTCCACAAACATCTCATAAGATGGAAACATGAGAATACAAATTGGTGCCAATGATGCACACCGAGAAATATGTGGCTTCCCCCACAATCCATCATGAAAATAGCCACTCTCATTGCTGCAATGGGCCACAAGTACATCATAATAAGGAGCATAAGGAGATTTGATCATCCTTATCTCATTAATCTGCTCATATAAAGTAAAGAAAGGTAAACCAAAATGAAAGCATATACCTTCTTTACCATGTAATCCGGTCCTTGAGCTGAAATGGCTCATCTAAATGCTCTCCCTCACCTCCAATGAGTAGGGAAATGGTTGTGCCAACCTCTCCAAAATCATCCAGGCTATGCATTTGTCCATATGCTGATATGTATCATGCTAAATTCCCTCCCAAATGAACTCCTCTAGCAAAGCAAAGTATGCATCCAAGTGCATAGCTAGGAAGTCCTCATGTGCTGCATGTAATAGTTTCTTCTTGAGACTAGAAGTCCTAGTCAAGAAGACTCTATCATAATAATAGATGACCATATCATCCACCATGTACCTGTCATCTCCATCCAGGTCATCCAAAATCATGCATGCACCTAGATCCTGGGAGTACTCTACCACGAGTTGAGACCTCCAACCTGGATCTATCCTCCTCATAGATAGCGTTGGTAATCTACAATGTGATGCTCCCCTCACACTGCTGCCTACTAATTTGACATCCCCCATGCCAAAGTCATCCTCCAAAATGCTGCCATTCCCATCATGCAGCTGCTCATGCTCAAATAGTAGTGGTGATCCTGGGAAGTTAGCCTCCCATGAGAAGTTGTCATCCAAAAGGGATATCCCAATCCTGGTCAGTGTAGGCATGAGTAACCTCCATCTACTCCCACGTGTGAAAGAGTCCTCCCTTAAAGGAAGTGTCCTCTTCCCCATCCAATATGTGGAGAAGTTATCCTGCATCATGAAGATGCCATCCTCCATCCCTGCAGCAAACTCTATCAGCGCAGTATAACTGATGAGAGTGGGTGATACTAAAAATGAGAGAGTGTCTCTCTCCTCCTTGGGTTTACCCCAAACTCTCTACGCTGTGTTGGACTCCTCCAATGTCTTCACCTCTCTGAAATCCAAGAGTGGTGAACTGAATGACAAGATGCCTCTCATCAACTCTAGATTAGGTGGCCTCCTAGGTGGAATGCCTCCATATAGTGAGACATCAAGCTCGGAAGTGGACTGTATGTATGAGTGGACTGATTTATCCCTCTCTTCACTGCACTGTACAATATTTCTTCCTTGTGCAAAGACTTTCTAGAATAGATAAGGGTGTATCAACCCTTGATGTTGATCCTTCTCTTCTTCCTCCATCTCACAATCCCCAATAGCTGCTACATATGTCTCTGGAATTGTGCCATGGTTCCCACATGTTAAAAAATTTGGAACTCCTTGCAAAGATATAAGGGCTCCTCCAATAGAAGAAATGGCTCCCCTTTCACCTCCATGTGGTGATGAATCTCCTCCAAATGGGACAACGCTGTTGGATCTCTCATGCTCATCCTCTCCATCAAGATTTGAGATTACCTCATCATCAAGGAGAGACCCTAGCTCTTGGTCATCTCTTGAAGGAAGTACCTCCATGACTTCACAAATGGCAGAGGGCCCTTCGCACAATGGGGATATTTCCCCTGGCAAGCTATCATACTTGTTTATATCCCCTTCAGAAATATGGAATGGAGTTTGTTTCATGGTTTCCTCCAATGCATGCAAAGTGTTTGATGTTTTGATACATAGAGATTCATGGTGATTTTCATCAAATTTTCTCACCAAAACTTTAGTGAATCCATCATATGATTCTAAATTTGCATGATAACATCAAATAGAATTTTCAGACCACAAACCATGAGCCATACCTTTGAGTTGCAGCGCTGCTGCTCCAATGGCCTCATCTCCTTCCTCCATCCTTCGGGAAATGAAAGTGGGCAATGGACTACGCTATGGATCTGCATGTGTGGCTGAATGCTCACACCCATCATAATAATAGCTAGGGCTTTTTCCATTCAAAAACCCTCTCAGAAAACCTTTCCATTTTTCCCTTTCTATCTCCTCAAGATCTTCAATGATACCCTCCATGGTCTGGAAAAGAAGAAGGGACACCTCCTCTTCCGTCATTCCTCTTTTTCTATACATCTCCTCTTCTAAATGAGGAGCTTATCCTTCTAATGGCATACTATATTAGGCTACATAGAAGCACTGTAAAGTTCCCTTTTCAGGAATATCAAAATTCTATTCCAGAGATTGACTACAGGGGCATTTACTAGATATGTCACCTTTGAAAAAAAAGATGAGATCTAGAGGCTACCTGGCCATCTGCAGACTCTTTCTATAGAGCTTGAAACATTCCTCCTTTAGGGAGTCAGCACTTTGGCTTGAAGCCATAGGCTGAGCCAAAGATCATGCTTTGATACCACGTAGATCCAACCACTACACAAAAATCTCGAACTGTTAGTCAGGGCGGCATCCCAGGCTGTTAAGGGTGAGCCTAACCCCACCAGAGCATATGAGGGCAGGGGCCCTTGCTCAAAACCCCTCATTACACAAACCTGGACATGTGGCTGCGGGCCCTACCCGCACATGGGATATTATAGATGTGTTAGTATCTATGCATGGAGTAAGCCTCTGTCAAAAAACAAACAATATTGCAGAGTATAATGCAGTTATTGAGTTATTGTCTGAATCCATTTCATTTGGAATTCAAAGTTTGATCATTAGGTTAGATTCTAAACTCATTGTATTACAATTAAATAGAGTATATGCAATTAAAAACCCAGTGTTGTTAAGATTATTTTTTGAAGTTCGTCCATTGGAACGAGAATTTGATTATATTGAGTATCAACATATTCCGAGAAATTTAAACACATTAGCTGATGCAGTAGCTTCTATTGTTATAAACAGAAATTTTCAATAATTAAAGCAGTAGATCAAAATAACATTCGATAACATGTTAAGACAGATAACTGAAAATAGTAGTAATATCATAGCATAAGAGTAGTGTTTTCAAAAAATATTACATCGTCCTTGATCATAGGTTCAAAACGCCTTATGATCGGAAAAAGTGATACAAAAAAATGATATAAGTCTACAATAACAATCATCCACTATCCGTGGTGATGATCACTATAAAACACTACAGCCTGTGCCACCTTGCTCAGAAATCGCCTGAATGGTCCCGGAACTCCGATAACATATCTCTATAAATAGAGCGGAATGTCATCTATGGTAGTCTCTGGAATATCTAAATTCAACCACTCCAGATGGCTTTCTAGGTCGGTAAGGTCCTCTTCTGTCTAATCCTGTGGTGGTGGTGGTGCTGCAACTGGATTCCTATCAAAAGGACGGAGAGTGGTTGGTCGACGTGGACCCACATCTGCATTTGAAATTTTTGTCATCAGTTTTGGATGATTCAAAAAACAAAATAAAAATTAGAATTTAGAACATGTCAAAATGTTTTTTACCTGACTCATCCCACTATTTCCCTGGAGGAAGAGACATATCTCGATTGCCGCGAAAATCTATCCCAGCATAAGGGAAATATTCTATCACGAAGATTTGATTCTCCAACCAATGAAAATAAGCTGGAGTAAAATGAACAACCTCACCTCCTTCACTGTGACGGGCCATCGATGGAACCCATCGAACCATTCAAGGCTCTTTGACTCTACCATCATCAACTGAAATAAGTTGTGGGGCCAGTAAAGGAATCCTCTCTAGAGAAAATGTAATCATGATCGCTCCATATCTGAATTTTTTCAACTTCGCATTTTTTTCTCTAGTCAGTTGGCCTTTGACATTGGCCAACACTGCCTCACACCAATTGAAAATGGTGCCTCTAAAGCAGCCAATGGAATTTTTCATTTGGGATCTTGTAGCGACATGTGGAGTTGTGCTCCCACACAACCTGGTTACCATAAACGCAACCACTTTAAGCTCAGGATGAATAATGGTTTTTATGTTAATGCGTTTATCCTTGGGGTTTGCTTCTTCATTGCAAAGTTCTTCCTGAAGGCTAGCGACAGACTGGCCACCTGCCCTAGCCCCAAACAAAAAGAGTGGCTTGCCCCTCTTTGATAAACCAGTGAGGAAGTATATATATTCCAGCTCAATTCTGAGCCGGTGACCTCCAATGATAAAGCATTGTTCCTGTACGTCCCATTTATTTACTAGCCAGGTACATAAATTCACTTGAGCCCTCATACCCTGAATGGCCCGAAATTTGTACAAACCGGATTCTCTTAAAACACGTAATGTAGGCGGATGTAACATGGCTGCATCATCAAATTCTTCATGCTCACGTTCTCTCCACTCAAGCATTGTAAATATCCTGCAATAGACAAATTGAAAGATCAGAAACAAGTTGAGTGGGAAAATTTGGTTTAAATTGGGAGATTTGTTTATTTTATTTTTTTCTTACGGAGCCTCTGCACTTTTCACATAAAAACATTGTGTGGATATGCATGTGTCTTATGTGTAAGGTGCGGGACCACGACAATTTCCCCTTTGTAAAATTGTCAGGGTCCGCAGGTTTCATGTGTTTTACCTACAGACCCCCGTGGGCAGATTTTTGAACATATTTTCCTCCTTAAAATTCAATTTAAGCCCTAAATTAAGAAATTAAATGGACAAAAATGAAGGTAAGGATGATGTGGATTACTTGGAACTGACGGTTTTCGATTCTGACGGGCGAATCTTCCGCAATCTCCTCTAGAACGTTTTTTACCAAAAGCTCTCAATTTTCACTCTGAAATCAAATGGTGAAAATGATTTAGAAAAACTCCTTTTTATAAGATTTTTTGAATAAATAAAATATAATTTTGTTTATTTTTCACTTTGAAAAGCGGTTTTCCAAATTATTTTTACTAAGCATAAATAGGTATGTTTAATTTTTGAGTTTTTGTGTAGAATACAGGATTTTTTGGGTGAAATGGTCCTTTTAAAAAAGGAGTATAATTTTTATCACTTTTTCAAACTCGGTAAAAATTATGAAAAAGAAAATGAGTACATTTTTATCACTTTTCGAACTCGTTAAAACTTATAGAAAAAGCGAAACTAATGAGTACACTTTTATCACTTTTTCGGACTCTTAAAAAATTACGAAAAAGCGAAACCCTGGAGTTCTCTTTTAAGCCCTTTTCAGACTCTCTAAAAATGAAAATATTGGCAAGTACTTGACTATTCAAACTCATTAAAGGAAGTGAAAAGTGGTCCCTTCAGTATAAGTTTACCCCTTTTCCAGACTGAAATGGACTATTTACGAAAAAGGTATACGTTGACTAATCATGGTCAATAAAGTTCTCTCATGTATTATTTTATCCTTTTTGGGGCCTGAGAGACTAAATTTAAGAAAAATTACACCCACAGAGTTTCCTTAAGTTTTTCTTCTGACTCCCTAAAATTGATAAACACCGAGTTTCTCCTATACTGGACTCGTTAAAGTTTAATAGTAAAGGACATGTCGATTACAAACAGGAATGAACCACTCCTTCTTAGGGTTCGATTTTAAACTAAGTTGGACTCATCCGAAGGATGAGCTTATATAACATGCAAATGTTATCGTCCTCAAGCTTGTCAAAAATAAAGAGGTACTTGCCAGAAATGGTGGGGGAAAAAGAGAGAAAATGAATCTGTTTGTCACACTTTGTTTAAAAACCAGTTTACCACTCTTGAACACGACACTTTTTGTCACACTTCTACCTGGGTTGGGAAAATCCTTTTCCTATCAGTTAATCAAACCATATTGAAAGTCTTCAACCAGTTGGGTATTAGCTTAGGTCAATTGTCACCAAACCATCTGCAGTGTCGTTATGTGTTCAAGAGGACAATTCAAATAAAATATTCATTTGCAAACATATGTTTCCATTCACATTGACCATCCCTGAGTCAGTCCTTGCAAAATATTTCTACAAAACTTGATCTAATGGTTTCGTGTCGTGGGATTTCCTACGAAAAATCACTTTCTATCGATGACAACTCATCATCTAGGAAGTTGATCTAGAATCCTTCAATACCTTGGAATCTACATGCCTTAATGGCAGGTTTGTCACCTTCGACGATAGGTTGCATCATTGACCTTCGTTCGAATGATTCTGTGAAATGTTTGACTTCAGATCATTTATTCACATTCCATGGATTGTACTGAGTACTTTGAGAGCCATTTTCATTATTGGTGATTTCTCTCACACTTGTTAACAGTTCACATCATTGACTGGTAATCAAGTGGTTTCTACCATGTTCAACTTCGACACAATCAATCGAATGGATAGAATCGTACTAGTTTGGGTAACGAAAATCAAGACCCTGGATCTAGTTTCCACCATCCAGGCCACGAGGAGTTTTATTATTCATTATGTAATAGACTATTCATAACATATGGCTGCGTCCATATTGTGTCTACATTATTGATGTGATAGTAAAATCATTTATAAATTAGAACAAGTTTTAGTTAGTGTTTGATCTGAGTATGGGAAATGGGAATGCCTACCTCAACAATGATATATATATATATGTTTTGCATTGAATGTTTTTACAGGATTCCGATTGGGGTGTCCACAAGCTAATCCTCGAAATGATAAAGCACATCACTCTTTGAATGGTCTCAAACTTCGCACTTTAGGGGGAAATCTGTTACACTAAAATTTTCACCATGATGTTTTACTGTCTGTATGGGTTCATCATTACTCATACAATACTCCCTTAGAAGTATACAAACATCAAGCTCCTATAACCAAGCCTTGAAATTGAGAGAAAATATTATAAAAGTCATAAAATACTTGTACCGCACTTTCTTTTAGAATTACCTGCGGTGCCGCATCTGTTTGTTCTAGAACATGCGGAACCGGCTGCACTTTTTCTTCATTAAAGGTGCAGATTCTTGTAAAAGGTAAATTGAAGGTGGAAGTAAAATTTGGAAGCCCAGCTGGTTGATTCTCGAAGCTTTTGGAAGCAATTATTCGGTGGAAAGTTCGCTCCTTTCATGTACATTCATCCCTCCATTAAAGGAGCCTACGCCTTGGTATGTGGAACTTAATCCCTTTGAAAGAGGATTCTATCCCCTCTTATTTGGAGCTACAACCTCTTCTCTTTTGCTATAAAATGAGGCCATATTTCAGCCTCAAGGGGAGTTAGGCTTTGAGATTTTTTGAGGAGAATTGCTAGAAGAACTCAGACTCTATTAACTAATTACCATATGGGAATGATTACACACTCATGTGTATGCTAGTCGAGAGAGTGCAATGGCTTGTCAAAGTAGAGGAAATGCTTGTTCCGGACCTCGGAAGGACTTGTACAACATCAAGGCGAACACGATTGTAAGGCTCCTTTTTTCATTAAAGATAATACAAATGGATCCTATTTTCTCAATGAATTGTTTATTTAAATGGATTATTTCTTGAATTCCTTGATCATCAATATAGATTTATGGTTTTTGAATTAGTATATATTATGAAGGTACTTCTGATTCTTTCATGTTTTTTATTGCAGATCTCGAAAGGAGATGCATTCAAAGAAATAGGAAAGAAGACTACGATCAGCGCTGTACTACAAGTAAGTCCTAAATCCTTCATTATAGATAATTCTAGATCAAATATAATATAGAGAAAGTAGTTTACATATGTCTGTTTGTTGCTAGTTATCGTAGGATACGCAGGGGAGATCTATCTGTCTACGTTTGGCCACAAATTTAGGTCCTAAATTGCTATATTTAATTTTTCAATCCAGGATTCGTAAGCTGACGAAGTGTGGCGCACTATATGCGCAAGATAACCTATATCTTACTTTTTTGTCGTTTCTGGATTTTTGTGAAATTCTAAAAGACAAGTATGGAGACAAATATTCAAGACAACAATGTCTTTCTAATGATTTTCCAAACTTCAAAATAATTTTAAAAACACACAATGAAAAAATTAATTCTTCAAAGAAAATGAAATTGCATCACTACTCTAATCAAACAAACAATAAACTACTGATCATGAAACTCATTATTCTTGCTGCTAGTCAAACATAAAATAAACTATGATGAAAGAAATCCAAAAGTTGCAACAAAGTAAATCTAAATCAAATTACATCAACTTATCTTTTGATCCCTCATCATTATTCCAGCTATGATTTTTGGAGGTAACCATAAACAACTTGAGTAACCTGATATCTAACTTGCAGAAAGTAAACTAATATCAAACTACACATTCATAATTCAATCCCTCACCATCAGTCCAGCTGTGGCTTTCAGAGGTAACTGAAGATGTCATGAGAAATTTAATATATCTAACTTGCAGAAAGTAAACTAATATCAAACTACACATTCATAATTCAATCCCTCACCATCAGTCCAGCTATGGCTTTCGGAGGTAACTGAAGATGTCATGAGCAATTTAATATATCTAACTTGCAGAAAGTAAACTAATATCAAACTACACATTCATAATTCAATCCCTCACCATCAGTCCAGCTGTGGCTTTCGGAGGTAACTGAAAATGACATGAACAATTTGATATATCTAAATCTAACTATTGAAACAAATGTGCAAGATTGAAATAAACAAAGCAGTACTGAAATTAAACAGAAACTAAGAAAAGTAAATTAGCAGCAGAACAATATTAATTCCATGTCATTAGTCAAAAAGTTATGCAAATGCCCGGGCTGCCTATTTATAACCTGAAACAAGAACACTGATCAGTTAACAATAACATAAAACATGAAATATTATGGACAGAAGCAAGATGTAAAGCATGAAAGATTATAAATAGAAATGAAGCATATATACCATGAAAGATGCAATGTATAAACACATGAATGACTTATGGCACAATGAGCTTAAAGAAATAAAACAAGAACTATACAATAATGCACAAAACCTCAGCGTGTGTAGGGGCCCTCTGCACTAGCCTTGGCAATAGCCTTCAAATACGAATTACACTTGGAAACAGAGTCTTCTTATATATTAAAATGCAGTCATAACAAAGAGATAATATTACGGCACAGTGGCAACGTAATTACATTACAGAGCTATCTGGAGGCTAATGGAGACTAATCTAATATGTGTATGCAAACGCATTATTTATAACAAAGGAAATATAACTAATTCCCTAAAGTTTGTGCTGATGGAGACACGTAAATCATCACGTCCAGGGATCCAGCATCATGGCCGCAGTGAGGAGTAAATCTATGAAGAGTGGATGTTGGATTCGGCTTATGGAGCCATGTACGGGTGTTGATGTGTCTCCCGTAAGTTAGAAACGGTCATGCAAATCCTCACGTGATGAGAAACAGAGTCCTGTCACCGTGGGACTCTACGGTTGACTTCCACTTGGCCACCTTTGACCGCAGCCTCCTTAGGTGAATTTGCTCAAGCCAATAGGACACGATCCATGTCCACATCATTTCTGACTTGCCCATGTGGCTCGTTTTTCCTGAAGACACCTGTAACATAGAGTTTCACAAAATGGCTGCGGAAAGTTGCAGCAGCTGCGGAAAGTGGCAAGATTCCGCAGCTAAATGAGAAAAATCTAAATCAAATAGCAGACACAAAAATATAGTTAAAAACCATTTTAGATGCTCTTTTGCAATTAATATACAATGATATTGACAACTTGGGAGGTTCAAGTGAATGAAAAAGGTATAGAAAGGTGTATGGAAAAGATGCAGATTTGAGACTCAACATACCCCCACTGTGAAGGTGTTGCATGTCCTCATGCAACCAAAATTTTGATAATCCTTCCTCAGTTCATATGCCTTGACACTTCAGCCAGTACATCCAACCCTCTCCTCTTCTTCCTTGGTGCTGCCAACATCCTGGGCTTCTTCATTAAGCATCTAAATTTGATATTAACTAGTGCTCTGCTTAACTTCTGGCATTTCTTTTTCAATTTCTTGTTCTTTTTCTGCCATATTCCCAGATGTAGCATGGTATTATCATGAATGATTTTGTCCAATTTGCTTTGTTCCTTCAATGTCTCATTTTAATTTTTAATGTGTCTATTTAAAAGCTCTAGCTCAAAGACTTCCTGTTTTAGTGATTGGACTAAATCATCTTGTACTGTGTGAGGCTGAATGGACGAAGTACTGGGACCTGTAGCTGTTTTTTCTAAAGATTCTATATAATCATATACTTCTTGCTGCTTGGGGTCTATATCAGGTGTCATTTTTATTGGGCTGTCCCCAAAATGCCATGAAGGAGAGTTGTCTTCAAAATCTGGCTGAGAAGGGCTCACATCAACATCTGGCTGAGAATGGGATGGACTATGTTCAATGTCTGATTGAGAATGAAATGAACCAGGTTCACTAACTGACTGAGAGTGAGATGGACTATGGTCAGCTGGGGATTGTTCAGATGTTTCTTCTCCCAAATCAATGAAATGGGGTCCCTTCATTTGCGTTTTCCTCAATTTCCCCTTAAGTCTGGAACTTCTTCTCACACGCTGTGGACCACTATCTTTTTGCTTTTGTTTCCCTTTCTCTTTCTTCTTGGCTATAGATAACTGTTCTTGAAGATGAACCAATCTCTCAGATATCACTTGATGATCTTCTTCTTCGGAAGAAGGAGTTTAATGTATAGCCTCAATATTTTTTCTCTCTTTTGATGTTATTGGCTTTTTACCCTTAGTTTCTTTCTTCTTCCTCTTTGATAGTCTCTCTTCCCTATCAGTTCTTTCAATTGTAGTAGTAGGAGTATTTTGAATTTCATCATTTTTTCTCTTTCTCCTACTCCTTCTTGATGTGTTACCTTCAGGAATTTCCTGAGGTTCCTCAAAGAAATTTCTAATCAAAAATTGTTCCCATGTGTCTTTCTTCTCCTTTAACTCTTTTTCAATCAAAATTTTTACAAGACCGTGGTGATATAGATGTGGTTCTACATCTCCTAAATGTTTCTGAACAGTCACAGGCATCTTCTTTAAACTATTTAATAGAAAATATGGGAGATTGAGAGTTTGATTATCTAGAAAATTCATCAAAAATTTGGTATGGTACATATACATGGACCCAAAACGGCCTTCACAGGTAATAGAATTTTTGAACAACCAGCAACAAAGTAGCCCATTCCTCTTTCAAAGCATGAACAAGAATTCCTCTTTTAAAAATAGTTATGTCCATACCTTGGTTTCGTAAGATTATTCTCCAGGCTTCATCACTAATGCTTTTATTCTTAAACCAACGCTCACCCTCTTGAGGAAGTTCCGTGGCAGTTGCTATAGATGCCTCGTTCACCGCAAACTTAAGGTCTCCAATCTCTACTTCTAGGCCATTGAACGACCTTGCAAATGCTTTTGTCACTTCTTTATGATAGCCTCTGAACTTTTGGATAAACCGCAGCCACTTTGCTTTCTTCAATATATCCCTGACTTGTGGATATCCCTCCATGAATTTAGGTCCTTCTGGTTCTGCTCTTAGCAATTTACCCATCCTTCTTTCTGCTCTTCAAAAATTTGCCTGCGTGAGGGTTCAATGGAAGTAGAATGGCTGAATGCACAGAAATGAGCACAATGACTATAGGTAGATATCAGAGAGTGGGTATACAGGCTGTAGTGTAACAGAGAACGAAGTGGATTGAGGCGGAATAGAGAGGGGTTTTGTGAGCACGGCATAGATACGGCTGTGAGATTAACAGAACAATAGGAGGAGTATAACACATCCGGCAGTGTTTTGAAATTTGGTGGCTGCAAAATAAATGTAAGCACGTTTAAACAACGGCTATGGATTTTATGCAGCTGAAAGAGCCCGTGGTCAAATCAACTACGTCTTATTGTCACCGGTGGAATATCGGAGTATGAGTGAAGATCGGGGGTTTAATTATGGAACCATTTGAGAATGAATGCGGGAGGATCATATGGAGATCGTGAAAGGGTTACGGAATTTGTCAATATAATCATTGCACATAATGGATAGAGCTTATGGTTCAGAACTATATAAAAATGTGTTTTCAATGCTATTTGAAATGAATTTTACTCATACCTTGGAATCTTTGCCTTTTTTTCTTGGTCTTCAATTAGTTGCTCTTCATTGGTATCTTGAATGCTCCATGTCTTCAAAATTGATCCTCACACCTGCATTTTATTTCATGATTATGAAAATAACATCTGGCTGTACATTCTTTTGAAAACAGAGTGGTAGCTGCGGAATCTGCTTCTGGCTGCGGAAACTGGTGTCAGCTGCGGAAACAGATGTCAGCTGCGGAAACTGACACAGCTATTATTTGGGTGAATGGAAATGAACGGATGACAAATGACTAGATGGAAATGGTCATGAAAAAGAATTTTATTGGTGAAAATGGAATGAAATAGATAAAATGAAGTGGAATGGAGTGAAATGAAGTGGAATGGAATGGAGTGGGTGGTCACAAAACTTGTGAAATGAAAGAGAGATTTTTTTTTTTTTTTTTTTTTGAAAATATAGAGTGTCAGGTGTTCCTGATTTTCACCCTATATTTTCTGTATAAGACTGCCAATCAGTGATTGGTTTTCAGGCTTATACAAATTGTTTTTTTTTTTTTTTCACTGAAAAGAACAAAAGCTAGGCTGGTAGAGAAGAAGAATTCTTCTGTACCAGCATGATTGCAGAATTTTCTTGAAAATTTTTGACAAAATCCTCTTTTGAGAGTGGCTTATGATAAACTTTCAATCTGTGGCCATTCACAATAAGAGGAGTTTGAAACTCATCAATGGTCTTGATTCTTACCGCTCCATTGCTAAAGATCTTGTCAATCTCATATGGCCCAAGCCAATGAGTCTGAAATTTTCCTTGAAAATCTTTAAATTTGGAATCAAATAACAATGCCCAATATCCTTCTTGAAACTTTTTCTCTTTGATGTACTTGTCATGCCATTTAGCTCTTTGATATTGAACTAGATCAGTTCTTAGAATTGCCTCTTGTCTGATCTCATCTAGCTCATTCAATTGCTCCATTCTATGCTTTTGGGCTTCTGATAAATTCATCCCCAATTGAACTGCTATCTTGAAGGTCTTGACTTGGAATTCAATGGGAAGTAAGACTTCTTTCCCATAAACAAGTTCATAGGGAGAATGTCCTGTTGTATTTCTCCATGTAGTTCTGTAGGCCCACAAGGCTTCAGGAAGCCTTTCTGCCCAATCTCTTCTATGTAGATGAACAGTTTTGGTGATGATGCTTTCAAGAACTTTGTTTGTAGACTCCACTTGACCATTTGCTTGTGGATGGTAAGGAGTAGATCTTCTGTGCTTGATTTTGTATTCTTCCATCAATTTCTCCACCAAGTTGGATGTGAATTGGCTTCCTTGATCTGTCACAATTTCTCTTGGAACACCAAAGCGAGTAAAAATATCCTCATAAAGAAAATGAACAACTGAATTTTCAGTAGCAGATACTAATGCTTTGGATTCTACCCATTTAGTAACATAATCAAAACAAACCAGTATATACTTTTTTTTCTTAGATGGTGGATTAATAGGTCCAATGAAATCTAAAGCCCATTTTTCAAAGGGTTCAATGAGTACCTGTGGTTGCAATGGCATTTCATTTGAAAGGGTAGGTTTCCCTACTCTTTGGCAGCTGTCACACCTTTTGACATATTGCTTTGCATCTTTGAAGAGGGAAGGCCAATAATATCCCAAAGAAAGGATTTTATAGGCCGTCCTTTTGTCTGCAAAGTGTCCGCCGCATGGTTCATCATGACATGCCTTAAGAATATCAGGCATTTCATCTTCCCTGACACATCTTCTGATCACAAGATCCGGCCCTGTTTTAAACAATTCGTTAGAAATCCATGAATATTTTGAACTCTCCTGAATAATTTTTCGTTTTTCACTTGGAAATAAATGTGAAGGTAGTTTCCCTGTAACCAAATAGTTAGCAATATCTGCATACCAAGGAGTTTTAATAGTTACTGAAAACAAGTATTCATCAGGAAACTTATCCTCTACAGGAGAATCTTCTTTAGTATTCTGAATCCTAGACAAGAAATCAGCTACTGTATTCTGTTTTCCTGGTCTATCCAACACAGTAATATTGAATTCTTGCAAAAGTAAGAGCCATCTTGTCACTTTGCCATTAGTAACAGGTTTGTTCATTAAATATCTAATTGTAGAATGGTCAGTATGAATAAAAGTTTCATAGCCTGTTATGTAATGTCTAAACTTATTAATTGCATGAACAACGGCTAAAAACTCTTTTTCAGTCACAGTATAATTCAACTCTGTGGGAGTCAAATTTTTACTGGTATAATAAATGGCATAAGGAAACTAAATCTTTTTGACCCAACACAGCTCCTAGAGCTGTATCCGAAGCATCCGTAGAAATATGGAAAGGGAGTTTCCAATTTGGTCCTCTCAAGATAGGTGCTTCAGATATTCTTGTTTTCAAAGTTTCAAAAGCTGATTGACAATCAGGATCCCATTTAAATTCACAGTCTTTTGTAAGCAATTTTAAGAGTGGAGATGCTATTTTAGTGAAGTTTTCTATAAATATTCTATAGTAACCAGTAAATCCTAGAAAACTTCTAACATCTCTTTGACAATTTGGAATAGGCAACTTGGAAATGACTTCAACTTTTGATCTATCAACCTTAATCCCATCTCCTGAAATATGATGTCCTAAAACAATCCCTTCAGTAAACATCATAAAGCATTTTTCATGGCTTAATGAAAGGTTTGTTTCTTTACATCTTATGAGAACTTTTTCCAAATTTTCTAATGCCTCTTCAAATGAATAACCATAAACTGTAAAATCATCCATATAAACCTCTACACAATCATGGATTAGATCAGAAAAAATTCCTAGTACTGCTCTTTGGAATGTTGCTGGTGCATTACATAACCCAAAAGGAAGTACTCGATAGGCAAAAGTTCCCCATGGACAGGTGAATGTGGTCTTATCTTGATCTTCAGGTGCTACCTGAATTTGATTATAGCCACTAAAACCATCCAAAATGAAAAGTACTTTTTACCTGCTAATGTATCTAATACCTGATCGATAAAAGGAAAAGGAAAGTGATCCTTCAAAGTTGCTTTGTTCAATTCCCTGTAATCAATGCATACCCTCCATTTACCATTCTTTTAGGTACTATAACCAAAGGAGAAACCCATCGGCTATCTGAAATTGGATAAATGAAGTTTACATTGAGTAGTTTTTGGAGCTCTTCTTTCACTATCTCCCTAAGATTTGGATTCATCCTTCTTTGAGGTTGTCTAATTGGTCTTCTGTTTTCCTCAATATAGATATGATGGATGCAAGTCTTAGGATCAATACCTTTCATGTCATTATACTCCCATGCAAATGCAGTAGAATGTTTTTGCAAGATTTTGATTAGTTCTTCTTGTTGTGACTTTTCCAAATGTTTGTTGATATTCAATGTTTTTCCTGGAAAAATATCAATGGTAGAACTACCAAACTCTTTCATAGAGTAAAGAGACATTTGTCTTGATGATAAATATTCTATGTCAAATTCCAACTGAAATTGTGTGGGGTCATATTCTGAAGATATCTCAAAATTTTCTAATGTGTTCAGAATTTGACTATCCTCACTGATTTCCGAAATGGTAAAGACAGGTTGTATAATGTCCTCATCATCGAACCATTCATTGTCTCCTACTTCTGTGATTGCTTTTGCTGGAGGATACAAATTGAATTTCTTTGTCGAATTACCATTAGAAATGTACATATCCCCAGATCTACAACTAATAAAAGCATCAGCTGTGGCTAGCCAAGGTCTTCCTAAGATAAGTGGGTGCCCTCCTAAATTACTCTTGGGAGTCAAAATCATAAAATCTACCGGATATTCCCAAGAATCTAAGGAGACTGAAATATCTTCTAATACACCATATGGTTTAATAATTGATCGATCTGCAAGTTGCAGTAAAGTAGGTGTAAAAAGAAGGTTAGGAAGTTTTAGTTGGTCCATAGTCTGTCTACTCATAATGTTGATAGCAGCCCCTAAGTCAATCAATGTATTTGGAATTTCTATCCCATTTATATGTGTCTTGACAATTGGACTTCCTGGATCTACATACTTCTGCATGGTAATTTTTCCCATCATAATATCTGCAATTTTTCCTACCAGGTGGATTCTTCTTGTGTCTTTTAGTTTCCTTTCTGGTCTTTTGAAACTCAACTCCTTTATTGTTTTTGCTAGAATAGGAATCTCTCGAATGGCTTGTAGCAAGGGAATCTTGATACAAACATTCTTCAATTCATCTAGAAAATCATAGTTAGGCAACAAGATTTGTTTTTCCACCCCTTGTCAATTTGTAGTCTTTCAGGAAAAGGAGGTGTAGATGAAGATGCAGGTTGCTCAACTATAGGAGTTGTGGGTGTTAACTTTTCTTTTTCTTTTTGAATATTTGAGTTTTGAAGAGATTCTTCCTCAGAACCCTTATTGGTTTCAAGAGAGTCCTCCTTAGAGGTATCTTGCTCTTGAATATCTATAGAAGGTTTTTCTAAAACTCTACCAGATCTGAGTTGTACATCGTTGAGAGGAACAATCATATAGGTAGGAAATTGTTGTCCTTCTACCATGTAAGTATTCGGAGGATTTTTATTGTTAGGATTTGGCAATGGCTGAGCTGGAAGTTGATTTGTCTTTTGTTGGTATGGGAGCATGAGTTGAGGATTTGGATTTTGTTGAGAAGGTTGTTGTTGTGGAAATGGCAATGAAAGTTGTGGATTTGGGTTTGAAAGTTGTGGAGCTTGTTGATTTTGAAAAGATGGAGGATATTGATAAAATTGAGCAAATCTCCCATAAGGATTTTGCATCCCTTGTACCCATGGATGATATGGATTTTGATGTTGGGGCCAAGGTTGTTGCCAAGGATTCCAATTTGGTGGGGTTTGAAGATTCATAGGGTTGTTAAACCCTTGAGTTTTTTGTCCTTGCCAAGGTCTTCTTGCAACAAAACAGAGAGATTCTACTGAATTTGGGTCTTCTTGAAAAACAGCTTTGAGTCCAGGAATTGAAGGACAATCCTTGATCTCATGATTCTCTGAGCAAATCATACATGTTTCTACAATTTTTGCATCCAAGGGACATTCCCTTAAAGCATGTTTCTTCCTACATTTCGGACAAAAGATGGCTAAAGCATATGTTTCTGCTTTCTGCTTGTTTTGGATTTTAAGGGTGTCAAGTTGTTCACTAAGGCTCCCTAAGATATCAGTTTTGAATTCATCAAGAATATTACCAATCTCTGCCCTACTTACTGATCCAGTTGTAGATTTGTTAGCCCTAATAAGAGAAGGATCCCTAGGCCCTTTTCCTGTTTTAGATTTTCCTCTTGAGAGATGGACACATAGTTCTGTTATGTCACTAAGTGGAAGTTGAGAAATGTCTCCTTTCCCCATCATGTTTAAAATATCTATCCATTCATCTCTAATGGCTTTTAATATGAGGGCTTTCAAGGTTTCATCATCTAAGTTGCTCATCTTTGCTCTTTTCAAGTTGTATTGAAATCTTTCAAGTAAGTCTTCCAAATTTTCGTCTTCTTTTTGCATCATTTTGAATACCTCATCCTTGTGATTGGTAGGCATACAATAGTCCAAGTATCTATCCAAAAATGTTTGTTTTATATCATTCCAAGTCCTAATAGATTGAGTAGCTAATCCCATGAACCATTTCAAAGCAGCTCCCTTCAAAGTTGAAGGAAACAGTTTGAGTTTTTGAGAGTCTTCCATATAGTCATAGGTTTTGGCACACGACTTCAAACTCAAACAGAAATGTTTCAGGATCCTCACTTCGAAATCCATAAAAGTTAGGGAGAACAGATGGTGAGATATTTTTCATCGTTTTATGAGTTTCCTCATCAACTATAGGGAATCCAAACAAGTTGTCTCCTTCCCTATTTCTTCCATTATTTCCTTCACCATTGTTGTCTCCATTGTTTCCTCCTCCTCTACCTCTACCTCTAAATCCATCTATTATTTCCTCTTCCATGATAGTTTCTTTAGAGTCCTTAAAGTCCTCTAGTTCTTCTATCAAGGGAGGATGAGAGGGAGTCTCTTCCTTTTCTAAATGAGATTTAGTAGGTGGTATAGGAGAATCCTCTAATTCAGCTGCTCCTTGAATTCCAAAAATCTTAAGGTTAGGGGTAGATGGTGGTGAATCTTGTCTATGCCTTGAAGAAGATGGAGTTGTGAAAATCGAACTCTTGGCTTTAGCTATAAACCTTCCCCTAGAATCTCTTGCTCTATGCATGTCATTTTTTAATTTTTAATTTTATTTTTAAAAGTTGGGCTAATAATTCTCTTTCTGATATTCCAGGTCACACTAGGTGCAAGAAGAGAGCATACTTAAGAAATTACTAAACCAATAACTCTCTTTTCTGATCCTCCAAATCACACTAGGTGCAAGAGGAGAGCATACTTCAAGAAGTTATCAAGTTTTCCCTTCTTTTGTTATTTTGTTTTTTTTTTTTTAAGAAATTGGCTACCTAGTTACACTTCCCCGGCAACGGCGCCAAAATGTTTGGTCAATTTAGTGTGTCCTAAATTGCTACATTTAATTTGTCAATCCGGGATTCATAAGCTGACGAAGTGTGGCGCACTATATGTGTAAGATAACCTATCTCTTACTTTTTTGTCGTTTTTGGATTTTTGTGAAATTCTAAAAGACAAGTATGGAGACAAATATTCAAGACAACAATGTCTTTCTAATGATTTTCCAAACTTCAAAAGAATTTTAAAAACACACAATGACAAAATTAATTCTTCAAAGAAAATGAAATTAAAGAAAATGAAATTGCATCACTACTCTAGTTAAACAAACAATGAACTACTGATCATGAAACTCATTATTCTTGATGCTGTTCAAACACAAAAGAAACTATGCTGAAAGAAATCCAAAAGTTGCAACAAAGTAAATCTAAATCAAATTACATCAACTTATCTTCTGATCCCTCATCATTAGTCCAGCTATGATTTTCGGAGGTAACCATAAACAACTTGAGTAACCTAATATCTAACTTGTAGAAAGTAAACTAATATCAAACTACACATTCATAATTCAATCCCTCACCATCAGTCCAGCTGTGGCTTTCAGAGGTAACTGAAGATGTCATGAGAAATTTAATATATCTAACTTGCAGAAAGTAAACTAATATCAAACTATACATTCATACTTCAATCCCTCACCATCAGTCCAGCTGTGGCTTTCGGAGGTAACTGAAAATGACATGAACAATGTGATATATCTAAATCTAACTACTGAAACAAATGTGCAAGACTGAAATAAACAAAGCAGTACTGAAATTAAACAGAAACTAAGAAAAGTAAATTAACAGCAGAACAATATTAATTCCATGTCATTAGTCAAAAAGTTATGCAAATGCCCGGGCTGCCTATTTATAACCTAAAACAAGAACACTGATCAGTTAACAATAACATAAAACATGAAAGATTATGGACAGAAGCAAGATGTAAAGCATGAAATATTATAAACAGAAATGAAGCATATATACCATGAAATATGCAATGTATAAACATGTGAATGAATTATGGCACAATGAGCTTAAAGAAATAAAACAAGAACTATACAATAATGCACAAAACCTCAGCGTGTGCAGGCCTCTACACCGTACTTTGGCAAATGTACTCTGATACTGCACTACGCTTGGAAACAGAGTCTTCTTATATATTAAAATGCAATCATAACATAAAGGTGATATTACGGCACAGTGGCAACGTAATTACATTACAGAGCTATCTGGAAGCTAATGGAGACTAATAAAAAACTAATAGAGACTAATCTAATATGCGTATGCAAACGCATTATTTATAACAAAGGAAATATAACTAATTCCCTAAAGTTTATGCTGATAGAGAACACGTAAACCATTACGTCCAGAGATCTAGGATCATGGCCGCGTTGAGGAGTAAATCTATGAAGAGTGGATGTTTGAATTCGGCTTATGGAGCCATGTACAGGTGTTGATTTTTCTCCCGCAATTCAGAAACGGCCATATAAATCTCCACGTGACGAGAAACAGAGTCCTGTCACCGTGGGACTCTACGGTTGACTTCCACTTGGCCACCTTTGACCGTAGCCTCCTTAGGTGAATTTTCTCGAGCCAATAGGACACGATCCATGTCCGCATCATTTCTGACTTGCCCATGTGGCTCGTTTTACTTGAAGACACCTGTAACATAGAGTTTCACAAAATGGCTGCAGAAAGTTGCAGCAGCTGCGGAAAGTGGCAAGATTCCGCAGCTAAATGAGCAAAATCTAAATCAAACAGCAGACACAAAAATATAGTTAAAAACCATTTTAGATGCTCTTTTGCAATTAATATACAATGATATTGACAACTTGGATGGCAATGAAAAATTATAAATAGTGATACATCACTGCAAAGATTTGAGACTCAACATCCGCAAGAATGATTTATCCGTCCAAAACTTCCATGTCATTTTTTGTTGCTCTTTGCGAGAGTGAAATTTGTTGCACTTGCTCTTGTAATTTTGATAAGAAAATCATGTTGCCATTATTCATCTTCATGAGTCATAGTAGAGCCTTATAAAGGCTTAATGGGTGTTGAATTATTTTTAGGGGCCATTTGAGAATCCAATACTGATATCTATTCTATAATATGCCCTTGGAATCAATTCAACTTGATTCTTTAAACAAGACTTATGAAATTCGGAAAAAAAAATACACACCTTTTACTTGCTTTTGAGGAGCTTGATATTGAAATTGACTTATCTATAAACTTGAAAATCCTCAATATCTAAAATTCAGCCCTGCAGTAGTCCTCTAAAGCTTCTTTCAAATGCCATAGGTTTTACTTGATTTGGATTCTTCAAGAAAACGTTATGTCCAATCTCCCACAATGACCTAATTATGGACTAGTTCAGTAGAGCGAACTTGTACAACTTGCCACATGTCACTGTTTGCTCCTTTGGCTATGAAATTTATATACAAGAAACTATAGTCCATGTAATTCCAGTCACCTTTTACAAAATTCCAATCTGATGCTCAGAGAGAGAGTTATGAAGCTTTTCCCACAATCACCTCTTTGAGATGAAATTTAGGAGCCTGAAAAATACCTAACTTCCACAGATCATATCTCCAAAAATATTGCGAACCAAGATCTTAAATGTTACGAAGATGTTTCGCAGGATTTCATCTTTGTGCTGTAAAAATTTCAGCTAATGAACCTTCGTATAAAAAAATTTATAGTGAAAATTATACGATGACCTTTTTTAGTGAAATTCAGGAGCTTGCAAAAAGATCTAACTTACAAAAATAATATCTCCAAAAATATTGTGCCCCAAGCTCTGAAAATTTGCAACGATGTTCCTCAGGATTTCGGCTTCGGACTCTAAACATTTCAACTTCTGAACCTTCGTAGAAAAAAATTTATAGAAAAATTTCCACGATGACCTGTTTGGAGCAGCGAAACCCTAGAATCCAAAGCTCTAATACCAAATGTTGTGAAACCAACTCCAAAAATAGAAGAAAAGAGATATCAACGCCTTGGAAATAAGCCACTTCGAGGGGGAAACCTCTAATACATTACACGAATGAATAATTCTTGGATGATACAAATTACAAAACCTCCTTTTTATATATAGGAGTCCATGGGGCCACAATGTAATCCTAGTGGGGCCTAATGTAATCCTAGCCGACCTAACAATAATAATTTAAGGGCACAATAATAACAATATGGGGGTTACAGGAGTACAATAATAACAACAAGGGGGTTACAATAACAACAATAAGGGACTATACTAGTAATATAGGGACCTAAAAACTACCCTTGTGATTTTGGCCACTGTCATGGCTTTCTTTTGCTTCCTCACCACTGTTTGTTGTAGTGTTCTCAGTGTCATTTTCTTCATCAGGAGATCCATTGTCTTGGTTCTTTAGCTCATCATGAGACTTAGTGATTAAAACTTTGTTTTCCTTCCCACTGTCCTTTTCTTGAGAAGCTACCTCTGTTTCTGTGTCTTTAGAGCCTTCTTCTTCATTTGTATCCTAATCTCTACTACCTCTTTGACTGTTTTGCTCTTGGCCATTGCTACTTTCTTCTAGGTCATCCCCCTCTTCCTCATCATTTTATATCTCACTGTTTTGCTCATGATCAACACTACTTTCTTCAAGGCCTTCATCATCTTTTCCCTCACTATTTTTATCATCTCCCTTATCTTGATTATTTTCTTCCTCATCTTCATCACCTACTTCATCACTCTTTGGTTCATCTTGATTATCACTATTTTCTTCAAGGCCCCCACTACTTTCTTCAAGGCCATCACTACTTTCTTCTTGGCCATTTCCTTCTTCTTCATTTTCTTCTTCATCTACATTTTCTCCCTTATCTTCATCATCTTCTCCCTTAGTTCTCTTCTCATGATCATCACTACTTTCTTCATGATCATCAGTGCTCTCATCATGATCATCTCCTCTTTCTTCATGATCATCAGTGCTCTAATCATGATCATCTCTGCTTTCTTCATGATCATCTTTCTCAGGGGAAGGTGCATGAAGAAGGTTTGTTTGGGAAGATGATTCATGTGAAGAAAATGAACCAAGGTTAGTGGATGGCGATGGAGGGGTATGAGGAGGATTTTGAGAAGATGATGGAAAAATTTGCAGAGGGATGGAGGGTGAAGTTCTGAAATCATCATGGGTGATAAAGACCTCCCAAGGAATGCCTTTTTGTTCTAACTAGTATGAGACAATTACCTTGATCAGAGAATGATGAAACAGGCTTGACATTTGCTGGGCCGGAGGCCTCTTTTTCATGATGGAGGACATTTTTTCAATTCTTTTGCAAAGATTATAGGGCAAGTGCAGTAGCATAGTCCTGGTGAAATGCATGAGGAGTCTAATATGATAGGAATAGACTCTGGAGAACCTACCCTCATAGGTAAATTATTTCATAATAATCTTCATGAGGAGGGACTATCTGTCCAATAGATGAGAAAAAGGAAAAATGGCTTTTAATTCAGCTTAACAACTAGGTTTTAAGAATGGATGATAATGGGTCAAGTCAAGATGCTTCTGTTTAAACCACCTTTCTCCTATGCCAGGTATTCTAGTGGCTTCAGAGATAGCACTGGGGGTCAACTCAAACCTCACCCCTACTAGATGTAGTTTATGCCGGTGAAGCCTTAGGGAAAATAACTCGGTCAACTAAGGATGGCTTTTGATCTCTTGTACTTTGTTACAGAACTCAAAACACCCTAACTCTTAGAAACAGGAAAGAATAGAAGGGGAGGCTGTTAGTTTTGCAGTGCTTATGGGTTCAAACCTATTGGGCTTCCCTCCCTTCTTCTGATGCTTTCTTGGACTTGTCTCTTCATTTAGGTTAACCCTCTCCTCTTTAGACATGGTGTTTTGTTCACCCCTTTCTCAAAATTTTAAATAGAAATGTTTTTTTCTTGTGAAATGATGAGGAGAAATGCTAAATGAGATATTGAGGCTTTTAAACAAGGTTAGGAGACTTCGCAAAAGTAGGTTAAGCTTCACTTTCAATTTTCCTTGAAGCCTTCTTTGGAACAAACTTGGACCTACTTGGCACCTTTATCATTTAGAATATTATGAGAAGATGATAATTTATGAAGAATACCTTTTAAAACTGTCTTCCATAGAAAAAAAGGTGCAAATTCTGAGCTTTCTGGACAATTTCGGGTCCCTCTGCAGTTTTCTGGGAAGTGCTGCACTTTTACGCTAGGAGCGCAGCACCTCGGTCAGGCCTGAACGCAAATGCGTTCAGTTCTGCACGCCCGTTGTAGGAGCATAGCATCGAGCGATGGGAGCAGTGGTGAACGTGTATCGTTGTTGGCGAGCGGGAGCTGGACGTGGCATCAAGTGATGGACGAAGTTGCCGAAGTGCAGCACCATTGGGAAGTGCTGCACGCAGAATTAAGCGACGGTGGGTGGCCAATCCTGCACGATGGGTGGGGCTAGAAAAGCACAGTGCCTATCTTCAAGCGAGCAGTGTCCAGAGGAAAATAACAGAGGAGAAATCTACAGGCGTGCAGCGTCCACTTATAGGTGCGCAACACCAAGGAAATTTCTCCCGATAATGCCTTCGAGAGACTAAAATTTCTTCATTGTTTCTTCATAATGGTTAAATGAGGGGGAAAAGGAGTTGTTGAAGCATTTATAACCCCTTTTTGAAAATAATTAAACTCTAAAAACCCTCCTTCCTAAAGTCTCATTTTGCACTTTTTATTTTCCTATGTCTTTTTGGAGCTAGTCCTTTTACCAATATTTCTTTTGCGGCTTGGGAAAATGATCAGATCTATGATGATTCAAGCCTGTTATGTTCATGTGCAAGGTGATTTTAAACACTATACTTACCTCCATATCCTTTGAGACAAACCTTTAACTATTTATTTGTGAGAAAATAGGGTTTGAGCTGATGCTCTATTGCTGTTAGTGAAATGGTGCATAATGCCTTAAAATCCCTTCTTTTTGACCTTTTAAGACCTTAGAGTTGGTCCTTTTATCCAGTGGAATTTATGCCCTTTGATCTTACCATTGAAAACAGTTAGGAATTATTTTTGACAACCTCTGTTGTTTGACGAATGAGGTTCTCCTTGCCACCTACCATGATCATTTTGTTTATTATCCCAATTTTTGAGTTTTTAGGGATATTTTAGAAAAGAAAACAAAGTTGGCCTCTAAGTTTTTAAAGAAGTCATCTTTCTGGATTGATTAATTTTGCTCAACAAAGTTTCCACTGATTTATTTGAGGAGTCTTTTAGCTTTTATAGCCCTGCTATTTCTCCACTATTTGTCAAAATGTCATATATTTGCATTTTCAACCAAAGCACACCTATTGTTTTATTCTTTAGTGTGATTTTCCTTTCTTGATAGTGGTCTTAGTATTTTCCTTCACCTTTTGGCGCATCTGATAAATTTTGTCTTTTTGCAGGAGTGTGGCAAAGGGAAGTTATCCCTCTACCATTCTTATGCTCGAGAAAAACATCCTTTCCAATGATCATCTTTGCTTAAATGTGCCATTTTGCTCATATGTTACTGACTTTCTGAGATCTACACAGACTTTTGGATGAGCAGTATTTTACTTCTTATATTTATACCAAGACCTTCCCTGTAGCTTTCAGCTTTCTGTACCTTTTTATTAAATGCAAATGACCTTTTGAACCTTCTTAGGTGTCCCTTTTCGCCTCTGCTTTGCTTTAGACTAATCTTCAAGGCATCCCTGTAGAAATGCTTGGATATGATAGTCTATTCTCTGTAGATTTTACTGTTGGACTATGGGGGCACCCTTGGAGGTTGCTTAAGTGCCCCTTGGAATTCATCTTTGACTTCCTATGCAAACAATGGAATGAGAATCATGATGGTGCATGACCTAGGAAAAACTAATTGACTTATTTGCAAGGTCTTAGAATGGGATTTTGACTAAAAGTTTGAACCAAGGTTTTGAATGAAGATACAGGGTTTAGACATTATACTTATGCACCATCATCCTATACAACTAGACATCATTATTTTACTCACAAAGGCTTTCTAGACAGACTTTTGACACCAATAGTGCTTGAGGCATTTCTGAGTACGAGAGAAAAGTTGGTTTAACTTGGCCAAACAAATTGTGAAATAAGAGGGCTTAGGCATCAAAGGTAGAGGGCTATAGACAGAAGTAGCAATCATGGATAGAGTAAGGGACATTAGTCTAGGATGGGGTCTTATATGATGATAGATTGACCACAACAGACAAAAGAGGAGGGATAGGGGAAAATTTATTTTTGAGGAGATTTCTAGAAGACACAATGATTCTTGAATTTTGATTTCTAGAAATCCGAGACAAAGCATTTAGTCATCTAAAACATGTGAAAATTACTGATGACTAACAAGAGGAAATTTTTCTTCATCAATGGTTATGATCTTGACTTCTCCATTGTCAAAGACTCTCCCAATCTCATAAGGCCCAAGCCAGTGAGTTTGAAATTTCCCTTGAAAATATTTGAACTTTGAATCAAAGAGAAGTGCCCAATCGCCTGCTTGAAATTTATTTTCTTTGATATACTTATCATGCCATATGGACCTCTGTTGTTGAACTAGGATGGTCTTTCTAATTGTATCTTTTCTTATTTCATCAAGCTCATTGAGTTGTTCCATTCTATGCCTTTATGCTTCTGACAAGTCAAGTCATAGTGTAACTGCTGTTTTGAAACTATTTATTTGGATCTCTATTGGAAATAAGACTTTCTTCCCATAAAAAAGTTCATAGGGAGTATGACCTATTGTGCTTCTCCATGTGGTGCGGTAGGCCCATAAATATTCTGGAAGTTTTTCTTCCCAATCCCTTCTATGAAAATGTACAGTCTTTGTAAGGATTGCCTCAATCACCTTATTAGTGGACTCTACTTGTACATTTTCCTACGGATGATATGGAGTGGACTTTCTATTATTGATTTTTTATTTTTTCCGTGATCTTCTGCACCATTCTGGATGTAAATTAAGTTCCTTGATCTATCAAAATTTCCCTTGGGACACCAAAATGAGTAAAAATATCCTCAAAAATAAATGAAACTATAACATTTTCATTAGAAAAGGAAACTTCTTTAGCTTCTACCCATTTAGTGACATAATCAGTGAACACAAGAATATTCCTCTTTTGTCTTAATGGTGGATTGATTGGTCCAAAAAAATCTAGAGCCCATTTTTCAAAGGGTTCAATAAGTACATGTGGTCATCAAGGCATTTCATCTAAAGAAACAAGTTTCCCCATTCTATGAAAACTATCATATCTCTTAACATATTCCTTAGCATCCTTGAAAATGGAAGCCCAATAATATCCTAAGGGAAGGACTTTGTAGGAAAGTTCTTTTGTCAGCAAAGTGTCCTCCACATGGCTCATCATGACATGCTTTTAGTATCTCAGGTATTTCGTCTTCTCGTACACACCTTTGAATGATGAGATTTGGACCTATCTTGTACAATTATTCATATATCCATGAATAAGATTCATTCATTCGAATTATCTTCCTCTTTTCTCTAGGAATGGTAGCTTTCCTGTGGCTAAATAACTAGCAAAGTATGCAAACCATGGAGCTTTAGTAGATATTGCAAAAAGATATTCATCAAGAAAACTATCTTCTACTAGTGTATCATTGTTATCATTTTGAATTTGAGACAAAAAGTCAACAACTGTGTTTTGTTTTCCAAGTTGATCTAAAATGGCGAGATTTAATTCTTGCAATAATAGTAACCATCTTGTGATTATTCCATTATTAATTTATTTATTCATTAGATATATAATTGCAGAATGATCTGTGTGAATGAAATTTTCATAGCTAGTGATGTAATGTCTGAATTTGTTAATTGAATGGACAATAGTGAAAAACTCTTTTTCGGTAACAATATAATTCAACTATGCTGGAGTAAAATTTTAGTTGTATAGTAAATGGCATAAGGAGTAAAATATTTTTGTCTAAATATAGCTCCCATAGCTATTTATGAAGCATCAGTTGAAATATGAAAATAAAATTTCCATTTTGGTCATCTTAGGATGGGTGCTTCAAACATATTTTCCTTCAAAGTTTCAAATGCCTTTTGGCACTCAGGATTCCAACTGAATTCACAATCCTTTGTAATAAATTTTAAGAGTGGAGATTAAATCTTTGTGAAGTTTTCTATGAATCTTCTCTAGTATCATGTAAAACCAAGAAAACTCCTAACATCTTTTTGAAAATTTGGGATTGCTAATTTGGAAATAACTTCACCTTTAGATGAGTCCACCTTAATTCCATTTCCTGAAATATGGTGTCCTAAAAAAATTCCTTCATAAACATCATAAAACATTTTTCATGAATTAATGAGATATTTTCTTCCTTACATCTTATGAGAGCTTTTTCCAAATTTTCAAGGGCTTCTTCAAAATAATTTCCATAGACTGTAAAATCATCCATATACATTTCCACACAATCATGAATTAAATCAGAGAAAATACCCAATACTGCTCTTTGGAATGTTGTAGGTGAATTGCATAATCCAACATGAAGTACTTGGTAAGCATAAGTTCCCCAGGGACAGGTAAAATTGGTTTGTCCTGATCTTCTGGTCCCACCTAAATTTGATTATAACCACTAAAACCATCCAAAAATGAAAAATATTTCTTCCCTGCTAATGTATCTAAAACTTGATCTACGAAAGGTAATGGGAAATGATATTTTAAAGTGGCCTTATTCAATTCACTATAATCAATACATACTCTCCACTTTCCATTCCCTTTAGGAACAATTGCTAAAGGTGAAACCCATTGGCTGTCTAATATTGGATAAATAAAGTTTACATTCAACTGTTTTTGTAGCTCCTCCTTTACAATTTCCCTTAAGTTTGGATTCATTCTTCTCTGAAATTGTCGGATTGGTTTGGAATTATCCTCAATATATATATGTGATGTATGCAAGTTTTAGGGTTGATTGCTTTCATGTTAGTCTATACCCATGCATAAGAAGAAGAGTGTTTTTGTAATGTTTCAATTAATTTCTCATTTTGAAATTCTTCGAGATTTTTGTTTACATTTAAACTTTTACCTGGAAATATTTCTATTGAATAATTGACAAATTCTTCCATAGAATATAAATACATTTGTCTGGATGATAAGCATTCAATATTTCATGTTGGAAAAATACTGAGAGGAGGGGGGGGGCGGGGGGGGGGGGGTGAATCAGTATTTAGAGCTTACTGAAAATATTTTAACTTTTTTCTATTACAGAATTCCATATGCGGCTTTGATGAACCCAACTCGCGTATACACGCGCATATGCTGAAAGAAACTAACATATACTGATATAATTTTACGGATTAGAAAATTTTTCAGGAAGAGTCTTTAAATCAGTTTACCAGTCATGCATCTATTAGATAATTAGTAAATATGTGTAGTAACAAAAATATAAATCATCACACAAGTGCAACACCATGAACACCAATATTTAAGGTGGAAATCCAATTCCGGAGAAAACCACCGCTGCTGTCAACTTTATCTTCAATATTTGTTATATGGAAAACTGTTTACAACATTGTACTGATGAAAAATCATATCAATACGCAGGCACCCACTTGCCGAAGGTTGCAAACTTCTCTCCTTCTCCAGCTACTACTGGAAGGGAGCTCCAACCCCCTGATCTTGTTTACTAGCCACTCCTGAAAGGGAGCTTCAACCCCCTGAACATAACACCAGCTTCTACTGGCAGAAAGCTTCTACTTCCATACTGAAGGCTCAACCCTCAGAACCGCTGCAGACCACCTTTCATCAATTTTCATACTGGATCCTATAGCTTCCACAACACACCTTGTAGACCTCTTTTCATTAGATTTTTAGACTGGACCCACTCCACACATTTAAGCTCAAAGAACATATATCAAACTGAAAATCATAACCCCTTCAATTCATTCGTTGAATCATCAACCAATTAACCAACAACTGATCTTTAATCATAATCAACTAGCAACATAATCAGTATTCGAACAACCCAGATATGTATGAAGACATCATTGATAGACCACAGTGAAACAACAAAATAGATCAGACATTTATTTTTGCACACTTCAACAAAACCCTAGATTCCATATGCTCTTTTACTTCACTAAACCCGCGTATATACGCGCTTGCATAGAGACAAACATACATATATATCTGCAACTATTTTAGGAATGACCTTAGATTTCATATGCACTTTTGCTGAAACTAACCTGCGTATATACACGCTTTCGCTGAGACGAACCTGCATATAGATCTGCAATCATTGTAGGACTGCGCTACACTTCAGAACATATAAACAGCTTAGATCTCACCCTTCCCTTAAGCAAACTTTCGCCAGATCACAGATCTAAAAATTCCATAAACATATGTAGAAAATACATAGTCATTTCAGTTCTAGAGATCCTGATCCATCGTTTTATTCATAGGTGCATTATTAATTCAGATCTATCAATAAACTGAAACCCATTCGATGTAGATATACTTCAAAGTGAAGTATTCATTCAATACCCTTGCTCATTGCTTCCTTGCACTAAGATCTTCTTCTCCTTATATAGATTTAGCCTTTATCAATACCATCAGTCAAAACCACACACCAGCTGATGGTATTTTTGGACGGAATCAGATAGAAAATACAAAGCTCAATACTGTGTGCTAATACCATGGTAATGCCCCTTGGTATCATACTTTTAGAGCGCAAAAAGGCATACGCGACTTGGAACGTACTTATCCGCATGTATATGCGACATATTAAAATTATCCAATCTGTTGCACAATACTTTGATAGACTGCTAAGGTTCGCCAGACAGACATATACTACATCCTTTTCCAGAGAGTTTCCATCAAGGACAATCGATACAATATCTTAGGGCATAGGAAACATATTGCCAACAATGTCCCCCTTTGGACATTATGGCAACTATGATCATAAATACATTAAGCGTAACTTTTATTCAACCATCCACAATATTCTCCCCCTTTGACATCAAGGGAAAAGGGCATATCAACACCAAAACAAGGTTTCTCTTCCCTTGTACTGAAATTACCATGCTCCCCCTGAGTTCATGCTAAATTTTCAGACAGATTTTTCAATGAAGAACATGAATTTATAACATAGCCTAGTATGACCTTTCGTAAGGACTCATACTTACAACAATGATCCAACCAAGTGGAATTACATATTTGACTCAACTTCCCAATCAAGTGGGTTTACAAATTTGAACAAGTCCTTACATGACTGAATATAACAATTTTTCCTCATAGGTCTCAACATGACCTTTTCATCAAATTACAAATATGACTTTCCAAGACCAAAGAATCTCAACCATGAGATCATAACACAAAATTCAATGACAACAATGCATCCTTTTTCATAGGACAAGTGCTCCCCCTTAGCTTGTGCATACAACAAATCATCAAAGCATCTTCATCAAGGAGAACAATATCAAAGAGTGATACAAAAAGATGAATACTAGAACACCAACAGAGATTACCCGACAGCACCATAACTGTTCTGCAACGATGACCAAGAGAATTTCTTAGCAAAACCCATATGCGGTTTTATGCATAGAAACTCGCATATATACGCGATTTTCCTTTATGGAACCCACGTATTGAATTTAATCTTCTGAAATTAAGCAGATTTGATCAGAGAGGCTGAGACAACTCCTAGCTTCTATCTGAGATATTCGAATGCTTCCCTGGGAAGAGGTTTAGTAAATATATCAGTAACTTGTTCTTTGGAGGGAGCATACTCCAATTTAACCTTTTGTTCAAGCACTTATTCATGTAAGAAGTGATACTTGATAGGAATGTGCTTGGTCTTGGAATGCATAACAGGATTCTTTGAGATACTAATGGAACTTGTATTATCACACAAAATGGAAATGGGAGGAGAAAATTTGATTTGAATGTCTTGTAAAGTCTGCATCATCCAAATTAGTTGTGTGCAACATGATGCGACAGCCACATATTCTGCTTCTGCTGTAGATAAGGCAATAGAACTTTGTTTCTTGCTGAACCAAGATACTAATTTGGGCCCCATATAGAATGCACCACCACTAGTGATTTTTCGTTCATCAACATTTCCAGCCCAATCCGCATCTGTGTAAGCATGAAGAGTAATATCAGCGTTCTTTGGATACCATAGACCAAAGTCTTGAGTCCCTTGTAGATATTTGAATATTCTTTTTACAGACTGAAGGTTTGACCCTTTTGGATTAGCTTGGAATCGTCCAACAATCCCAACTGCATGCATAATGTCAGGTCTTGTCCCAGTTAGATAAAGTAGACTTCCAATCATGGATCTGTATTCTGGGGTATTCACCATGGGAGAATCATCATGAGAACTAAGGTTACACCCCGTTACCATTGGTGTACTTACAGGTTTCCAGTCTTCCATCCCATACTTCTTCAAAATTTTCTTGAGATATTTTGCTTGTGATAAAAATATGCCATCAGTTGCTTGTTGCACTTATAAGCCAAGAAAAAATGTTAGTTCCCCAAGTAAAGACATTTCAAATTATTTCTGCATAACAAAAGCAAATTTCTGATTCATGGACTCTTCATTACTCCCAAAAATGATGTCATCAACATATAAAACTACAATCAATAGTTTATGTTTTTCAGTTTTTGTGTATAAGTTGCTATCAGCAGATCCCTTTAAAAAACCTTGTTGATGAAGATATTTGTCAAGACGATAGTACCATGCCCTTGGAGCTTGTTTGAGACCATATAAAGCCTTTTTAATTTTACAAACAAGTTTTTCATCATTTTCCAAAATGAGTCCTTCTGGTTGTTCTATATAAACTTCTTCTTCTAGATCACCATTGAGGAAATAAGATTTAGCATCCATTTGATAAACTTTGATTTGTTGAAAGCTTGAAAAGGCAAGAAACATTCGTATGGCTTCAAGTCTAGCTACATGAGCAAATGTTTCTTCAAATTATATACCTTATTGTTGAGCATACCCTTTACAAACAAGTCTAGCTTTATTTCTAATAACATCTCCATTTTCATTTAACTTGTTTTTGAATATCCATTATGTTCCAATAACATTTTTATCATGAGGTCTTGGAACCAATTCCCAAGTATGATTCTTGTCAATTTGATCGAGTTCTTCATACATGGCTTGAATCCAACATTCATATTTGCTAGCTTGATTTACATTATGTGGTTCAATAGTGGATAGAAATGCCAGATATATGGGAGATCCTACAAGAGTTCTTCTTGTTTGGACACCTGATCCCTTTTCTCCCAAAATTTGAGATTCTGGATGATTCTTTTGAACATACCTGGATGGAGCCTTTTTAGATAGATCTTCTTATGTTGCTTCATTGGGTTCACCTTCTATATTGTTTCTATTTGATGCAGGAAGATATACATCACCATCATCTTCATTTGTTGTTGGTATTTCCCCTTTTTGAGCTGAGAGAGACTCATCAATTACAACATCAATGCATTCAACAATCTTCCGAAGTATTTTATTGTAACATTAATATGCTTTAATTCTATAAGAGTAACCAATAAATATTCCTTCATCTGCTCTAGGTTCAAACTTACCAAGTTTTTCATCATTGTTCTTGATAAAACATTTGCTTCCAAAAACTCTAAAATGCTTTACAGTTGGAAGATTACCATACCAAAGCTCATAAGGATTTTTATCACTATTTACTTGAACATGAGCCTTATTAAGAATATTTATGGCAGTATGTGCTGCTTCTCCCCAAAATGTGTTAGGTGTTCCAAAATCATCAAGCATAGCTCGAGCCATTTTTTGAACTATTCTATTCATTCTTTCTGCTACGCCATTTTTTTGTGGTGTACCAGCTACAGAAAAATGTCTTTTTATGCCATGTTGTTCACAGAAATCAAAGAATTAATCTGATATATATTCACCTCGGTTAGATCTAAGACATTTGATTTTTAGTTCTAATTCATTCTCAACCAAGGCTTTGAAGATCTGAAATTTTTCAAATGCTTCATCTTTGTGTTTTAGCAACCCAATCCAACACATTCTAAAGAAATCACCAATAAACAGAATATAGTATTGTTCTCCACAAAGTGACTTTTTCCTCATAGGACCACATAGGTCGGTATGAATGAGTTCAAGAGGCTTACTTGCTGATCCTTCTTTGGCACTGAATTTCACTCTGGTTTTCTTATCGAATTGGCAAGATTTGCATATGGTAATTTCAGGCATAGTAACGTTGGGAAGATCACGAACAACTTTGAGTCTGCTAGATTTACTGATTTGGGAGAAGCTCAAATGCCCCAATATTCTATGCCATAACCAATTTTCTGAATATTTACCCAAGTAACATTGTTGCTTAAAAATTTTCAATACATACAAATTTCTTGGTGTTCTATTTCCTTTTATTATTGTTTTTCCTGTGTCAAGATCACATACCACACACTCTTTTGAGCTAAATACAACTTCAACTCCTTGATCACACATTTGACTTACACTTAACAGGTTATGTTTTAATCCATCCACATACATAAAATTTTTAGCTTTCACCTTTTCTCTTAGAAAAACATAACCTTTTCCCTTAATAACAGTAGGAGTATCATTTCCAAAAGTGACATTCTTTTCTCTTTCTAGAGCATTGTATGCAAGAAGTTTATTTCTGTCACCTGTCATGTGTTTTGAGCATCCGCTATCAATGTACCATTGATTTTATTCTCCTTATGAAAATAAATCTATGCCACAGTTCTCAACCTATAATTCCTTCTTTCTCCATACCTTGGAACTTGAAGGTATATGCTCTTTTGTCTGAACTTTGCTCCTGCATTCAGATTTTTTATGACCAAAGTTATTGCAATAAGCACATTCAATTTCATTTTGAAGAGGATAAAATTTGTTATACGTATTCTTCTTTATTCCAGACTCATTTCTTTTCTTTCTTGCTTCTCTGGTCATGATGGTTTTGTATGCAACATATTTAACAACTTTATGACCAAAATTATGACATGAGAAACATTGTCCATTAAAGAAGAAATTTTTGCGATCATGGAGCCTTCTATTTGTGTTTACCTATTGATTGGTTTTTCTCTGAAAGATATTTATATTATTTTTCTTTGTATTGAGGTGGCCATGCTTTACCTGTAAAGTTTCTTTGTTCCCTTGCTGAGTGACAGAATGTTGTAGGTTGGCTGTAGCTGCTTTTAGATAGTTTGGTGCTGAAGACTGAGAGGATTCTCCGATATATCCAAGACCTGTCTTTAAAAGAGGAGAACGTTGTACCTTGATAATTTCATCTAAGGTTTCATATCCTTTAGAAAATCTAAGATTCAAAGTTTTCACTTTCTCAATTTCTTTTCTTAGACTTACTATTTCACATTCTAATTTCTCATTGTGTTTCTCCTTTTCTACAAGATAATTCTTTAGAGTTTATATGGATATTTTTTTTTCTTCCAAACATATTTTGAGCTGATTGATTTCTTCAAGAAAATCATTATCTTCTAGAGCATCCATAAAGGTATCCTTAGCCTCACTAGAATCCTTTTCAAACGCCATGAGAAGTCTAACATCTTGATCAGATTCTTCTTCACTATTTGATAACTCATCACTATCTTCATGAGTATAATAACTTTTTATATTGCTAAACCGATTCTTATTTACCCTTGCTATTTCCTTTCCTTTTTCATGAATTTCCTTATGAGGACACTTTGCAACATAATGACCAACTCTTCCACAAGAAAACCATTTAAAAGGAAGCTTACCTCTGAACCTTCCAGTGCCAAGTTTTAGCTTCTTTACAAATTTTACCTCATCTTCTTCTGAAACATACCTTGATCCTTTTATTTCTTGTACTTATTTTCCTTTTGTAGCAGCTCTAAAGACAACTTCTTTGCCTTCAGATGAACCTCCTTTTCTCATTTCACAAGTAGTTAGAATACCATGAAGCTGAACAATAGTAAGAGTTTGTAGATCCTGCTTCTCTTCAATAGCAGATACTTTTGACTCAAATTTGGAAGTTAGAGATGTTAATACTTTTTCTACCAGAGTAGTGTAAGTTATGGTTTCTCACAAATTTCTTATACGATTTACAATATCAACCAGACGTAAAAAGAAACTGGCAATGCTCTCCTCATTATGCATCCTTAGATTTTCATATTGAATTCTGAGAGTTTGGAGTTTAGCACTTTTTACCTTTGTATCACCTTCATAGCCTAGAATGATTTTGTCCCATATCTCCTTTTTTGTATTCAACTGCATGAATTTGACAAATTCGGATTCATTCAAACTCCCTAATAATGCATCGACCGCCCTTGCATTCATTTCATAGTTCTTTCTTGCCGTGGTATCTGTTGGAACTGAGGCTGGATATTGATAACCTCATTCAACTATAGCCCATACATCTACTCCAAGAGACTGAAGGTAGGATCTTGTCCTTGTCTTCTAGAATATTAAATTGTTTCCGTTGAAGAGAAGAGGCCTGATAGACATTGTCCCATCTTGATTGCTCATCTTGGTTGAGCTTCCTTCTAGCGGCTAAGCTTCTTCAGAAGGACCTGCTCTGAAACCAATTGTTAGAAAAATACTGAGAGGGGGGTGGGGGGGTGAATCAGTATTCAGAGCTCACTGAAAATATTTTAACCTTTTTCTGTTATAGAATTCCATACGCGGCTTTGATGAACCCAGCTCGCATATACATGCGCATATGCTGAAAGAAACAAGTGTATATTGATATAATTTTACAGATTAGAAAAATTTTCAGGAATAGTCTTTAAATCAGTTTACCAGTCATGTATATGTTAGATAATCAGTAAATATGTGCAATAAAAGCAGTATAAATCATCACACAAGTGCAACACACATGAACACCAATATTTAAGGTGGAAACCCAATTCGGGAGAAAACCACCACTGTTGTCGTCTCTATCTTAAATATCTAATATATGGAAAAATGTTTACAACATTGTACTAATGCAGACACATATTAGTACGTAGGCACCATCCTGTAGAAGGCTGAAACCTTCTCTCGTTCTCCAGCTACTACTGGAAGGGAGCTCCAACCCCCTGATCTCGTTTACCAGCCACTCCTGGAAGGGAGCTTCAACCCCCTAAACAGAACACCAGCTTCTGCTAGCATGAAGCTTCTACTTCCATACTAAAGGCTCAACCCTCAGAACTGCTGCAGACCACGTTTCATCAATTTTCATACTAGATCCTACAGCTTCCACAACACACCTTGTAGGTCTCTTTTCATCAGATTTTTAGACTAGACCCACTCCACACATTTAAGCTCAAAGAACATACATCAAACTGAAACTAATAACCCCTTCAATTCATTCATTGAATCATCAACCAATCAACCAAAAAATTATCTTTAATCATAATCAACTAGTAGCATAATCAGTATTCAAACAACCCAGATCTGTATGAAGACATCATTGACAGACAACAGTAAAACAACAATACAGATCAGACATTTCTTTTCTCACACTTCAGAAAAACCCTAGATTCCATACGCACTTTTACTTCACTGAACCTGTGTATATACGCGCTTTCACAGAGACAAACCTGCGTATATATTTGCAACTATTTCAGGACTAACCTTAGATTCCATACGCGCTTTTTCTGAAACTAACCTGCGTATATACATGCTTTCACTGAGACGAACCTGTGTATAGATCTGCAATCATTGCAGGGTTGCGCTACTCTTCAAAGCAGATAAACAACTTAGATCTTACCCTTCCCTTCAGCAAACATTCGCCAAATCACAGATCTAAACATTCCATAAACAGATCTAGAAAATACATAGTCATTTAAGGTCTAGAGATCCTGATCCATCATTTTATTCATAGGTGCATTATTAATTCAGATCTATCAATATACTACAACCCATTCCATGTAGATATATAGAGTGAATTATTCATTCAATACCCTTGCTCATTGCTTCCTTGCACTAAGATCTTCTTCTCCTTATATAGATTTAGCCTTTATCAATACCATGAGTCAAAACCACACACCAGATGATGGTATTTCTAGACGGAATCAAATAGACAATACAACGCTCAATATTGTGTGCTAATACCATGGTAATGCCCCTTGGTATCATACTTTTAGAGCGCAAAAATACATATGCGACTCGGAACGTACTTATCTGCATGTATATGCGACTTGGTCTTTACAAACCCATGTATACATTGTGAGATATTAAAATTATCCAATCTGCTACAAAATACTTATGATAGACTACTAAGGTTCACCAGATAGACATATACTACATCCTTTTCCAAATAGTTGGCATCAAGGACAATCGATACAACATCTTAGGGCATAAGAAACATATTGCCAACATTTCATTGTTCCTAAAATTTTGACTACTCTCACATTGTGAAGATAATTCATTATTTTCTATTGAATTTAGAACCTGATGTTCTTCAATGATTTTTGAGATAGTAAAAATAGGTTGTATCTCATTGAAATCATCCATCCATTCCTCATTTTCTACCTCTATCATTATTTTTTCTAGAGGGTATAATGTGAATTTATTTGTTGAACTTCCATTAGAAATAAACATATCACCAGATCTACAACTGATGAAGGCATTAGTTGTAGCTAACCAACGTCTTCCTAATATCAATGGATGTCCTCCTAAGTTACTCTTGGGAGTTAAGATCATAAAGTCAACTGGATATTCCTAATAATCTAAGGATACATAACTATCTTTGAATACACCATCAATTTTAATTACAAATATATCTTCTAGTCGTAACAATGTTGGTGTATATTGAAGATTTGGAAGTTTTAGTTGTTCCATAGTTTGTTTACACATGATGTTTATGGCTGCTCCTAGTTCGGTCAATGTGTTTGGGATTTCGATACCATTGATGTGTGTCTTCACAATGGGACTTCCTAGATCCAAATATTTTTGTATTGTTGTTTTTCCCATCATGATATTTGCAATTTTCCCTACTATTTGTATTCTTTTTACTTCTTTTCTCTTTCTACCAGGTTTCTTTATACTAAAATCCCTTATTGTATTTGCAAGGATTGGAATTTCTTTGATAGCTTGTAGCAAAGGAATTTTTATACATACATTCTTTAGTTCATCTAACATATCATAGTCAGACAACATGACATGTTTTTCTACCCCTTTATCAATTTGTAATCTTTCAGGGAAAGGAGGTTTTGATATAGAAACTGAAGTTTGTTCTATGATATGGGTTGAGATTATTGGAGTATCATGTGTTTGGTTTCAAATAATTTTATTCTGATGAAGAGATGTCTCTTTTTAGAATGATTATTTTTCTTTTGAATATTTTTATTTTGAGGAAGAGATGTCTCTTCATCAGAATGATCATCTTTTGATATTTCCTGGATAACAACAGAAGGTAATTTATTTTCTAATATTCTACCATATCTAAGTTGAAAATTATTAATATGTAGTGGAGTTTTCATGTATTTCTCAAATTTTTTTCCCTCCATGTTGTAAACAAGTTGTGCATTTTTATTGTTTTGGTTTGGAAGTGGTTGAGCAGGTAGTTGGTTTGGCCTTTGTGGAAATGGTAATGTAAGTTTTGGATTTTGATTTTGAAATTGAGGTTGAGATTATTGACTGGTTTGCAGAAAATTTTGTGGTGGAAAGTTTGGATAAGGTTGTGGATACTAGTGATATTAAGAGTATCTACCTGTAAGGATTTTTCCTTTGTTTTTTTTTTTTTTTATGGTTTAAGAGATAAGGCTCCTATATACACTTCCCCAGAAATGGCGCCAAAATGTTTAGTCAATTTAATTGTCTTAAATTTCTATCATAATTTATCGACCAGAGTTAGTAATCTTGTGAAGTGAAGGTGCATTATATATGCTAGAAGCCTTTCTTACTTAGTTTATTTTGGTGATTTTATGTGTGAAGGTTATTTTTTCATTTTATATTTATATATGTCCTTGAATGAATTTAAGAAACCAAATTATGAAAAGTAAACTAATCCAAATTTAACTAAGTCCTAAGAATTGAGATAAAAAATCTTGTTAGTAGCTAAGGATTAATTTTGATAAGAACTAAAATTCTAAAACTGAAAAATAATTCTAATTTTTATGTCTTTTGAGATTTTAATGTGAATGAAACTTAAACCAAAGAATCACTAAAACTATTTATTTTCTATGCTAAAAAAAGGAAATCACTATTATGAAGTAAAACTTATTTGAATTCATCAGATATAATTGATTCAAAACTAGAAAGGAAATCTTCTATTACTACTTCAAATATGTCTCACAAGAACTAATCTATGATAAGCTAGTATTGCGTGAAAATAAACTACTCTAATCCTTGATTACTAATCGATGATAAACTAATCTATGAAAAAACTAATCTGTGCCAAGCTCTTACGGTAAATTACCTCTGCATTTTTAACCATCTAGGAAATAAATCTATTCAAATGATAGAAACAGAGCATCTTCTCTAACATAATGACATTCTAGAAATGATGATAACAAGTAATAAAATAACAATGATAAACTGAACATCTACACTATAGAAATATGGAAATGATTGCAATGGAAATAGAAATAAAAGCAGAGCATGTATCTATGCTATGAAACACAGTAAAACCATAAAAATTGAGCTATGAAATAACATGTAAATGCAAGAGCATAAACGAAATAGAACCCTTTTTGTTACATGAGCCCTCCACAACAAATGGCTTTGAATCTTTACTAATTTCGCATTGAAACTCTAGAACACTTCTTCATTCGATTAGGAAATAAAAACATACTTTTAATGATATAACCATCTCGCAATAATTCATATTGTTTATCCAATTACTCAGCCTGATATTTATAAAATCCTGTCATTAAATGTTTAGAGGCTTTTACACCTTCTAAGACTAAGAAAATTCTAACTGAAATTATAAATAGAAAGGAAAATTTTGTTGCTTCACGTTTTTCTACGTGCTAGAGAAAATAATGAAGCCTCAAATTTCCTCGCATTAGGGGAATTTTGAGGTATAGAATGGGCCTCCTAAGGAAATTATAAAATAATAGTGGAAATAATAAAATAATATTTGATTACATCATCAAATTTTAGAGGGAAAAAAGAAAAAACTACTTTTTCAACTTGTATTATCAACTTATCTCCCAAAGTTTTTAATCAAATTTCAAGCGAGAGTACTTGTTGGATGCAAAATTTAATTCCTCATCCAAGGAGTACCCACGTTGCATACTTTCGATGGACCCTAGTACACGAAAAATGAGAAACATGAAACACGTGATTGCAATCATGTATTTTCATGTATTTCTCATTTTTCACGTAGCAAGGTCTATCGAAAGTATGAAACATGGGTAATCCTTGGATGAGGAATTAAATTTTGTATCCAACGATTACTCCCACTCGAAATTTGAGTTAACGCTTTGGGAGATAAGTTTAAAATATGAGTTAAAAAAGTAGTTTTATTATTTTAATATTTTTTAATCTTTTTACTCTTTTACTTTAAAAATGGTGAATTGTCCCCCACGGTTGACATCATCATCTTGAATCCTATTGCTTCTTATAAAGTTTATTTTGGTTGTACATTTTTCTTAGGAGGCCCATTTTAGACCTCAAAATTACCCGAATGCTCGTTTGTTCCAACTCCTGGTTGATCGTTCCTTGACCATATTCCTGGGCGATTTATTAGTTAATTCTGGATAGATGGATAGGATAGGATCCATGACTGGATCATTTTTCAACCGCCAATATGTTTCACTACTCCATTAATTCCTCAGAGCCTGTCAAACCACGACGATGGCTACAAAAATAGAGTTTGGCTACCGAATTGCATTAATTTTGTAGCTAAATACAAATTTCATACTAATAATAAGGAACAATTGAAAATATGAAAAATATATCATTAGGATACCTTACCAAATCAAAATGTGGAATTTAAAATTGTTTGAGCTTATGGTGTTGTCAAAAATAAGGAAAGATAGAGAAAAGGAGTGTCAAAATTGAGGCAATGTTGAGGCTCCACAAGACCAGTGGCTATTTGCTACATAATATTTAAGGATCCATGATGCAAATGGCCAAGTGTTCTATTCCAAAGTGCACCGACATCATGTTTCTACAATTTCTATGCCTTACTTCCTAATGCAACACAATTTTCCATATCCAACTTGTATAGGTTCTTCACACGAACACCTATTTGCCTCACCTATCTAGTGGCTATGTTTCCTAAGAAACATTTTCCTTTGCTCAAGATCACATTATAACCACGGTCTTATAAAGCTACTACAAATATGAGATTTTTATTTATACCTAGAATGGACATGCCATCCTTGAGTCGAAGAGGGGATGTTTATTCCCTCTAAAATATGATTGTATGAATCCTTGTCACACTATACCTTTCGTTGTCCCCCAACTCAATGTGAATATGGAGATATTTCACCTCTAGGTAACTCAAAAAATCTCTACACCATGTCATGTGGAACAAGGCACCAAATTTTAAGCACCACATGCTCCCCATCACTATGCTGACCATGCATGTAAGAAGGGTGTAGTCAAGCTTGAACTATGAATCAAAGTCCTTATTTGATGCTCCTCTTGAGTTATTCTTTATCAACCTTTTTTGTGAACACTTCGTGGAATAGTTCTTTAATTCATGAAAATTGAAGCATTTAATTTTAGACAAGTCTCTCTGTTGTCCGGATAAATTGATCTTGTGGACAAGACCGATCTCCCTAGTATCAGAAGATAGTCTAGCAACAGACAGACAAACAAACCTATCTTTCTCTAGACATATGTGATTTACAAAAGAATACTATAAAGGTGTTAAGGTCTTACCGTAGATCCAGTGCTTGTTCGAAGTAATTGTCCTCCGGTCACTTGAAGAAATTATCTTTAAATACCTGCAGTCACAAACAAGAAAACAATAAATAGCACCAGCATAGTAAATATTATAAATCATGCCTATCATGGTGATCAAGGAATCCATGAAATAAACAGTTAATTAACAGCTTATTGAGAAAAATGAATTCATTTGTATTAACTTTGAATGAAAGAAAACCTTACAACCTTAGCCTTGATGTTGAACAGGCCTTCTTGGGGTTCGAAGTAGGAATCTCCTCTACTCTGACAAGTCTTGCACTCTTCCAACTGAGACAGATAGAGGTATGTGATCCTTCCTCACAAAATCTCAGTCAAATGAGTCTAAATCCCAACAGCACTTTTCCTCAAATAATACTAAAGCTTGAACTCCCTTTGAGGCTACCCAAGGCCTCTTTTTATAGTGCAAAAGAGGAGGTTTTAGTTCCAACTATGAAGGGATAGAATTCTCCTTCAAAGGGATAAGCTCCTCACATCAAGGGGTTAGATCCTTAAGGCATGGGATGCATGAATGTAAAAAGAGCGAACTTGCCACCGCAAGATTCCTTCCAGAAGCTTCTAGAAATGACTGAAAGTGAGCTTATAGGTTTACTTTGCACCTTTTTAATCTTTTACAGGGGTCCGCACCCTTAACACAAAGAAAGTGCATTTAGATACGCAGGATTCATGAACATTAGGTGCGGGACCGCAGGTAAGACAAAGAGAAAGTGCAATACCAGAGTTAAAGAGATTTTTGAGAGATTTTCTCTTATTTTTAAGGCTTGACATGAGGAATTGATGTATTAGACTTACAAGGAGGAAGTATGAGTTATAATGAGCTCACACAGATAGCAGAATGTCAAGGTGACAATTTTCAATGTAACAAATTGTCCCCTAAAGTGCGAAGTCTGTAATAGATGAAGACAGAGTCTGTCATGTATGAAGAGTGAAGTACTTTATCATTTCAAGAATCATCCTGTGGACACCCCAGTCAAAACCTGTAAAAAAATTCAAATGCAAAATATATATATGTAGACATGTCATCGCTGAGGTAGACATTCCCATACTCAGATCACCGCTAACTAGAAAATTGATTTAAACTATTCTGATATAGGAATGATTTTCAATACATCAACAACATAGACATGTGTAGACACAGTATGGGCATAGCCATCTGTTTATGAATATTCCACTGTATAAATGAATAACAAAATTCCTCGCAGCCTGGATGGTAAAAACTAGATCTAGGGTCTTGATTTCTGCTTCCCGAACTAGTACGATTCTATCCATGTGAATGAATGTGTCGAAGTTGAACATGGTAGAAACCACTTGATTACCAGTCAATGATGTGAACTGTTAACAAGTGTGAGAGTAACCACCAGTAATGTCAATGGCTCTCAAATTACTTAGTACAATCCATGAAATGTGAATGAATGAGATGAAGTTGAACATGTCACAAAATCATTCGATCGAAGGTCAATGATGCAACCTGTCGCCGAAGGTGAGAAACCTGCCATTGAGGCATGCAGATTTCAAGGTACTGACAATTTCTAGATCAACTTCCTAGATAATGAGCTGTCGTCAATAGAAAGTGATCCGTCATAGGCAAGCCCATAACACGAAATCATAGATCAAGTTTTGAAGAAATATATTGGCAAGGACTGACTCAGGGATGGTCAAAATGGAAGACAAATATCTTATAGATGAATGGTTTGTTTGAACTATCCTCTTGAACACGTAACGAAACTGCAGATAGTTTGGTGACAATTGACCCAAAGCTAATACCCAGAAACCAGCTGAAGACTTTCAATATGGTTTGATTAACTGTTAGGAAAGGATTTTCCCAACCCAGGTGAATAAAAGTGTCATGTTCAAGAGTGGTTAACTGGATTTTCAAATAATCAAAATACAAAAAATAGGTTCAATTTTCTTTTCCCCACCTCATTTGTAGAAAGTGTCTTTTATTTTGATAAGCTTGAGAGGATAAAATTTTCTTTTTTTAATAAGCTCATCATCCCGAGCTTCTAACTTAGTCAAGATTTGAACCCTAAGAAGGAGGCTGCTCCTCGTTTAGAATTGAATGTGTCCTTTACAGTAATTTTAACGAGTCCAAGATAGGAGAAACTCAAAGGTTTATGGACTTTAGGGAGTTAGAAGAAAAAACTTAAGAAAACTCCATGGGTGTACTTTTTCGTAAATTTAGTCTCTCGAGCCCGAAAAAGGATAAAATAATCCGGGAGAGAACTCTATTGACCGTAAATAGTCAACGTATACCTTTTTCGTAAATAGTCCATTTCAGTCTGTAAAAGGGGTAAACTTATATTGAAAGGACGATCATTCATTTATTTTAGCGAGTTCGAATAATAAAGTGCTCAGCAATCTTTTCAATTTTCGAGAGTCTAAAAAGAGCTTAAAAGAGGACTCCAGGTTTTCGCTTTTTCGTAAATTTTTGAAAGAGTCTGAAAAAGTGATAAAAGTATGCTCTTTGTTGAAAAACGATCAATTTTCCTGAAAAATCCAATTTTCTGCACAAAAGCTCGAAACATTACACATACCTGTTTAAGATAAATAAAAAAATTTTCGAAAATTAACTTTTTAAAGTGAAAAATAAACAAATTAAATATTCATTTATTTGAAAAAACTTATAAAAAGGGCTTTTCTAACTTCATTTTTACCATTTGAGTTCAGAGTGAAAAGTGACAGCTTTTGGGTAAAAAAGTTCCTGCGAAGATTCTGGAAAATCCGTCCAGTGAAATTGAGAACCGTCTGCTCCAGGTAATCCACATCCTCCTTATCTCACATTTCATCTCTTTACATTTCATTTTTAGGCTTTAAATTTCATTTTTTAAGGGAAAATAAGTTGAAAAAATCGTTTGCGGGGGTCCGCAGGCGCAACACGCTGGCCCTGCGGACCTCGAATTTTTTCTATATAGAAAAAATTCCTGGGTTTTCACCTAACTCACATCTCCTATGTGTATCTATGCACTATGTATGAGAAGAAGGTGCGGACCCCGCGCAATGAAATTTGAAACTGAAATTTCTCAATTTCCGCCCAAAAATTTTCAAACAAGCTTGTTCTAATATGTCTTTTTATGCATTGTAGGACATTCAAAATTCTTAGTTGGAGAGAACGTGAGCATGAGGATGTATATGACGCTACAATGAATCATTTTCCTACAATGCAGGCATTGAGAGCATGCGGTTTATACAAATTCTGGGCCATTCAAGGCATGAGGGCACAGGTAGACCTCCTGACGTGGCTAGTGAATAGATGGAACGTATAGGACCAGTGATTTTTTATTGGCGGCCACCGGCTCGAAATTGAGCTGGAGGATATCTATTTTTTGACTTGTTTTTCCAAGAGGGGCGAACAAATTTCTCTGTTTGGGACTAGGCTAGGTGGCCAGTCTGTCGCTAGTCTTCGACTAGAGTTTTGTGATGATCGGGCAGACCCCAAGAACAAATGAATTGATATAAAAAGAATCATCCATCCTGAGCTTAAATTTATTGCATTTACTATTACTAGACTGTGTGGGAGTGTAGCGTTGCATGTGGCTACTGGTTCCCAGATGCGCATTGCAGTAGACTGTTTTTGAGGCACCATTTTCAACTGGTGCGAAGCTATGTTGGCCAATGTGAAAGGCCAACTAACCAGAGAAAAGAATGGAAAGCTAAAAAAATTTGGATATGGATCCATTGTAGTCACCTTTTCTCTAGAGAGGATCCCCATGTTAGCTCCGCAGCACATTCCTGTCGATGCTGGTCGACCTCGAGAACCTAGGATGGTTCGTTGGGTTGCTTTGATGGCCTGTCATGCTGAGGGAATTAAGGTTGTTCGATTTCCTTCTACATGTTTTTTTTGGCTGGAATGCAAAATTTTTGTTATAGAGGACTTTCCATATGCCGGGATGGACTACTGCGGTGACAGAGACATGGCTCTCCTAGTAGGAGAACAGTGGGATGATTCAGGTAAAAATCATTTTCAACATTTTCTAAGTTCTAATTTTTTTTTTTTGTATTTTAATTGTCCCAAAACTAATAATAAAAAGTTTAAATGCAGATATGGGCCCACGACGACCAGCTAATCTCCAGCCTTATGAGAGGAGACATCCAACTACAGCAGCACCAGCCCCACAGGGCCAATCAACAGAGATCCTGACTGATTTGGAGCATCACCTAGAGTGCTTGACTCTAGAAATTCTAGAGACCGATATAGATGATATTCTGCTTAGATTATAGAGATATGTGATTGGTGTCCCAGGAACTTTTAGGAGGTTCCTGTGTAGGGTGGCCTGAGTAGTGGTTTCTTATCGTGATCATCACCAGGGATAGGATGATCAATTTGTAGACTCACAACATTTTTGGCCTTTTGTATTATCATTTTTGTCGATCATAAGGTATTTTTCAACCTATGATCGAAGACGATGTATATTTTGAAACACACTTTTATGCTATGATATATCATTATTACCGGATTTCTGTATAACATGTTATTGAATGTTGTGTAATTTACTGTTTTGATTATTGTAAATATCTATTTATCATACTAGAAGCAACTGCATCTGCTAAAGTATTTAAATATCTTGGAATATGCTGATATTCAATGTAATCAAATTCACGTTCCAAGAGACGAACTCTTAAAAATAATTGTAATAATACTGGATTTCTAATGGCATAAACCTTGTTAAGCTGTAATACCATGAGTTCAGAATCCAACCTAACAATCAAAATCTGAATTCCAAATGATATGGATTCAGATAATAACTCAATCACTGCACTATACTCTGCAATGTTATTCATTGTTTGACCGAGGCTTACCCTATGCATGGACACTAACTCGTCAGAGGGTGAGTAGATAACCCAAGCTACGGAAGAAATGTTCCATGTACTACGACAAGCACAATTAGAAAAACCAATGTATGTTTGAAGAGACGTTGACATCTGCAATATCAAGAGTAAAACTCAGATAAGCAGGAATAGTGATAAGAGCACACTCTAAACTAGGCATGCTTTTCTAATCTAAGACACACCAACAGTAAAGAAACTAATCTAATAAAAATCTCCACACAAAATTTAAGCATAATATCTCTTCAAATAAAGCCCATTTCTGGGTTTACCTAAAGAGACTCCACCAAAATCTATCAACTCATAGGCCCCTTTTTCCAGCTTTCGCTTAACAATGAAAGGACCATGCCACATAGGCACAAATTTTCCAGCCCCTAGTTTATCATTAGCTTGATCATATACTAAAACTAGGTCTCCTTCTGAAAATTTGCGAGGTGTAACATTTCTATCGTACTGAGCTTTTATTTGTTTGACATGAGCTTCGTTTGCTAATGCAGCATTGCGTCAATTCTCATCTAGCTGAGATAAGTACAAAAAACATTTCTCCTCTTCAGATGTAGCTGGGAGTAATTCTATGGGTAATTGTAATGACGGAATTTCGCATTCAATAGGAAACACAACTTCCAAACCGTAAACCAGTTGATGTTTTTAATGAGGTCCGATATGCCCAAAGTGTTGAAAAGAGCATGGAATGCCAATTCTACTTATGAATACCAATAATTCGTTTGATCATAGTGACTAAAAATTTATTGATAGCTTCAACCAGACCATTAGCCTGTGGGTAATATGGAGTAGAACTATCATGGCACAGGCCAAGTTGATCTGTCAGTTCAGTCATCATGATATTTAAAAAATGACTTCCATGATCTGTAATAATGGCTTGAGGAACACCGAATCTAGCAATTATATGATTGAACATGAAAGTTGCAGCAGTCTTTCCGTCTGCCGAAAATGTAGGCATCGCCTTGGCCCACTTAGTAAAATAATATACCGCTAAGATAATATACGCATGCCCCCCAGCCGAGTGAGGGTTACATGTGATAAAGTCGATACCCCACTTTGCGAAAGGACCGACAGTAATTATAGGGTGAAGAGGAGCAGGTGGTGCACACATTTTACGATCAAAGATTTGACAATTGTTGCATTTCCGGACTACATAGATACAATCTTTCAATAAGGACGGCCAGAAATAACCAGCGCGCAATATCTTTTGGGCTCTGGCATACCCAAAGATATGACCGCCACATGCTCCAGAATGGCAGTCATTTAGAACCTTCCCAGCTTCTTCATGAGTAAGACAGCGTCGGAAAACAGAATCCGCTCCACGACGATAGAGTGTATCACCAATAATATTGTATTTTTGGGATTGGAAACATATTTTCCATCGCTGAGATCATGATATTTCAGGCCGAAAAGATTGGGTTTGGAGATAAAAAATAATATCCCCATACCAAGGATCAAAATTACTGATAAGAAACAAGGATTCGTCTGCAATGGGTTGTTCCACCACAGTTTCAGTATCAGTAGATGGGAAATCACACATCAGTTTGGAAACAACCAAAGATTTCTTTGCCTTGGATTTTTCAAATTCCAAGTCAAATTCCTGCAAGATAACTATCCATTTGGAATACTTGCCCCCTAGCAATTTTTTGGTCAAGATGTACATCATAGGGTTACAGTCAAAAATTACTGTGGTTTTGCGTAATAATATGTAGTGACGAAATCTTTAGACAGCTTGAACAGGAACTCATTCGGATGCAGATTTCGACTAAGATAGTAAATCACGTGTTCATTGTTGAATTCATCTTCCTGAACTAAAACCATCCCAATGGTGGAATGAGAAGCGGCGAGGTACAAAAAATAATCCCAGTTGTAATTAGGAGGATGCAGTAATGGTGCATGGGTCAACGTGTGTTTTAGTGCATCAAAAGATCGATCAACAATCTCATCCCAAAAGAATGGAACGTTCTATTTTACCAACCTGGTAAAACCCTTTGTTAACTTGGCGTAGTTAGGAATGAAACGACATAAAAAGTTTGCTTTCCCTTGCAAACTTTGGAGTTGGAATAGAGTCGAAGGAGGAGGTAGATTGACAATAGCTTCGACCTTCGACGGATCAACACGAATGCCTGCTTTTGAAACAAAAAATCCCAATAAGCGACCCGATTCTACACAGAAAACACATTTGTGTGGATTTAGCTAAATTCGATAATGCCTACATCTCATAAAGATAGCTCATAAATGAGTGAGATGATCAGCTCTACGCGATGAATGAGCAGGTAAATCATCGAGATAAGGCTGCACAATGTGCTTAATGTCATGAAATGCGTAATACATAGCTCTTTGAAAAGTTTCCCCAGCATTCTTCAAGCCAAAAGGTAGTTTGCAATAAAAAAATGTCCCCCATGGACAAATGAATGTTGGTTTAGGTTGATCAGCAGGGAGTATGTTTATTTGATTGTAACCGGAAAAACCATCCATAAAGGAGAACATTTCACTGTCGGCACAATCATCAATGATTTTATCGATATAAGGGGTTGGATAATTGTCTTTAGGACATGCTCGATTAATATCCCTATAGTCGATACATACTCTTATTGTTCCATGTTTTTTGTTAACAAGAACAATATTCGATACCCAATCAGTTAAAGGAATTGGATAAATGAAACCTGCACGAAGTAATTTCTCAACTTTAGCTTTGATAGCAGTAGCTTTTCTCAGATGTATCTGACGTAAGCGTTGTCGGACAGGTTTTGCATCTGGGTAAGTCTTAATTTCATGTACAACAATTGACGGATCGATCCCTGGCATTTCTTCATATGACCAGGAAAACATGTCATCGAATTCTTGAAATAGGGCTTTATAAGTTTGGATTTCATCGTTCGTACAGGAAGCACCTATATGAATGTTTTCAATTATTCCTAACTTAACTGAAATGTCAAGAGGAACCGTTTGAGAGATATTTTCCAAATTTAACTCAGAATCAGGATTTTGCAATGGATTATGTAGTTCTTTAAAATATTTAGCAGTAAAAATAGAAGAGAAATCATTCTCAAAATGATCCAGCTCAGGTAAAAATGAAGATTGATGATGTAGATCTTCCCATGGTAAATCGTCAACATACAAAAGTTCACGAATCTGCTCATCAGTATGAACAAGATCGGGAAATGTCGTTTTGGCTGAGCTAGATATAGAAAGTGATTCCTTGTGGATCACATTCATTGGATCAGTTTTGGTTGAAGAAGGATCAGAAAGTGACTGTATAGACTGATATGCAATTTCAAAGAGACTGAAAGGCATCATGCCATCAAATGAATCCATCTCGGAATCGGAAGGTACAATCCAAGGATCATCAAAAGTAACAGTATTCGATGAAATCATATGAATATTTGTGATAGGAGGTGATACCTTAGGAGTAGGAAAGGAAAAATTTCCCAGTAAACCAGAATCTTTAATCACATCCTTATAAGGGATAGTCGTTTTACCGATGTGTTGGATAGTTTTTGTAGAGGCTGGATCAGATGAGAAATAAGTGAGCTAGTCTATTGTAACGATATTTCCTTGATGTGGAAACTTGATAAGCCAAAAGACCGATGAAACAACATTAGTCATAGCATCAGACCAACTGTGACCGAGGAGAAGGTTGTAATCTAGAGGGCCATCAACCACCTCCACATCTAGATTTACGGTTTTGCCTTCAACCCCTATAGGTAAATCCTACAAAATACCGAAAGGATGGAACCCTCGGCCATCAAAAGCCTTTATAATTGTCGGATACTAATTAAGTGTAGGATAACTAAGGGATTTCCAACACTGGATTGAAATAATACACATAGAAGACCCTTCATCAATCACAATCCAAAAAACGGGTCTGTTTTTTACTAATACTGGAATCTAGAAAGCCATTTGATGAGGTAGGTGGGGTGTACTATTCTCTAAATTAAAGATTATTGGGTTCGAATCTTGAATATCGACAACTCCTATAGCAGACAGTAGTAATTTACGATGTGTTGGACATGATTGCAGCACTTCCAAAGCTGACATTGCTGAAGGGGAAATAGCTAAGTCCTCAACAATGTTGTAATTATGAGCAGCTCTTGCATGTGGATTGAAAGCTGATTTATGAAGTATACCTTTAGCAGGCGGTTTGATTACTAAGTCTAAATTTGGTTTCTCGATCTGTAGTGGATCAGAAACAGGAGGAGGTGTAGTTGATGTGTTTGAATTAAAAGATTCTTCTTCTTTACCACCAACAAGATTTTTACTACCATAATCTTGCGATCGCGTCGCAATCCTGACATGAGACATCATCATAACGGGTTCTTCTGAGGCATTTGAGGTAGAACCAATCATCTTACTATCTTGAGTAGGAAAAGGATCCTTCAAGATAGTAGGTTGTTGAGAACCTTTAACGAATTTCAAAACCTTTGCTCGATGTGGGAATTCTTTAGTAAAATGATGCTCGTCGCAAATGAAACAAGGATAGCGAGGCTTGCATTTTTCGTCATTAGATTCATTTTTATCTATTTTATCTTTTGAATTCTGTTTTTTTTTATTCTTCCCCTTATTTTTAGCGCCATATTTATATTTGGTCATAGTTGACTCTACGACATGAATGTCGGCAGAAACTTCAGTGGAAGACTCTTCTTTCGGGGAATCAGGTAAAGTTATTATAGGAGAAGAATTCTTTGAAGATTTCTTCTTGCTTTTAGTACTAACTGAACCAATCATACCATCAACAGCATGAGACCCTGAAGGAGCTGCAGTTATTTGACCGTGTTTCGGAAGATCAGGGATTTTTTCATGTAAAGTACCTGACTACGTATAAACGAGGTCAAGGTATTGAGCTTGAGCAATGAATTGCTCCTCAGTAACAACTCCTCCCTTAGCTACATCTTCAGTGATTTTGGGTAATAATGATTTAATAAATCATTCCGCCAAAATTGATCCGGAATGAAAACTTTCACTAAACGACTTCTACGTCTCCATTCGTGAATATGATCAGAAATATATGTGGACGTGGATTGTTTTATTGAAGTCAATAGTTTCGTGCCATTGTTGTATCTGACAGGAAACTAAAAATGAGTTAAGAAAGTAGTTGCTAACTGATTGAAATTATTAAAAGAGCCTCATGGTAACTCAATGTACCATTTGGCAGCAAGACCAATAAGAGTTCGTTGAAAATGATGTAAGCGAATTGAATCATCAATTATTGAATTAGACGCACACGAGAGGTGATAAGTCATAATGTGATTTGACAGATCCTCTCCTGACTTACCCTCGAATTTCGGTATATCACTGGGCAACTTATGTGGCATTGGTGGCCAATACAGATGATAGTAAATTGGATCATTCGTAAGGCGTGACAAATCAGGTAAATCCAAAGTTGCAATAAATGGTAACTGACGGTTAGGGTTGCGAAAACCTTGAGTAATAAGAGCAGTTCTGGGAGGAGGATACCCAGGATAACTAGGAATCAGATTTGCATTAGGAATGGTATAACCTCCCGGGAAACCAGGATTAACCAGACCAAACTAGGGTTGTTGAGGTTGTTGATAAGTATAGCCAGGGTATGGTTGATACTGATAAACTGGGTTTTGTGTAACGGGACCGAATTGATATTGTCCCTAGTATGGTTGATATGTGAATTTCGGTTGACTTGGGACAATTGTACTTGTACCAGCTTGTCTTGTAGGTATCTGGACTGAAGTCTGAACTTTAGGTCCTGACTCGGGTACAGAGACTTGAGGGATTTGCACAGATGCAGGGATAGAAGAAACCAGAGCTACAGATACTCCAGAAATAGGTGTTGTAGGTTGAACAGATGTTGTAGCAGTTGCAGAAGTTTGAGGCAGAGTCTGAGGTGTACTAGGCCTAGGCTGCTGAACAAAACTAGGTGCCGGAATTTGAACAGTAGGCTGGACAGGTTCCTGGGTTGGACCAGAAACCAAAGTTGTCCAGGTTGATTAGGTAACTGCACATTAAGTTGCATAGTCTGTTGAATTTGGGATGGATCCCACACCATATTCATTCTAGGGTATTGTCCCGTAGAAGGTTGTACATATGAAGGACCATAGCCTGGTTGAACATAGGGTTGATAATTAAGAGGTAAATTCCCAGCTCCTTGTACAAATGATTGACCAGAAGGCCATTGAAAACCTTGAGTTGGGTATTGACCCTGAGGTTGATAACCCTGAGGCGCGTACTGAATCTGGGGTTGATAAGGACTCTTAGGAACATACTGAGTATGGGGTTGACCTTAGGGTATGTACTGTCCTGAAGGTTGATAACCTTGAGTTATGTACTATCCTTAAGGTTGTTCTCCAAAATAGTATTGTCCTACAGTTTGTCCTGGGAAAAAATTACCCTGAAATTTCCCCCAGGCGGTAATTAACTACCTTGAGGTTGCCCCCCAGGTGGTAACTGACTACCTTGAGGTTTCCCCCCAGGCTGTAACTGGCTGCCTTGAGGTTGCCCCCCAGGCGGTAACTAACTGCCTTGAGGTTGAGGATTTGGAATATTACCAGACATCATAAATATTTGCTCTGCGTTCGACGTTTCAGTTTTAATTCCATTAAGACCAGATGATAATACTTGTTCGGTTGGTTGAGGAGTTGCTCCTGAGAAAGTACCAGAGAGAGCTTGGTACCCCAAAGGAACAGAAGGACCACCATATAAAAATGTTTTCGGTGTTTGGGAAAACATAGATGACTCTCCTGACATGATCGATGAAGGATAGTAACCTCTGGGTGTAGGATGAAAAACAATTCGAGGTGGTGAAAAAGCAAGACCTGGGTTTTCTAAAAATTTTGGCAAAGATAAATACCAAGCGTCAATCCTAATAGGGATGTAGAAAATGGATTCACACTCCCTAAGATTCAAAGACTGTGGGGATTCGGGAAGAGATACGTCTTCGTCTAGACTGGCAAGTTCTTCAATGGAAATGAGGCTAGATGGAAGATCTTCAGTAACGATATTTATTACCCTAGGTGAACCAAGATCACTAGAATTTGGAGTAATAAATCCTGAGGATGTTTCCAAAATAGTAGATTCAGTGTCAGGCTCAAAAATTTTAGGTTCTTCAGCTAATTCACTTGAAGGAGAAATATTACCAGTAACTTTGGAAACTAAAATTGGCTCTTGAATATGCTCTATTGTGGGTATTTGATGACCAGGATGAACAACTATAGATGAACTTCAGACTTCTGTTGATCTAATTCTACTGCTACTAGATGATACTAGAGCACGCAACCCTTCAAGTTGACTTGGTGTATACTTAGGGGGCTTCCCCTGAAGTCTCCGGGACTGTCTTGGCAATTCTGCCATGACTGAATATCAATTAATCACATGCAAACAAAGAAAATTTCAATGAAAACACCTAAAGTCTCTAAAGAAACAAACACCTGAATCATACGCCTAAAAATCTAAGAGTTCAAACCATGCACAAACAGTAACTTCCCGTACTAAAAAACACTAATTGGTGATGAAATCCAACTTAGTAGAAGTTTAATATAGAAAGGGCGGCTGGAACAGTTACCCCGACAATCTACTTAATGAAACAGAGTGGCACAAGTTTCTTCACAAAACCATCTCGAGTGAAGAGAACCCCCTAGAGAGTCCAAGTGAGTATAGTCGATGTCTGCCCCAGGTACAGTGAGATCTTTCCTTCACCATCACCTCAGGAAATAATCTTAAGCTTATGGACACTAAGGTTGTCAACAGTAACAAATACAACTGGGGGAACATTCTACGATCCGATTCCATGCGCAAGGGCAAAGTAACTAAGCTCAATCCCCTTGAAGGCTCCTCAACATGATCAATCCGAGGTTTACCGACAAGTGACCCCAAGCTCATCAACAATGGTTATTCTGAGGTTTACCATTTGTAATGCGCGTAGATCTTATATCTTTCCCAATGAAACAGGATTGATTGTCTCAAAGGTTCGGACATGATCTCGTGATTAACTCCTTTAAGAGAAGCTTCCCAGATTGTACCAATTACAATTGGATTTATTTCCTACTGCAAGATTTATCTACTTATTTGTTTTTACTATCTTTGAAAGTTAATTACTCCCTACTCCAAGATACTAGCCTAAGCTATATTGGTGATAAGAGCCCTAGAAATAGAAAAAAATACTAGTTCAATTTTAATTAAGCGTTGTTTTTATGGGTTGTTCTTTAAGTCAATAGGTATGGAAATGAAACTTTGATGGTGTGAAGACTCGACTTCCAAACACACTAAAAAATGCACCTAAAATGATAAACATTATTTTTTCTTTCAATGAAATTCTAGCTAAAGAAAGAGTTCGAGAATGCAATTTCTTTAAAAGACAATTCTTTCTTTGAACATGAAGAATAAATGGAAGAATTTTTTTTTTTGTTTTTTCAATAAAAAATCAAAACGAGACAAATGATCAATGCTCACAATAAATCCCTTTCACTTTTCAAAACTCGAAACTACAAAAACAACTTTTCTTTCAAAAGAGATCTACAAGTTCTAAAAAGCACTCAAAACTATGAAAAACTAATTTTGAGATCTAAAAGCTTCGAAAATCTAATTGAATAAAAGCTTCAAATTTTTTTTTTTAGAATTTTTTGCTTAGTTGTTCAGTAAACTAAGGATTCATTTGCACAGAATAACAAACAAATAAAAAAACATCTAGATATGTTTTCTTTTGTAAAAATGAAATTCAAAACTTATAACAAAGCTTGTTCAAAGAATTGCAAAGAGAAAACTAGATCTATTTCTCAAAAAGGATGGATTTCGCAACCAAGTCAGACTCATCAAGAAGAAAAAAAGACACCAATGTGATCTGAGGTATTTCAAGCTTCTAATCTTTGAGTCATTACAGAGACCAAGTGAAAACCACTCCAAATATGCAAAACTTCTAGAAAATCACTCAAAACACAAATATTATTGGAACTCATTCACAAAGAGGTTTTTGACAGGAAAAATACAGATCTGGGTAGAGACTAAGAGTCATAAAACAAATTAAACATAAACTGGAAGAAGAAATCTGAATATTTTCAAAAAATTTAACAGGGTTCGCAGGCCCCAGAAGCAACAAGTGCGGTCCCACACTGGTTACTTAAGGAAAGTGTGAATATGCCCGCATTGTGTGAAAAGACAAAGTGCGGTCCCCAAAAAACTTCAAGAAAAACTCAAAAAACTTCAAAAATTTTCAAATCAAAGTAAACCTAAGCTACCCAGGCGAGTATCCATCAATCAAAAACCAGAAAAATCATTTTCCCAAGTCAAAACAAAGGAAAACCAAAAATCAAGAATCTTTCCCCAGTGGAGTCGCCAATTTGTTGTCCAGATAAATCGATCTTGCGGACAAGACCGATCTCCCTAGTATCAAAAGATATTCTAGCAAAAAACAGACAAACAAACCTATCTTTCTCTAGACATATGTGATTTACAAAAGAATACTATAAAGGTGTTAAGGTCTTGCCGTAGATCCAGTGCTTGTTCGAAGTAATTGTCCTCCGGTCACTTGAAGGAGTTATCTTTAAATACCTGCAGTCACAAACAAGCAAACATTAAATAGCACCTTCATAGTAAATATTATAAATCATTCCTATCAAGGTGATCAAGGTATCCATGAAATAAACAGTTAATTAACAACTTATTGAGAAAAATGAATTCATTTGTATTAACTTTGAATTAAATAAAACCTTACAACCTTAGCCTTGATGTTGAACAGGCCTTCCCGACGTTTGAAGCAAGAATCTCCTCTACTCTAAAAATTATTTCACTCTTCGAACCGAGAGAGATAGAGGTATGTGATCCTTCTTCACAAAATCTCAGTCAAATGAGTCTAAATCCCAACAACACTTTTCCTCAAATAATACTAAAGCTTAAACTCCCTTTGAGGCTACTCGAGGCCTCATTTTATAGTGCAAAAGAGGAGGTTTCAGTTCAGACTATGAAGGGATAGAATCCTCCTTCAAAGGGATAAGCTCCTCACATCAAGGGGTTAGCTCCTTAAGGCATGGGATGCATGAATGTAAAAAGAGTGAACTTACCACCGCAAGATTCCTTCCAGAAGCTTCTAGAAATGACTGAAAGTGAGCTTCTGGGTTTACTTTGTGCCTTTTTAATATTTTAAAGGGGTCCACACCCTTAAAATAGAGAAAGTGTGTTTCGATACGCAGGATTCATGAACATTAGGTGCGGGACCGCAGGTAAGACAAAGAGAAAGTGTGATACCAGAGTTAAAGAGATTTTTGAGAGCTTTTCTCTTATTTTTAAGGCTTGACATGAGGAACTGATGTATTAGACTTGCAAAGGAGGAAGTATGAGTGATAATGAGCTCATACAGATAGCAGAATGTCAAGGTGACAATTTTCAGTGTAACACTTTCTTCTTACACCCTTAGCTAGATTTTGATTTGATTTCAAATTTCTTCCCTTTTCCCTTATTTCCCTTTCCAACCAATGCAAATTTTTCTCCATCCTCTCCCTTGGATGAAGTCTCATCTTTGGTATTCCACCTTATATCCTCGTGTACCAAATCAAACCATAAGTGTTCCCAATTCAGTAATTTATCCCTCTCGTTCATCGAATATTGGTATATATGCCACCTTTGGGAAGGCTTAGAAGAGCTAGGCTTACCAGGTCATCTTCTACAACATTTACAGCAACCCCACCAAGCCCATCATGAACTTTTGTAAATATTCTTAGATACTTCATAATAATGTCATTCTTCTACATCTTGATAATTCAAAGTTGATCCTTGAGCACCATTTTCTTATGGTCACTTTTGTTCTCAAATATCTCTCTCAGTGCCTTCCACATTGTGAAGGGAGTTTTTATCCAATGGATATTCGAGACAATGAGATATCATACTCCCTCCAATATTATTCTCCTTCCCTGGGATACATCTTTCTTACTCTGTGCTAGGTTCTGGGAATCATGTGATCCTAGTTTTGGAATGCCTAACTTGACATATTCCAACAATCCATTGTCATCGAGCACCACCTCCATGTGATCATTCCATGCAATGAAATTCAAGCTGCCTTCTAAGGCATAGTCTAATCTCAACCCATTCAAGGTCATCTTCCAAAAATCTAAAGAGATACTATTACAATGATATGGAAATTCAAACCTCCTGAGAAAAAACTTCAAAATTAGTACTCTAATGTGACTCCTACTATGATACCATGTATAAATTATGGTGTAGAATTGCAACTGCTAATGAAATTCTAATCCAAATCAGGAGACCCAATTCTACTCTACTACTCTGCAGAATGCAATACAATTTAGAACAATAATCCCAAAAATGATATAATAAATAACATGCATGCACGCAATATTTTTCCAAGGGAAAGAAACTCCTAAGAACCACTTATTCCTTCTTGCATTAATATTATGAATAGATATGTATTACAATTTCTTTCTCAGACTGAGCACAACCTGCAAGTGAATAACCTCTCTCTTTGCTCACTAGGAAGCTCTGACACAAAATTAGTCAATTTTTTTCTGAGATGGAGCCCCTATTTCTTTGCACAGAACATAAGGAATTAGGCCCCTATTATTTAGGAATTTACCTCATTGATTGTGCAATTCCCAAGGTTGATCATATGACTACATGAAACACATGTATTCTCAGGACTAGTCTAAAATTGATGTTACAGTAATTTTTAATCTCCACCACAGTTGGGGAACTCGAATTCTCTCCATGCACTAGATATTTTGGGTTGATTTATTATTTAACTAGATGATCACCACGTTAGGTTGTTGTTCCACTGCAAAATTCACCTTCCACTGGTTCCTTCAAAAATTAGAACTAGTTTAACTGAAAACAACTTGAAATAATTGACCTTGATTAATACAAATTAGCAATCACGCATGCTTAACTAAAATCCAATCTCTCTAACTTGAATTTACTAAGATAATTAAGTGACAAGAGCCATTTCACCTCATTTAACTATCTCCAAGTTGTCTGCTGATATGTAAATTCAAATTTTCTCAATTTGACCAAGGAAAAGTCAAATTGAGACTCTCTTGTTGCGTTTTTCAACACCAAATTCGATTTAATTAATATTTCATTAGCACCACCCCTTTTTTATTTGCAAGCACCCACTTTTTAGAAGCACCAAATCCTATTGTATGTAGGGACCAACCTACTAGAGGAAACAACACTCTAATATTATAGGAACCAACGTAAACAAGGTTCCAATCCCCTGATCTAAAAGCACCACTTTCTTTAGCAACTTAGATCCATATTTCATTAATTTTCAAACTTTGATCTATACAATTAATTCCTCTTTTATATTTCTCAATTAATTCCTCAACAATTTAGATACACAGTATTCCATTGCACAACAACTTCAAATCTCAGATATTCAAAAATTTATAACCATTGATTAGAATAGTTCAGACATATATATCTTTGATATTTAATAATTTCAAACAACTTGTTCATTTTATTATTTATCCATAAACTATCATGGATATTCCACTAAATATTTTGCAACAACATATCTAATAATTCGAAATCTACACTATGAGGGTTTATTCCTCTTTAGATTTTTGGGTTGTAAATTACTATTTATTATGTATTCATGCAAATTATAACTATACATAAAGTAAATAATAGTGAAACAAAAACTCATAAAACACTATTTGACACAATATATAACCTCAAAAACCCTTTTGAGAGAAAACCCAACTCTAAGGTAAGGTCTCTTTGCTCTCTTTCTCTGAATAGAAAATGACTATGAGTAGAAAGAAGTAAGTCCTATGCCCGTGGGATACTAAAGTTCCCAAATAATCTATTTTTTCTCTCTCCCTATCCCTCTCGACTATTCTACTCGTTTATGGAACAAATTCACTAAAAATTAATGGAACCCCCCTTCCTACTAGTGGCTTGGTTATAATACAACCCGATATACTACTATATGTTAGGTTTGACTCCTTTAAATATTAACAAGAGTTAAAATATATATTCTTCTATAGGATTATTCATCATGATCATGTGTCTAGCACATTTTCCATTAATAACGAGGGATGATGTGGCATCCTCTTGAATTATGCTGGCCAAAATAGGAAGGTCAACTTCCAAGTGGCATAATTTTTTCATACAAACTGTGATTGAAGTGATTCTTGCATTGTTGGAAAGGAATATGTGTATGGAATAGGGATGAAAGGTGAAATAATAAGAAACTAAGTTTTAAACAAAAAAATTCCATTTGAAGCCTCAAATTTCTCCCACAATTCTTTAAAAGTGAATTTTCCAAACTCAGTCCTACTTATAATATTGGCATTGTGAGCTTATTTCCTCCACCTTTTCCACTTTTAAAGAAACAATATGGATGAAATAATACAATTATCTAATTCGAATCACACCTCCCCATTGTGTGAGGCTTTTGGTCCCAAAAATATTCTACTGAATGAGATGAGGAAATTTTTCCTCCACCTTCTTGTGGGTGTACCATTTACCCTTGCCTGGAAGTTCTCCCTTCAACCAAATCTACCAAAGGACTTCATGTTTCCCATTTATTATAGTTCTATACCTCTTCTGAAAAATTTTATCCTCTATTAAATCTACATCAAAATCTAGTAATAAATCCTCCATAGAAGATAGGACATGCTCCTCTTCCCGGTTTAACATGGAAGGCTCATAGAGTTTCAAATTATCGACATTCACTACTGAGTAAATACACATGTATGGGAGTAGACTAATTCTATAGGTGTTATCTCCCACATTTTCCACTATCTCAGAGGAACCATAGCGCAAATCCTTTATTTTCTCACCAAGACCTTGTAGCCTCTCCTTATTCAATTATAACCATACTCTGCCTCCCACCTTGAACAAATTCTCTATTTTGTGTTGATCATGCCTAACCTTGTCTTTTTCTTGTGAATTATGTAGTGTCTCTTATACCTATATATGGATTTTCCTTATATTTTCTACATGTAGTTATTCCCTTAATGCATCTTGTGTAATATCCTCCCTCACTCCTCCTTACCCACCATATGAAATATCCAAAGGTGAAGGTGGAAAATATCCAAAACAAGTTTAAAATGGGGACTAAGCACTATAAGTGTGGAATTATCTGTTATAAGAGTGTTGTATATATACCATATTTTTATCCTAGATATTTAGATGCTTTCTATTGTAACCCCTCAAAATTTTCACCAAACTCTTGTGGACTACTTCTACCTGCCCATCTATCCGAGGATGGAATGTTGTAGACCTCTTTGACTTCGTGTCAATATTATACCACAATGTAGTAAAAAAGGCACTAATAAATTTCGTGTCCTTATCTGAAATGATTCTCCATGGTATCCCAACACACACCCATACATTTCCAAAGAACAATTTTGTTGCTTCTTTCCCACTAATGGACTTCTTATAGGGAATTAAAGCACACTCCTTACAAAAAAAATTCAATTATCATGAACAGGTAGTCATGTCCCTTCCTAGTTGTTGGTAAACCTCCCACAAAGTCCATGGAAATTATTTCCCAGTGATGAGTTGGTAGTAGACAATATAAACCTTGTTTCCTATTACTAGGCTTGTTGATATAAAAAAGAATGCATCATCTTATGAACCTAGCTACATGTTCTTGCATCTTTTGCCAATACACACACCTATGCAAGTTGGCCATTATATTCACTACACCAAACTTCCCTACAACCTTTGAGGTGTGAGCCTCTATAATTAGTTGTAATCACGTACCTTTAGGAACATATAACTTACCGAAAATATAGAGTAACCATTCCTAGAGATGGTATTCAATGGTGTTTTCACCATCAGGCACGTGACTTTGGCTCTGTAACTCTTGAAACACCTCGTTGAAGTCCTCATATCTTGAATATGCTTATCTATAGGAATGATGTATGAATGGATCCATGTTCATCAAAGTTCCCAAATATAGCATATTTGATGCAGACGGACTTGAAAGCATGCCAACCAACTTGTTGGTGTTTCCATTCTTATACTTGATCACTAAATGAAATTCTTATAGAAACCCCATCCACTTGTAATTTTTGGTCTATTGTAGCTTACTATGGTCCTACAAGTATTGTAGTGGTTGGTGCTCAGTGTGGATTACCATATCCTTTTCTGTCATATAGTGTTTCATCATTTTCACAACTTACACCAAGGCTTAAATCTCTTTGTCGTAAGTAGGTTAGTCAAGAACAGTGCCATGAAATAATTCAGAATGGTAGCATATGTTGGAAATTGGGAGGTTTTTTAATTTATCTTAGATTTCCATTCATGATAATTACTTCTGAGTTTGTCATCATTAGTATAATTATGTTTTATTTCTGCATCAAGAAATTTCCACACAGCATGAAGATAACAAAAGACAATAGAACACAAGATATAGGCTCCAAGCCAAGGAAAAACACTACCAAGGGGGAAAACCTAGAAAAATATCATCTTATATAATCAAATCAAATAAGATGTCCAAGACCCATAACCACAAAAATTTCCACCTCTAGATGGCAACTCAAATCATTCTTCCTTCTAGCAGATTTACCAGTAAGAAATCAACAACAAGAGATGTACTAAGGTAGACCTTCTTTCATACTTCGGCCTTCTTCATATTCTTCATCTTCTCTATGATATTTAGATCAAAACCATCCAAGTGTGTGTGTCCAAATTAACTCCATCCATACTCTATTTATAGATTTCAAAGGGGTGTAAATATACATTTCCATTGGGGCAAGGCCAAATTGACATGTAGGCTAACTTGAAATCTATAGGGGTGTTTGTCCCAAAAAAGTACATTTAAAATTTATTTTCCATTTTGTTTTAAAATAGGTCCAAAATAGGAATTTGACTATTTAACTCAAAAAACTAGAAGAAAAAATAACATGTTTATCTTGAAAATAATATTTTTTTTCTTTTACTTTTATTTTTATTTTTACATAAATAAGACAATGGTACAAACTATGAAGACCAAAACTAGTTAATTTCTCCAACATTACCTCTTAACTAGGGATGTATTCATAATTATACATCTGGTACAAGGACATTCTCAAACGAAAATATTCTCATAAAAAGAGTTAGATTGATAAGAAAATTATAAGCATTAACATTATAACAAACACTATCTTTTGAGGCCTAACTAGACAAGCTCATCTTCATTCAAGAGCATTATGTTGGCAGGCTTTATGTGTGTTACCAAACTACCTCTAAGGCACATACCCGATCCTGATGATCACGAGGTATGTCCTTTTAGAACTATTATTATCTTGTATTTTTAGTCCTTAATCCTCAAATAATATCAGTCCTCTTCAACCACTCTTATCTTGGATACCTGTCATATCCTCGTATAGTGTCAATACCTTTCCATTCTTGGATGTTATACCCTCAAGGAAACCGCTGATGCTTATCCTATCCTCCACCATTCTCTCTCCAAGGCCTTCACTTAGACTTACGGTTGTTAGTCATGGTCAATTGCATGACCCATGAAGAAGAGAATGCACATGTGATGTTTTACCAACATTCCTTTTCAACTAGAGAGGAGATCCCTATTCCCACTTGGAATAGATATTTTCTCCTTCACAAATATATGGAGACTTCATACTACCTCTAAAGCACAAAAGATCTCCCTAACTTTATTTCATAATTTCTAACTTGTCTTCATAAAAGTGTCTGCCACCTATTCTTTATAGCTAGATGGCTCCCTCTTTCCTTCTCATCTCATTACATCGATCTTGATTCCTTATAGGGTATCATGTATCCATCTTCTTCCTTCAATATTGTGGCAAGATTCAAGTCATAGATATTTCATATCACTTTCATCTTGTCATCATCAATAAAGGCATTATATTGAGCCTTTTCAATTCTCAAGTTGATCATAACTTCATCATGAAAGTGATCTCCTTGTTATTGTGAAAACTTAATATTTAGGTTATCTTCTCGCATTTATACATTTTCATCCCAATATGAACACATCTTGACTTCATAATTACCAAATATGTTGAGCTTGCCTAAACATTCTTCATATATTCCTACAATATCCTTCCGGGTAGAAATACAATGTGTTAACTAGATAACCAATGACAAATACCATATTAGACTTACCTCATCATGATGACCTTTTTATAAAATCATCAACATCCTCATAGCCCATCTCCACATGAATCTTCCTTCACACAATAGAGTGCCCCAAGGATCAAGCTTGATTACTAAGATGTAATATCTTTCTTGGAGTTGTCATTGTTAACTCACTTCATTTCTTCTGGAGGCTAATTGATGTTGATCAACATTTTTATATTTACACCATGGAATATTGTGAAAGAGTTGATTTATTTCCATATCAAGGTATGACACATTTACTATGTTAGACATCATGCATCCATATGGAAAGTTTTATCAAGCACATTTTAAATCCAACTCTTTTTGTAAGATTCTAATAGATATGAACGTTTTCATGAAGAGTTACTTACAATATGCACATCTTTCCTTATATATATATATATATATATATATATATATATATACAATCATTTAGAAATCCCTAATATTTTTCTTCTTGTACCCGGAACATTGACCTTATGCAATCCTTCATCATTTAATATTATTGATTCCATACTAGATGGAATATATACGAGTCATAATGTTGCTTCCAAGAATCCTCCAAAACAATGATTCTTATAAGAAATTTATGATCCCTCTTTGCAAAAATTACTCCCTCTAACATGATGTTAGAAAATGCTTGGATGAAAAATAATATGCAATATGGTTCCAATTTTTTAATTTTCTTTAAACTAGATGATATTTCCCACAACAAATCAAATAAGTAGATTCTAATTTTTCCATTATCATGTGCTTCTTATCTATGATGCCATGGTTAAGAACAACAAAAAATATTACCATGACCAACCATTTTCCAATGTGGCAATGTGACAAATGTTGTCTCAGTATGAAAATCAACCATGGTGAACCATAGTCCAACATTGTCTTTTGACAAAGATTTTGTCGATATGAAAATCAATCATGGTCAACCATGGGCAACCATGGTCAACCATGTTTATTTTAAGGTTTATAATATTTATCTTAGCATTTATATACCTTGGGTTTAAGACTATTCCTTTGGGTTTGTAGTCCATTTCCTTTTTAGTTTTAATCCCTTGGGTTTATAATATTTATCTTAGGGTTTATATACTTTGGGTTTATAATTGTAATTCTTTGTGTTTAATATTATTCCCTTTGGTTTATAATACCTTGGGATTTTAGAAATAATCCTTTGGGTTTATAATATCAATCCATTTTCTTTATCAATATAAGGGTTCATATTCTTAGGGTATAATATTATTCATAAGGTTTATATTATTAATTCTACGGTTCAATATAGATCCCTTCAGTTTATAATCATAGGTTTCAATATAAATCCCTTGGGTTTATCATATTTATCTTAGGGTTTATATACCTTGGGTTTATAGTATTTATTCCTTAGGATTAATGTTATTCCCTTTGGTTTATAATCCCTTATGTATTCATTTTTAATCTCTTGGATTTATTATTGCCTCACGTTTGATGTAGCCGAAACTGCACTTTAAACAAAACCTTGTACCTGTGGGTCATGACCCACATAAACTCAAGATCTCACCTCTAATTTCAATACCGAAAATATTAAAAGCATACATACACCAGCGATAAAAAAACTCTCACCTTAAACAATTCACACATACCCAAATCACTTTACATACGTGTGGAACAGGGTTTTCAGGTCCACAACACGTCAACCAATTAGAACTCATTGCATCTTGGCAAGTTTAAATTTCTACTTAAACGGAAACCAACACAATCGTTGATGCAAAGCCTCGACACAATCTCTACCATAGATCTTCACCGGATCTAACATTTTTCTATACCTCTTCTTCTTATTACAATTTCTTGCCCGCAAACTCAACCTCTTTACTGATAACACTAAACAGTAAATCTTGTGGTGTGTGCTCATACGCTATGCTGACACGTGGTCGCCCCACGTCGCATCACACATTTCATTCTTTACCGCATCACAAACAAAATAATATACTTGCGATGTCTTAGTGTTAAAATTTAAACCTTCGGTTTGCAATATTGCGATTCACTGTCCAACGTTGATCTGTACTCAGATCTAACGGTCATCCTGCTAACCCTTCATCGCATCGCATCTTCTCGACTGATCTTGTGATTTGATCTCGTCCGTTAATATTTCCACTTTTAGATCTGTAATATAATCGTGATCGTTCATTCCTCCTTCTCGCCTCTGTTCTGAATCCTCTGAGATTTTAGGAAAAAAAACATAGTTGTGCCTTTTGCGATCAAACATTGCTCCTTGCTACCCTTGTCCACAACTCATCAATAAACTTATGCGACTTCAAGGTGTTGCATTTCCTCTCATTTGGACATTGACATTCTCTCGGTTGTAAAATTTCTGGTTTACTACACAATGTCTCAAGACTCCATAACAATCACTACTTTGGATCCCATCCTATTGGTCAATCCACTTTGAAATCTCATCAAAAATTCTAATTAAACAACATAGCACACCACAATCCACACAATCATATAGGATTTATGAGCCACGGCTAAACAAATTATAATAATTACAAGTTATTCAATCTTTATTAAAATCTAATATGATTAAAATTTTACGGCCTCCGTGGGCCCGAAAAAAAACATTGAAATGATATCTCTAACTCATGATACTCTCACGCCCATTACTAGCCAACCTCAGGCCAATCTCAAGCCAACCTCGATCCAACCTCTCTATCCAACCTTGCCTACTTCCATTGTTTCAAAATTCTTACAAATATATACAGAAAGGAATCATGAACCAATTACAGTTTAGATCCAACAATCTCTCAACATTACCTAAAGCTTCTCTCAATTCCACCCTTTACTCAATCAAATCCTATATTAGACCTCTAGATCTCTAAAATACTCACTCTTCCTAGGATTGCTCACTTATCCATAATATCTCTACAACTTACGGGATATTAATCAAATTACATTTAAATCTCTTTAGAACCCAACTAAACTTAGGAAAATAAAAAAATAATTAAGGGAACCCACTCACATTAGTAAATGTGTGATAAGATTCTTAAGTCCTATGGACTTCAAAGAATGATCCTGCATCAGACTCCCCAGGTTGAAATAATTCATGGACTCCTATTCATGAGTCTTCTAATTTCCTCCGTTGTAAACTTCCATAGAATTTATCTTCCAACTGGCTGTCTGACATTTTCCAATTGTAGGTGTGTTAGCTTCCTTCTCTCCTTCTCCTCGATGCCAAACCCTGTATTGTGGATGCCCATTTTCTCTGATGTCATGAGTATCTTCACTACATAGTGTTTTGATACTGATATTTAACATGAGTATCGCTTCAGGAAACATAAATTTAAATACCTCTATGTGTTGTTTTCCTATCATCATCTCAATAGTATTTAACTTCAACTGCATGTCTTCTCCTCTAGCTCCATTGTCTTATACTCGACCTTATATTTTGATTTCTGACTCTATTACTAGCATCCTCTTCTGTTTATAAATCATTTTCTTTATACTGTCCTGCATATATTTCCATCTCTCCTTGACTTGTTGACTTTAAAAATTTTCCATACCTATCACCTTTGTTGTTTTCATCATCCACTTATCTAATATCTTGAGTGGAAGCTTCTCAATTTCAAAAGATTATTGTTCTTTGTTTGACATAAGAACATATGGCCTTCCCACTATACACTGTCCATTAGCTATAAAAAATTCAGTTAATGAACCTTGTTCAATTGTCTTCATAAACACATTAAATTTAAATAAACTATTCACCCAACCTCTCATTTGAAAACTCAAGATAAACTCTTGACATTTAAATCTTCTTTAGGTCAAGAACAAAATTTTTTCATGGTCTGTAATTTCACATCCTTTGCAATCTTCTTTCTCTTTTACAATGTCTTGATTAAGAATTATATCAACTCTCTTCCCTCCATTCAAAACTTCTGAATCAACTAGTTTATTTCTTTCATCTTCTTGTTTCCATACAGAAAACTGATTTTCTGCATCTCTAGAATGTGCATGCTCCCTCATATTTGCATAAACAAATATATCTCTGAAAGAAGTTTGTCTTCTATCTTGAAAAATGCATTCGAGAGTTAATAATTAATTAGAAAACATATTATATTTTCCACCTTTTTCCTCATTACCTCTACTCCAAGTTTTCTCTGATTTTTCATCCCCTTGATGTGCATATGACATGTCTGACTTGTCATATCCTCCTTCATACTGTCTTGTCTTGGAAAATTTTTCTTTGTTTTTAATTTTTTCTGAATGTTGTCTAATTTCTGAATCATGTCCTTTGTTATTCTCTTTAGCCTTTCTTCCTTTCACATTCCTTTTCATTCTTCCCTTTTCTTCCTTACAAATCTGTAAACCAATAAGTTTCTTTTTCCATCCTTAATTCTTTTCAATCAAAATATGCCAATCTCTAATTCTAGAAGCTAATGTTCTCTTTGTTTCTGTATGGGAAACAAAATCACCATATACAACAGATTCTCCATTCCACTGTAAAGTCCCTTTTACAATAGTAAACATTACTATTAACACCATGAATATCATACTCCATTGAACCCCTTTGTTGTTCACTGCAAATGCATAGTTCATGAAAGCATCCGTGCATTCATATTTTGAGATTGTCTGTCTCCATCCAGTTTGTTGATTACATTCACCTTTACTCCTTTCGAAATTTGTACAGATAACATTGTCCTCAATTTTCTGTTGTGCATTAGTCTCTACCAACCTATCCTTAAGTTTCTGACTGTCCTCTTTTCCTTTCTTCTTCATAGTATTTACTGGATTAATTGTTCCTCCTTGGACCTGATTCTCCTTATAAATTTATGTTCTACCATCTTCCACAATGCAATATTTATTAATATCTCTTTCCATTGATGCTCCATTATGTCCTCTCAAAATAATTTCTTGTCCATCAACTATGAATATAGGTTCATAATTTTTGGATAAAAATTGAAGAGATAATGCTATTACCTTAAGTATTTGCACTATACATATAATCTTGTTTAATCTTGTCATAAGACTATATTCATATTTCCTTTCTACTCTTTCTTTTTCAATCTACAATTTTCTTTTGTCTTCAGATTGTCTGCCATAATTTTGCCAAGTCTTACTAGATTCATCATTTCTAGCTTCCATAGTAGTCTTCAACAATTATCCATCTTCAGTATCTTTGAACACATGTTCAATAAAGAACTGTTCTATTACAACCATCTCTTCTAACATCTTCATTTCTTCATCAACCTGTATAAATACATCCTCCAAAGGTTGCACATCACCTACATACATACACAAAACATTAGGTTCAAGAATAAAAATCTCATATTCCTTTGATCAATGATGTCTCCTTCTTCACATTTCTCAACTGATCTGAACTTGTCCAACAGTTTAGAAAATCATTAATAACTCCTTCCTAAACAAGGTAAACTTATTGCTCAAGTCTACAATAACCATCTTTCACCTTTAACTCAACTACTTTGAGTTCTTCTCTTAATCTGATGTACATTCTCCTCTTTATCTGATTCTACAACAACTTCCATTTTATCTTCTTTGTTTTCATAGTCCAACCATATCTTGGTCCCCTTTCATAGTCTTCAGGCAGCATTATTATTGCATCCATACTTGCTTTCAATTCAACAATGTCTTTTCCAAGTTCCTCTTGACTCATCTTCTTTCCCTTGCCATTTTCCTTGACATCTTTCTTTCTTCTATTGTGGCTTCTCTCATGACCCTTAATAGTCATCACAGATTCTTTATGTGGACTCCCTTTGCCCACTGTGAGCTCACAATAATCCTCTCTCATTTCTTTGTAATATGTCTTTACTTGTCAGCTACACCAAGTCATCATATTGGTATACCTCCTTGGGTTTCTTCTACAAAAACTCTTTTGAGCACTCCAGCTCCTCATCTTCCAATGCTTTCACAATTTCGTAGCCAATTCTCACCTATCCCTCTCTCTATTTGAGAAATCTGATTTTCTCTTCTTCTCTATAGAAATATCCTTTACTATATTTTCCACTAACACAACTTCTCCTCCCTTTACACAATCTTTTGTTGTGCGTTGGCTGCTATCATTCTCTTCAATGTGGAGATAATTCAAATTAGACCAAATATTAAAATATAACTCATGCCTGAGAGATATTCCAATGGCCTTATCTCCTTAATCTTTCCTTGGCTTGGACAATAAACATGTTGCTCTACTTTTCACTGCCTACAATTCATTTCTTCTTTCAACTAATTTCCTTTTCCTTCTTAGAACCTCCATGTTCTATTCATTTCCTTACAATATATCATACTAGAATTCCTTGTTGTTACTTACATTCACAGACATATATCATCAATTTTTTTTAAACTTACAAGATCCTTCCTTGATCCTGTCTTCCTCAAACCTTTTTCCGCAGTCTGCCTTGAATGAAATGGCTGAAGTCTCCATTACCTGCAACATGTGAGGATGCTTCTCTACATAAAATATTTTGTGCCCTAATCTCCCAATGACCAATTATTTTCATACCATAACCTCCTGTATCTGGATCAATTACCAATGCAACTCTAGACATACTAAGAATAAAATTCAATCCTTGAATAAACCCCAAAGAGCACTAATCCCGCTTAGATACCAAATGACGTAGCCAAAACCACACATTAAACAAAACCTTGTACCTGTGGGTTATGACCCACATAATCTCAAGATCTCACCTCAAATTTCAATACAGACAATATTATAAACATATATACACTAGCGATCAAACAATGCTCACCTTAAACAGTTCACACATACCCAAATCACTTTACATACGCACAGAACAGGGTTCTCAGTTCCACAATAGGTCAACCAATCCGAACTCATCGCATCTCGGCAAGTTTAACTTGAAACTTAAACGAAAACCAACACAATCGCCGATGCGAAGCCACGAAGCAATCTCTATCGTAGATCTTCACCAAATCCAACGACCTGCTATATCTCTTTGTCTTATCACAATTTATTGTTGGCAAACTCAACCTCTTTAGCGATAATGCTAAATAGTAAATCTTGCGGTGTACGCTCATCCGCTATGCTAACACGTGGTCTCCCCACACCGCATCAAACATTTCATTCTTTATTGCATCGCAAAAAAAAATAACATACTTGTGATTTTTTAGTGTTAAAATTTAAACCTTCGGTTTGCAATATTGCGATTAGTTGTCCGTCATTGATCTGTACTAATATCTAATGGTCATCTTGCTAATCCTTCATTTCATCGCATCTTCCCAAATGATCTTGCTGTTACACCATTTTTTGGTCATCTAACCTATTATTATTAGATGGACTCAAGTACACCATGTAAGACCAATTTTGCCCTAAGTAAAATTGCTTTCAATATGAAAATAACTTAGTAAACCACCTTTATTAAGTTGTCTATGGTCTAAATAGGAAACCCCATGAGGAAATATTAAATAAATCTACATTTGTTTGATTTTACTCAAGGAATAATTAGTTAAACAACAGTTTAATTAATATTCATGGTTATATTTAACCCAAAAATAAGGAAATTAATTAGATAAATCATTATTTATCTTATTATTTTCTAAGAATAATGACTTAAACCTTATTTAAATAATATTCTTTGTTAAATATGACTAAATCACCCATAAATAATTAAATAAATCATTATTTATTTGATTATTACTCAACCACATCCTTAAAATGATAAATAAATTATTTATCTATTTATTATTTACAAATAAAGGGATTTGACCCAAGTCAAATTCCTTTTCCCTCCAACAAATATAATAAAATATTCCATAAAAGTTGGATCTTGATTTGGTTAATAATATTTTAACTATGCACCAATATCTAGACTAACTCAATATTTTGTTATAAATAGAATGGTTTTTCCATTGATTTACCACCTTTTGTTGCCTAAAGATCACTCTGGATCTATACTTTTGGTCTGACTTTGATCCACCATCATAGTCATATTTTTCTACCATTTTTGTCTGGGTTTTCTACACCATAAAGAGAGAGGAATTTTAGATATGAAGTGTTGAGGACTTACAAGAACCCATCCCATTAAGGAGAACTGGTAACACCCTTCTGTGTTTTCCTCCCAGGTGCCATTAATACAAAATTCATTCAACATATTCTTGTCTTGTCTATTGGATGCATGGAGTAAATCTTGTTTTATTTACTTCTTAATGTCTTTTGATGCATAAATCTAGATTTTTGCAGTATTTATCTTGATAAACTAATTGCAACTCTGAAGATATTGACAACCATCTTTTGTTGTTAGGGTTGTTTGTTATGCACAGCTAAAGTGGTCTTTATTCACACACTTGCAATTAAGATTCATACTAACAACTAGCGACTCGACATGGGTTTATGATTACGACTGCTGTCATTTTTCTGATCCTTGCATATCCAGCTGCTTCAAACCCTAGGATTTCTCTTCAGCCTCTTGTTTTTGCTTTTCTTGATGTTTTTCTTAACCTATAAAACCCTAAAACAATAAAAATTCTAACTTCTGTGTGTTTTCGAACCTGTTGCGTAGGTGACAGACATCAGCCGTAGCTGAGATGACACTTTTTACTGAAATATGCCACCGAGAGTGTCGGAAGTGCTGGTCGCACTTTTTGGCACCAAACCTACAACTTGGAGCCTCAGGATGCACATTTCCACCCAAAAACTGTGACCTCTGCTAAAAACAAGTCAGAAACTACGACCTGGATTTTTTGCAGGAGTTTTTCTGAAAGTTTTCTGGGTTTGTTTGGGCCTCTGTTCAGGGTTGTCTGACCTCTGTCTCTGCCCGTCTTGGACATGTAATTGTTTTTTTTTATTCAAATATGTGGGAACCTAGCCCCCTAGGGCTTTAGTACCCTCCACACTTTGTGGAAGATTTTTAGCTGTTGGAGGTTGTCTAAAATTTTTAGAGCATTCAACCATTTTTCAAATCTGATACCTCACCTTCATATCCGCTTTAGATTGTCTTATTATCCATCTAGATCACCTCATTTAGCTTTTTTTGGGTTTTCCTCTAGGGTTCACACTGTTTCCCTCTAGGAGATAGCCTTTCGCCACCTCATTTACAACAATTTTTCCTTTGATTTGTTGTTGTTTTCTGCACCACTTTCCAGCAGATTTTGACCTTTATATCCCTGTCCCTCCCAACCTTAGATCTATTGGCTATTTTTGTGTGTTCTGACTATTTTTTTTCCTGCCTACAGACTACTTGTTGAGAGGCTCACCTCCTTGGGTTTAGATTATTGCATTATTAACTGTTTATTTACTGTTATTTCAGTTTCATATACTGTTATCTGCAGGTTTATTTATAGTTACACAACACACTTTTTATTTTTCTCTACAAACCTCTGGGTTTAAAAATTAAAATTTACACACTTTAGACACACACCCTAAGCGAAAAAGGGCTTCGTTAACACCGCCAAGCAAATACTCTAAAACATTGAAATCAATTGATCCTGCAGCTCTTTTCCCTTGTTTCGACATTGTAATCACTTGATCCTGCACCTCCTTTCCCTTGTCAGTCTCTTTTTCCCTTGTGCCATGTTTGTGTCATCACCATTGCGCCACCAAGGCATTTATCCTGGAGACTTCTTGGCCCTCATCCTCAGTTTCTGGTAGGAAGACTTACTCCTCTGTGTAGGATTAGAGTTAGTCCTCCTTCAAGTATGTACTCCAACTCTTCTTCTGGTTTATTGGGTTCTTCTTCCACCCCCGGTTCTCCTCCTATCACCTTCACCATGTTTGGTTCAGGACCTAACGCTGGTGGTAGCCCCGGCCCTAATGCTGGGAATACTACTAGTGGGACTGCAACAGGAACTATCCCGACTACTCCCTTGCTTCCCTATATGGTAGGCCTCAGTCTTCCCGATTTTGACCAGTTGATAAATGACCCTATACACCATGATGCTAGTTGGCCTACTATGCCGACTAAGCTCCCTTCCGACATCCCCAAATTTGAAGGCCTTGATGGAGAAGATCCTGCAAATCATGTTGGATCTTTCCACATGTGGTGTTCGTCTAACTCCATTACTGATGACTCTGTCCATCTTCAGTTTTTCCAATGTACGCTTACAGGCGAAGCTTCTAAGTGGTATGTTGATCAGGCCTCATCCTCTCATACCACCTTTGCGACTCTTGCTCGAGCCTTTTTATCTTATTTCTAGCTTCCTCTTCGTTATGAAACTGGTACAGAACTTTTAACTTCTTTCCGTCAATCATCTACGACCCGCCTATCTGATCATGTCCAGGAATGGAGGAGAAGAAAGAGCCTATGTCAAGCCCCTAATTTCCAATACCGTGTCTACATGGACTGGTTCCTTATATCTCTCTTGCCACCTATCATCAAAAATGTCGCATTGCATTTCCTTCAAACCGATGAAGTCACCCTCCAAATTGCGTTAAAATATGACTTGATCTACGCTCAGTCGAGTTATGTTTATACCGTCCTACTTGATCTTCCTAGACTCAGTGGTGCCAACGCACCGAGGGTATCTCATGTTGTCGATGGTAACATTGGAGCTCTCTCTCATCCATATGCTCTACCTCCCATGGGCTATGGCTTTCCTTGGGGGGCGGGGGGGAGGGGGGGGGCGGCCATCACCTCCTGCACTTTTCCCCCTCCCGATAGCGTGTATCCAAGATACAGCATGCCTCCTCCTTTTTCCCAACCTGTTATTTACCACACTATTACCCAACCTCCTTATTATCCATATCCACAGCCCGGTGCTCCAGCTCCTCCAGCATTAGCACCACCTCCTCCCTTGCCTTCCCAACCCCCGCAACAACAGCCACTGCCCCCTCAGGGGTAGGTGTATGCACAGCAGGGCATGACTAATCCTCCCCCCTCCAAAAAGAAGAGGAAAGCTACTCAAAATCCATCTGCTCCCGGTAATCCTAGACCTAATCCTCAAAGTAATGACCCTAACACTGCTAACCAGCAACAGGGCACTCAGCCCAAGCATGACAGGCATGTTCTCACGAACAAGCCTTGTTCTTGTTGTGGTGTTTATGGTCATTACACACATGATTGTCCTATTTTATCATAGAAGAAGCAGATGTGGGAGTCTCAAGAAAATTTGCGAGGACAACAAGCCTCCCCTTCCATCCCTCCTAATGCTGCGCCTAGTCAGCCGGCTGTGCTTACTAATCCTTTCCCTCAGCAAGGATTTGTGGCTACCCAACCACCTGAAGTTCAGGTGACCACTCAACCTCTTCCATCTGGCACCTTCGATTACCATATTCTCATGATGAACTCTGATCAACCTCTAACCGTAGACATCAATCTTCAGACTCAGTCTCGTCAGTACAACAAGCCTCCCGTTATGTCTGTACCCGAGCCGCCTCCTTCGGTCTCTACAGAGCCTCTTTCAACACCTAATGGTCCTTTGCAGATCTCTCAGCCTAAGGTAGAGGTTCATACCAAGATCCCTAAAGGACCACTATGCCGAAATGCTACTTCTGGCAAAGCTGCCCATTCGTATAGCATAGTAGATGATTTGGCGCAATCTCTTGCTGCCATTTCAACGCTGGAACTCCTCCAGTCGTGCCCTTCACAATGAAAAGCTCTACTATCTTCCATTGGAATTGTAGATCCTTCCGAAGATTGATTGATTGTCTTTGATGTTGACTGGTCAGAACATCCTCCTCTCCCTGCTTCCGTCGCTTTCCAAATCCTAGTTAAGATCCGGAACACCAACATTTCCCGGTACATCATTGATGAGGGGGAATCCACCTATGTGATGTCTGCTTCGGTTTGGAAGCAACTCAGATCACCTGATTTGGCTCCTTCCATGATCACTCTTCGAGCGTGGGATGGCCATGCCTCCCATCCCATTCGCTTATTCTACAATTGTCATATTACTCTTGTGGGAAAGACTGTTTGCATTGACGTAGAAGTCATAGATTCCCCTTTAGATTACAAAATTCTATTGGGTCGTAGCTACACCTATGTGATGTCTACTGTCCCATCTGCGATTCACCGCAAGATGTCCTTCCCTCATAACGGAAAGATAGTCACCATCGACCAGTTGACATATTACGAACCAAAGTATCATACCTCCCCTGATTCCACCATCTCTTCGATGGCCAATAAGAAAACCGTCGATCCTCTGACCAGTGTCTCACCCGGAGTCTACAAATATTCCTCATTACTTGGTACATTCCCTGGTATTCCTCCTCCTGTTTCTGATCCCAGCTCATCGAATGTTTGCATGATGCAATCCTCTCGGGCTGCCCTCAAGCGGCCCACCACAGTTAGTCACCAGCCTTCTCGCCCTCCGCACCCTACTCCTAGCCCTTCAATTCAGCCTTCTGGACCTCCTCCTATTGGCCCTTCAGCTGGTATCCATGAGCCTCTTTACCCTCCTAGAATGGTTCCTCCAGGTCTTAACCATTTAGGAGTCGTCCTGCCTGGCCATTACCCCTCTGGTCAGATACTGTTCCTAGCTCCCCCCCAAGAGTATACACGGTACTTGTCATGGCCACCTCTCTCTTCCTAACCTGACCCTTGGGATTCCCACATGGTACCTTGATCCTCCAGCCGCTACCCCGCTTGGTCAACCCAAACCTTATCTTGCTTTGACCCCAGTTCAACCAGTCCCCATTACTTCTCTCGCTGCAACAGTGCCTCAACCACCTCAACAGGAACCACCTCCTGTTATGTCTGCTTCAGGTAAGAAGGGAAAAGCTCGCACGAGGGCAACCAAAGACAAGGCCACCCCGACAAACCTTTCCCCTCTTCAGCCGCCAAAACGCACTATCCAGTGTGCTTTGTGTGATGTTGTCAGTCACGCCACCCATACTTGTCCAAAATAGCCTCACCTTAAGTCCATGGTCAATGAGAAGTTTCCGGAGTTTGATATCCCTGATCTTTATGTCCCTATACCCGATTCAGTCCCAAAACTAAAAACTTTGCACACCAATCACCCATGTGCTTTGTGTGATTTCCATGGCCACTACACTCACCTCTGCCCCTGCCTTGAAAAGTATCACTCCTCTTTGGAAGCGTTCCACCAATTCGAGGCCAAGCATGACAAGTTCACCTCTCACTTGTTTGCGAGTTCTGCTCCAGTAGAACCAGAGGATCTGCCTACTCCCATTGACATTCCACCTCCCGATGTCAAGATGATGGAGCCTTCGGCCCACATTTTTCTACCTATCATCATCCATGAGACCCTCGGTGGAATTCACCTTGGAGACTTCCCCTGATGTTTCAGCTGATCTCCCTTCAACGATCACTCTGGGCTCAACATCAGTAGATCCCTCATCTACTTACTCTTTTGTAATCCCCCATGACATTGCACATGTGAGCCTTTCTTGACATGATGATGAGTTAGGTAGTTCTATTGCGTCAGGAGGTCTCTCTTCCTCCAGTCTGCCCATCTTCCATTCTCATGAAGACATTATGGAAGCTATGACCGAACCTGACTTTCCATGGGATGATATGCATAACCACTCATACTTCCTCCCACAGCAGTCCTATGACCAATATGCTGTGGAAACTAAATACTTCATTCCTTATGAGGTCGATTGGTTTAGAAATCCCATCCCTGCACCTGATGCTTTCGAAGAAGGAAATATGGCCAATATCTCTCCTAACATTAAAATTTACATTTCTGACAAACCAGGGATAGAAGAAAATATCACCTTGGGTGCCCATTGCACCCTGGAAGAGGTTGAGGCTTACACCAAGCTATTCAAATAATTTCATGATATTTTTGCCTGGTCCTATTCAGAAATTCCCAGACTTGATCCTGCCATTGTTGAACACCATATCGATACATGGCCTGATGCCAATCCTGTCCGTCAAAATTTGATACCCATTAATCCTTCCAGACAAGAAGCTGTCAAAGCCGAAATCAATAAGCTCAAGGAAGCTGGTTTTATCTATCCCATTGAATACACCACTTAGATGTCCAATCAGGTTCCTTTTCTCAAGAAACAAGGCACCATCCGTGTCTACACTGACTTTCATGATCTGAAAAAAGCTTGTCCCAAAGACAACTTCCCCACACCATTCATTGATCAAATCATTGATGAGTGTGCGGGACACGAGGTTATATCATTTATGGATGGTTTCTCTGGGTACAACCAAATTTTTATCTGTCATGTTGATCAACTTAAAACCGCGTTCATTAACCCATGGGGAACCTTTGCCTATCGAGTCATGTCGTTCGGCCTTAAAAACACAGGAGCCACTTTTCAGCAGGCTATGTCTTATTGTTTCCATGACCTAGGTCATATTATCCTTGCTTATTTAGACGACCTCACTGCGTGTTCTAAACATCGGACGTAGCACCTCCATGATCTATGTACCGTCTTTCTCTGATGTCGCAAGTATAATATCCACCTCAACCCGCTGAAGTGTGTCTTTTGTGTACCTGTCGGCCGTCTTCTAGGCTTCATTGTGTCTAAAGATGGTATCACGCTTGACCCATTGAAAGTTCAAGCCATCCTTGAGCTTCCTATCCCTCGTACTTTATGCCAGTTACAAAGCCTCCAAGGAAAAGCTAATTTCCTTCGCCATTTTGTACCTGACTATGCCACCACCGCACATGGGTTCCTTAGACTCCTCCACTCTAATATCCATTTTTTCTGGGATGCATATGCTCAAGAGTCTTTTGATGCCCTGAAGCATGCTCTCACGTCCACTCCCTTGATTTTTCCCCCTGAATTTGATAGGGATTTCATCCTTTATATCTCCGCTTCCACCTACTCGGTCGCTGGAGTCCTCATTCAGGAAGACGACAATGGAATTGAGCATGTTATCTATTATGTCATTAATAACCTGGTAGGACCTCCTCTATCCTACTCACATGAAGAGAAATTAGCACTGGCTATTTTGTTCTCGGTCCAGAAACTTCGTCATTACATCCTCATGCGTTTCACCAAGATCGTGACTAATTCTAACCCTATGGCCTTCCTATTGAGTCGTCGAATCATCAATGGGAAATATGCCCATTGGATCATGATCCTCCAGGAATTTGATCTTGAATTTGTCACACCAAAAATTAAGAAAGGTTTAGCCCTCGCTTAACTCATTTCCGAACTACCTACAGGTATGCAGGATCCTCCAGTTAATAATAATTTCCCCGATGAACATTTATTTTCCATTACCACTAATGACCCTTGGTATGGGGACATCCTCACTTATTTGTGAACCCAAAAGTTCACCCTCCATCTTGACCGCGATGCTCGACGATGTATTCGACACCAGGCCCCATGCTACCTTCTTATCAGTGATGATCTTTATCATCACGGTGTAGATTATGTCCTTCGTCGTTGCCTCACACATGCTGAAGTAGAACAAGTCCTCAGTGCCTGTCATAGTGGCGCTTGTGGTGGCCACCTCTCCGGTCTAGCCACTGCCCAGAAAATAATGTGTGTTGGGTAATTTTTTCCTTCTCTCTTCAGTGATTGCATTGAGGTAGTCAAACACTGTCCCAATTGCCAACATTTTTCCCCTAAGGCACGAGCCCCTCCGGCTCCCCTCCATCCTGTCATCTCAGCTGGTCCCTTCTGTAAGTGGGCCATGTAATTTATGGAGTGTCGACCTTCATCAGCTGGTAACCATAAGTATATCGTCATGGCGGTTGACTATTTCACCAAATGGGCCGAGGCCATGCCAACTTTTAACAACGCAGCAGCTACCGCACCCCTCTTTTTCTTTAACCATGTGATCGCTCGATTCAGAGTTTGGAAATATTTGGTCTCTTACGATGGCTGAAATTTTGAAGATGAGATATGGCATGTTCTATCCTCACTATTGAGCTTTGAGCACCAATATTCCTCCTATTATTACCCCCAAGGTAATGGCCAAGTTGAAGCCATCAATAAAATCCTTAAAACCATGCTTCAACGGACGGTGAATAAGCACAAAACCAACTAGCACATTATTCTCTTCCCTTCTTTTTGGGCCTATAGAACTTCTCTTAAAATCGCCATCGGGTTTACTCCTTTCCACCTTGTTTTTGGAGAGGAGGCAGTCTTACCGATCGTGTGTGAAATCCATTCCCTTCATCTAGCCGTCGAACTTCTCCATGAAACCCAACCTTTAGAAAAACTACTTATCGTGCTTGAGTGTGCTTCCGAAGACCGTCGTGTTGCATTGTAAACCATTGAGGCGAATAAGAAATGCACCAAAGCTCTATATGACCGAAAAATCCACCCTCATACTTTTCACGAAGTTGATCTTGTTCTAGTGTATGATCAGGCTCATGATGTCCTTGGTCATGGGAAGTTTTACTCATTATGGCTAGGACCTTACATCATCATTAAGGATTTAGGTAAGGGGGCATATCTATTAGAGGACTTCAAAGGCCATCCCCTTCCCAATCCTCGCAATGCACTCTATCTGAAGAGATATTACCCTTAACATTTCCTTCTAGAAATGCATGTTTTATTTTATTTAGGTAGCCAGCTCATGATTATGTGATTTGATACTTCACCAGGACACATTTTGTCCACGAAGCGTCACTTCAATACTTCCCAAAATCGAATTTCTTCACTTGCAACACTTGTACTTGGGGGCACCATTTTGTCCTCATACTTTTCCATGCTCGTGTCGATTTTCGTCATGAGTAACCATCATGTACTCATGTTTTTATGGTCCCCATTGGACCCGTTATATGTGGCAGCACCATCGAATCACCCTTATTTAGAGCATCCGAGTTGAGTCATCATTGCATTCATGGAGTCTATCCCGAGTCCCTTTGTACCCACTATAGTCCTCCATCCTTAATTTGCTTGGTTCCTCTCTCGTGTCACACATTATGGCCTTCAATCCCACTGTCTCATATTCCTCATGATATTGTGTCAGTCGCTATCAGGTCATCCATGCCCTTTATGCTCTAACAAGGGAATTCGTTCGTCCGTTACTCAGTACCCCCCATTTCATCATCATCCCTAGTGTCAGTCTGTCAGTCGCTCTACTATTTTCTCTCGTGCCTTAGTTGAGGATCCCTTATTGCCTCACCTATGGTGGACCTCCTTCTGTCAACATCAGCTCGTTCATTCTAGAAGATAGGTCTAGAGGGTGGTGTACCTTGGTTCCAGCTTCCACTCTTGTCTGTTGCCTCAGATCAAGCAAAGGGACTCCTTATTTCCCTTTGACTTGATTTCTTCTCAGCTCTAGCTCCTTTCAGCATGATCGTGATCCGTATACTTGATGGTTCATTGATGCAGTAGCTGATATCAGTGATTCTCAGGTGTGTGTGAGATGTCTCAGACCTCATGAGTGGGTGGCCCTATAGGTAGCCCCCCACATGCCTGGATGACCTCTTCATTACAACCTTTGATGCAGCTCCATATATTTTATGATGTCGGCCTCAGCCACTTGCAGCGCCTTTTTGTTTGCATGTTGTTAACCACCTATAAATTGTTATAGCAAAAGGTGGGCAAAACTTTTGGATGCTTCAAGGAACAAATTTTATTGCTAAAAAGTGTTGGCTCTTGAAGACTCTTGAAGGCCTCATGCCTCTGTCCAAGTCTGCACTGCTATTTCTATCTCAAAAACTCTGAAATTTTTCTAATTGCATTGAGGAAATACTGCTCCAAAGGCCATCTTCCCCTTCCTTCCACTTCCAAAACTAACCTCATTTTTATCCCTCCATTTCCCATGAAAATCCCTCATTTTCATGTTTCTCCCCTTTTCTCCTTCATCAAAAAATCCCTTTGATAAGGTTTAAGACCATTTCCTACCTTATCGAAATCTCCAACAACCATTGAAAACCATTAAAAATCTATGAAAATCATATTTTTAATATATTATAGACTTAAGCCCCCTTGGGATAAGTCTTTAACCCTTCCCCTCCATGTGTCTTGGTGCTAGAACCAAGCGCGAGCTTTCCAAGCGCTTATCGCATCGCCCGATTGCAATTAGCCCTTCATCCATTAACCCCCTGGGTCATATGGCTTTCCATATAGACCATGGCCCCACAGACGGGCACCAGGCCGTATCAAAATTTAATATTTCGCCCCGAAGTATAAACCTCCGGTTATATAAATTTGTCGGTTTTATTATATAATAAAGTTTTTGCCAGTGTAGATGTCCTAATCGCTTTCCACCGTCGATCTGATCCGCAGATCGACGACGCGCAGTCTATTGCCCCAGTGGTCCCCGCCAACCACTCACTATTGCAAAAACCAGGTGGAATCCATCGCACCGCTTTCAAGCAGAGGGCGGTTTTTTCCCGATTGGCAGCGATTCCATTCACGGCCCGATGCGTGGCCTTGAGCACTGTTTAAAAACCACCGCTCATCGCATGTTAAAGTCCAGATATGGACCCGACGCGATATTGAAGTCCACCATCCGATCTGGGGCCACTCATCGGACGGTAATCGCTCTCCGAAGATGCCCGTGAGATAACTCAGGGTATGGCACAGTATTAGAAGCATCTCCACCGTCGATCTGATCTGCAGATCGACGACCCAAAATTCATCGCCCTGATTCCTCGTCCAGTCAAAATTTCTGGACCTGGGGGTTTTATTCAACTGGATTTTATTAAAGGTTTGATGTCTGGGCATGTTTTCTAAGGTTTATTAGCACCTTTTCTACGCCATTGATCACGTGGGCCGATCTCATCTGACGGCCCACGATCGTCCCTAACCACGAACATGATTTTTGACCATTTTTTTGATGAAACAAAGGTTTTAAACCTTTTTTCCATTTTTTTTTTATTTTTCTAAAAAAAGCGTGACCCCTTCACGTTGTTTAGTCACCCTCGCTCCCGACCGTTGATCTTTGCGTGATCAACGGTTCCGATTTAATTTCCTCCTTCGTTCTCCTTTGACCTCCTCTAATCAATCTCGACTGTTGGATGATGCCATCCAACGGCCACGCTCATTCCACATGTCCTTCTGAAGAAGTTAACCTATACATGTAGGATTTCGTAACGTTTTTGTATTTTGCAGGGTTCCAATGATTTCTCCGCTATGCCTGAAGGAAATTCAGAGGCAGAGGGTGACGATCCTCTTGCCTTCGTTTCATCAAAAGGAATCATTCGCAAGTTTTCAAATCCACGTTTTATCAATGGTTCATAAGGCATTGATGCCATTCAATCCTTGTGCAACCCTGCATATCAACAAACACAGCAAGTCAATAAAAAATCAAAGAATATCAGTGTCAAGGTCAAAACGCACCAGCACAGAAGAATGAAGACAGATTTATGAGGATTATAGCTAAGATTGATTTTTGAAAGCCAAAACCTCCCAATTGAAACATGGTTAAAAAGAAATCAGAGTGTTTTATCAGACAGAATACCTATGCTGCCACATCAGGGGCTAATTGAATCCCCCAGCTACCACAGAGCCACCTATAGCCTCAAAGAAATCAAAAGAAGATCGAAGTTATTACCAGACCAGGAGATATTTTGCATCAATATAGCTGAATAGTTATTTCAAGGAAAGGAACTTATTGTAAATTGTCAGCAGAAGTTATTACAAGGATAACCAGGAGCCTTGAAGTCAACGAATTCGTTCCAGCAAGCCTAATAGTTAATGTAAACCAATTAATATAGAGGAAATATCAAGAGCTTCTTCATTAAGCCCCCCAAAGGCCAAGGAACCATTAAATCTGTATTAATTGTCTTTAGAGATCTTTTATCAAATCTCACCTCCTCATTCTTCTATAAATACTTCTGAAGAAGATGAGAAGTGGGTTGGTTGATCACTAGTTGTAATATTGAAACTCTCTGAAACAATACATAGTCTGTTGAAGTTGAAGAACAAATTGAAGTCTTGGAAGCCTTGATGATGTTGTTGCATGCTTGTTCCTGAGAAGGCCCTATCATTGGATCCATGAGCTTGGATGTTGGTGAAGTATTCTGAAATGTTTTATGTTTTCTTGTTTTCATTCTGTTCCATAATATCTTACTACAGTAGGATAGAAAGTATTAGGCTAAGAAGTGACTCTTGGAAGCACCTTAGACCTGTTCATCCTTCACTGTTTCATGTTTTCTTCTGCTGAAGTATTTTAGAGTCTTTAATCTCTCTCTTTAATCTTCATGCTTGTTTATTTCCTTAATAGTTCAAACAATTGGTTTCAGCATGATTTATGGTTCTCCCTGCTTGTCTGCTGCCACTTAAAAACTGTTATTGAAGTCTCCCTTTGAAGTTATTTGCTTACAGTGAATCAAAGAGGTTTGTTTTGATCTTGCCCTTTGTCCTCACTTAAACAGTTGGCTTAAAGGTCTTTTATAGTTGTGATCATAGATGTGTTAGGTGTTCCCTCTTCTATGACTGCAATTATCAGTGAATCTTTTATGTTTTCTAAGTCATTTGAAATAAAATCTTTGAGGAAATAGGGTGTTCCTCGAATCTTAGATTTCATTTTGAAAGTTTTCTTGAATTCATTATTTTCTTAAAGAATGTTTGTAGAATTTATGGTTAGCCCTGTCTATCAAATATTTCTTTATTGTTCAAGTTATGTTTTCAAGATCCCTTCGTTGAGAATCAAATTTCTCTTTCCAAATCACTGATTTCCATCTCATTCCAAAACCAAAGGATCCTACGGCCAAGTTAGATTTTCCCTCTGATATCCCATATCCATTGATGAGTATGTTATGACCTCTTCTTGACTCCATTTCCCAATGAACTATATGTTTCTCCATTCTATATGTCTTTCCTAGACCTTTCATGTTCTGCTGTATCAATTCAACCAAACAAATAAACAAACACCTACACTTAATAACTAGTCTAAAACCAATACTCAAAGCACACAAGATAAACCTTTGCAAACAAAAATTTGAGAGATCCCTCTCTGAGAACAGGAGGACTAGATCCTGGAACTCTAAAGATTGGTTCTGATGTTGCCTTGTCTTTTGATTTGCCAAACTATCAAAACACGGGACACCAACATAATGGCGATCACGGTGGGATGCTTCTGAGTTAGTGACAATCTAAGTACCCCTTAGGACTCCAGAAATCCCTTATTTTCAAATACTATACAGTGATTATCAGCCACCTCATCGCCACCAACATAATAAACATGGCGATCACGGTGGGATGCTGAGTAAAATCTTCAAAATTAAAACACTCACTTTCCAGTACAACATAAGTAACCTTCTTCAAGCACTACCTGACAAGTGGTAATCATGATAGGACTTAATTGAATCAGTGACAAACTAAGTAACCCTTAGGATTCTCATTGAACCTTATCAAACCTTGAAGGAATCTGTTACCAAGCCATAAGAGTGAACTTTGTATGATTAAACACCTTAGCTAAGTGTTAAGTCAGATTTAGGACACTCTCTTAACCTGTAAGACCGAAATAAATCAGAAAAACCAAAAACATTTCAGTTTGGCTTCATAATAAACATGGTGGTGGGACCATCCAATATTTTACCTTCATAAAAGCTAAAAAGTTTCCACCTGGCGACTCCACTAGCCCCAGTAGGACTATTACTCATCTAGGTTCCCAGATCTCTTTAGGACTGTGTTAACCAGCCTTGAAGAGGTTTAGAAGCCTAGTCCCATACTAGATAAGACATCCTGTGAGGTGAAGCTTCCAGAAACAGTCCCTAAAAATATCAACCTCTCTCATTTTTGAAAAACAGTCTGGCTTCACATAGGATCAACACTAGATCCCATCCAGACCCAAATCCTCCTTTAATCGTTGACAATCCTGAGAGAATTCTGTGGCAGACTTCTAACTCTGGAAAATCAGCTGCTAACAGGAGCCTCTTAAGAACAAATTATGTCCCTGAAAACCTTGTTGTCTTAGAGGATTCACACTTTGATTTACATCATACAAAGAACATCTTTAGAACCAGATCTCAAGGTGATTTCAACCAAACTGATCTTGACATTATAGAATTGCAACAAAGCTTCAGTAGAGAAGCCTCACCTTCCACTCCTCCTGACTCCCAGCTTCTTCATCACTTTAGTCTTTTCCATAACAAGTCTGCTCAAAATCTGTTTGCTGGCCCAAGTATTTCTTCCACTCCAATTCATACTACTACTGTGCAAAACACTCTTGTTCAGCCCACTTTCACTACTGTAAATCCACTTCTTGTAAATCCACCCCTATTTCCATCCATGGCAACATGGTATGCCCCATTAATGTTACCACAACCTCTGCTTCCCCTACCAAATGATTACTAATCCAAAATCCCTCACGTCATTGGAAAAGAGTCTACAACAGCTCAACATCATGTAGATAGGATGGAAGATGCATTTGATTACATGGAGATAGAAGAAGAAACTGTGAAGATGAGGATATTTGCTCAAATTTTAGGAGGAGATGTAAAGAAATGGTTTAAAAACTTACCTCCTAACAGCATAAATGATCTCCCTGCCTTGCATCAAGCATTCATCAACAAATGGGAACTCAAAAGGAATCCTCTCCAAATACTAGCAGAGTATAGCAACCTCAAGAGAAATCAAGGGGAGAGTGTTCATGATTACTCCACTAGGTTCAATAGCATTTACAATGCTCTTCCACCTCACATGAAACCTCCTCAAGGCATGGCCTTAGTAAGATATCCCGAAGGCCTTGATGTTGACATGATGTATCAGTTAAGGGAGAGGGATTACTTAACCTTAGAAGACATGCAGAAAGGAGCTATGAGCGTAGAAGCAAACATAATTGAGAAAAGAAATAGGTTGAGATTAGAGAAGAGGGTAACTTATAAAGATGACCTACTACCTTCAACCTCAACTTCTAACACAAGAATTGACAACCTAGTGAAGGTAATGGAGAGGATGCTTGAGAAGATCAATTTAAATGAGAGAGTGCCACCAAGAGAACCTCAAAATAACCAAAACAGAAATAGAAATCAGAATTATAGAAGAGAAAACAATCAAGATAAGCAAAAAGAAAGTGACCAATAGATTAGACCTCCCTTCCAACAGAACTATGTAGATCAATATGAGGAAGATAGGGAGTTGGAAAGGTTGGCAGAATCTCATGTAAACTTGATTGGATCAGATAGTGGAGTTGATGTTTTCCTCACCGAAGAAGAACAAGGGTTTTTCTCTGATCACAGTACAAACACCTATGAAGATTCTGATGACTATAGATTGGGGTTTTAAAATGCAATCATGGAGGTACACAAACAGTATGATCTTAGGAGCAAGGGGAACATAGATAATTCAAAGGACAAGAACACTAATATTGCTATCAATAAAAACACAGAAACTCAGCCCAAAAAGACAGCAGAAAAAACCAACATTTTGACCAAGAAACCAAACATAAACAAAGACAAAAGTGTCCAGTCAAATGTTGAACAGAGTACCCCTAGCACTTTATCTAGTGGTCCTAATAAAACTGTCCCAATTACTAGTCCAAACAAACAAGGTTCAGTACATCAAAATTGCTGAAAAGAATTCAATTGAAAAGACAGATGTAAATATGAACAAGTCAATTGTTCCTTTCAGTCTTGAGGGAGAGATTGCTAAGATAAAAATTACCATTCCCCTAGCTGAACTAGTAACCCAAGAGGTGTACAAAAACCAAGTTTTGAAAGCTTTGAACTTAGGAAGTGATACTGACACCTTAAACTTGACAGATGATAAACCTGAGTTGTTGTTTGGTCCAGAAGTTGAAGGAAAATACCAAGAAGGGGTTGTCCCTCCCTTCTATGTTAGCTTGAACATACATGAGAAAATTTTACACAATGCCATGTTAGATTTAGGAGCTTCACACAATCTAATGCCCAAGGTGGTAATGGAAAGCTTAGGCTTAGAGATTACTAAACCATACAAAAATTTGTATTCCTTTGACTCAAGCAGAGTCAGATGTTTGGGGTTAATCAAATATTTATGTGTTAATTTAGCTCAAATTCCTGCTAAGAGTTTAGTCATGGATATAGTTGTAGCTGACATTCCCCCTAAGTATGGCATGCTCTTATCAAGATCTTGGGGAACCAAACTTCAGGGAAGCCTTCAAATGGACATGTCTTATGCCACCATCCCTGTTTTTAACCAAAACAGAAGACTATACAGGGAATCTCACATGAAGTACATGGTCAACAACATAGACAAACCAAACAACTCTCCAATCTATTCTATTCAATCGAGTTTAGATTCCTTTATCTTATGTAATGAAGATAAAATCACTCAACAAGATAAGGAAAACATCGACCCAATCAGTTCACCAGAACAATCAAATCTTCCCTTGCATCAAATGCAAAACATTGAAAATCAACAGCAACAAGAAAATGGAAATAAGGCAAACATATTGTGGACTGTAAACTTTGATGGATCCTATAATAAAACAAGTGTAGCGGCAGGTATTTGGATTCAAAATATGAATCAGAGTTTTTCATATAAATTAGATTTCCCATGCACTAACAATATTGCTGAGTATGAAGCACTTCTCCTAGGCTTACAATTGCTTAAACAATTAGAAGCCCAGAGGATATCAATCTTAGGAGATTCTGAACTTATCATAAGACAAATCAAAGGAGAATACTCAGCTAGAAATCCAAGGCTTAGGGAATATCATAGCGCTGCCCTTGATCTATTGAAAACCTTTGAAAAGTATGAACTTATTTTCATTCCAAGAGCACTAAATCATCTATCAAATGAACTTTCTTTCAATGCCAGCAATTGCCAAATACCTGAAATAAATGAACAACTTAGTGTGAAGGTAAAACACAAGCCTGCTGTGCCTGATAATGAAGATCACTGGCAAGTGTTGGATTCTGACAAACACATAGATGATTTCTTGAAATCAAAAAATGATTTCAGCATACCAATATCAGAAACCAGCCATAAAGAAAATTGTCTATATATGGAACAAATCCTGGAAGCTGAAATGACATATAATGCTAATATAAATCATTATGAAAACCCTTTTGAAACAAAGACAATTGACAACGCAGACCAAGAAGACTGGGAAGTTTTACAGTGAAAAAATGATAAAATTCCAAGAGGTCTAGCACCTTTAGAACACCTTTTTGATTTTAACGATGTAGCCAAAGAACCAAGAATGGAGCCTGTGGAAACGAATGTGGAAGAGCATAACATAGGCAGTCTAGCAGAACCCAAGATGATCAAACTGTCTAGCACTCTCCTAGCTCACATAAAATTGCAATACATAGAGCTATTCAAGGAGTTTATAGATGTTTTTGCTTGGGGATACAAAGACCTAAAATCGTATGATACCAGCATCATCCAGCATAAAATCCCTTTGAAAGAAAATAAAAAGCCTTTTAAACAAAAACTAAGGAGAATAAACCCTGTTTTATTACCTTTAGTTAAGGTAGAGATTGAAAAGATGCATGCTGCTGGGATCATTATACCAATTAGATATTCAGAGTGGGTATCAAACTTAGTCTCTGTGAGAAAGAAGACAGGGGAAATTAGGCTCTGTATTGACTTCAGAAATTTAAACAGAGCCTCTCTAAAAGACAACTACCCCTTACCTAAAATGGACCATATACTTCAAAGGGTAGTTGGGTCAAAAAGGATATCCCTCTTAGATTGGTTCTCGGGTTACAACCAGGTGTTAGTGCTCCCAAGTGATCAAATCAAAACTGCTTTCACTACACCTTGGGGCACCTTTATGTATGTCAAAATGCCTTTCGGATTAATGAATGCAGGGGCCACCTTCCAAAGGGCCATGGACATAGCCTTTTCTGAAGATATTGGCTATTTCATAATCATTTACTTTGATGACATAACTGTTTTCTCAAAAACTGATGAAGAACATTTGATTCACCTAAGAAAATTTTTTTAGATGTGTAGGAAATTTGGCTTGTCATTGAATCCCAAGAAAACACTCTTTGGTCTCCAAGAGGGTAAACTTCTTGGCCATATAATTTCAGAAGAGGGAATCAAAATAGACCCTACAAGGATAGATGGCATATTACAAATCAGTCATCCAAGAAGCCTCAAAGAGTTGCAATCTTTCATCGGAAAGATTAATTTTTTGAGAAGGTTTATCCCTAACCTTGCTGAGCTATTAAAAAACATTACAAACATGCTTAAGAAAGATGTAGGTGTAAAATGGACTTTACCAGCTAAACAATCATTCAAACTGGTCAAACAAGCTCTTACTCAAACACCAGTCCTGATTAGTCCAGATTTCACCAAAGACTTTTATATCTTTTCTTTTGCATCTGAGCATACAATAGCTGCAGTTTTACTTCAAAAGAATGATTTGGGGCAAGAACAACCAATATCTTTCTTTAGTAGGGCCTTAAGAGATTCTCCTCTCAAATATAACATCATGGAGAAGCAAGCCTTAGCATTAGTGAAAGCATTAAAAGACTTTAGGGTCTATATTTTACACTCTCACATAATTGCTTTTGTTCCACATACTATTTTCAAGGACATTCTAAGTCAAGACCCTGATGGTAAAAGGGGAAAATGGATTGCAACTATTCTTGAATATGACTTAGAAATTAGGCCCACCAAACTAGTTAAAGGGTGGGGATTAGCAAAACTTATGGCTGAGTCTAACTTTCAAGCACTAGACATAAATATGGTAGATGTGTTGGAGGAAACAGAAGAATCTACTACTCCTTTTATTGAAGGAACATTTCTGAATTCTCCTTGGTATGCTGACATTATTTATGTGATTTTATATTTAAATGCCCCTCCTTCTTTGTCTAAAACTAAAGCTATATTTTTGAAACAAAAAGCTTTGAGTTTTTGCATATTAGATGGAGTATTATATTGGAAAAATGCTGTTGGAATTTTGCTTAAATGTTTACTTGAAGATGATGCAGGAAAAATCATGCATGAATTGCATGATGGAGAATGTGGAGGACACCTCTACTGGAAGGCCACAGCAAACAAAATTCTTAGATCTGGTTACTATTGGCCTACCCTTTTCCCAGACACTCAAAATTTGGTCATGTCTTGCCATAAGTGTCAAATATTTGATGGCAAAAGAAAACTCCTTCCCTTACCCTTACATCCCATCAAAGTTGAGGCACCTTTTCAACAATGGGGTTTAGACTTCATTGGGGAAATTCACCCATCCTCCTCAGCTCAACATAAGTGGATCCTCACAACCACTGACTTCTTTACCAAGTGGATAGAAGCTATACCCTCTAGAAATGCTAATGACTCTGTCATTATCAAGTTTCTTGAAACAAATATCCTATCCAGATTTGGTTGTCCCAGAAAAATCATAACAGACAATGTTGCTGCTTTTAAGTATAAAAAGATGGTTGATTTCTGTTACAAATACCACATAACCTTGGGCCATTCCACTGCTTACTATCCCCAAGAAAATGGATTAGTTGAATCTTCCAACAAGAGCCTCATCAATATCATTAAAAAACTGTTGGAACAAAATCAGAAATCATGGCACAGTAAACTGGTTCATGCCTTATGGGCTGACAGGTTAACTACAAAGAATTCAATAAATATGTCCCCCTATCAACTAGTCTATGGCATGGATGCAGTCTTTCCCACCTCATTAGGAGTGCCAGTCATGAAGCGCCTTCAAGAAGTGCAAGTTGAAGAGAATGATATGCAGAGAAGAATCAACCAAACAATCCATTTACAGCAGACTAGAGAAGAAGTTTATGAGAAAACACAGTTGGTCCAAGAAAATATGAAGAAGTTATTTGATAAGAAAACTAAGGCAGACAATTTCCAAGTTGGAAATGTTGTTCTTAAGTGGGATTCAAGGAGAGAATAGAAGGGAAAACATGGCAAGTTTGAGAACTTGTGAAAAGGTCCCTATATTGTTCATGCTGAAAGAGGTCACAATGCATTTTTCTTGAAAGAATTGAATGGAGAAGATCTGTATGGAGGTCCTGTCAATGGCAGAATGCTCAAGCATTACTTCTGCCAAGAATCATAAGTTTCAAAGCATTCTATTTTTTCATTGTAAATATCATAGTCTGAACATTGCATTCAAAATTATGAAAATCAAAAATACAAAAACAGAGAAAGAAAGAAAAGAGGGAAGATTGTCAAAAACAATAAAGGTATAGCCCCATACCAAAAAAGAGAAACAAATCTGAAAGTGTGCAAGCTCAAATGCCACTCCTAAAGAACACACTCCTAGTTAGTCAAATTGTCTAATCTTGACTAATTAGCTTTAAATTTTCTGCCGATAGGATAGTAAATTCGATTTGCCAAACTATTTAATCTTGGCTTATCAGTAGATAGTTTAGGATATAAATTAAAGGTTCAAACATGCTCAAAATCTAAACCTAAGTTTCAAAGAGAAAATTACTCAAATCTGTTTCAAATTCTGAGTCAAAGCATGTAAAATCTGGTTCTGAACAGCTTAAAATCTGAACCAGTTAACAAAGGAAATACAGCTCAAGTAAGAGTCAAAACACAGCTGCAGAAAAGAGGAAGGAAATGCTTTCAAATTTCAGATCTCAAGCCTTCCATCTTTGTTTTAAAAGTTTTGTGCAAAATAATGTCTATGTGCAGCTTGTTTTTATGCCATAGACCAGCATCAAGTTAGACTGTTCAATCCTGACTTGAAAGCTTTTTAAATTTCTGTTGTAGAATTTAGAGAATAAAGTCTGTTGGACAGTTTAATCCCAATAGACAGTACATTAGGTAGAGAATCATATGGGCTCAACTGTTTAATCTGAGTCCATGGAGAAATAAGGAGTAGAAATAGATTATATTTCCTGCTTTCAAAATAATAAAATGTTGTAAAATAATTTGCCAATCCAAGTGCACTCTAATGAAGAAAAAATGTTAGATCAGTAGGATTTGGTATGTAGAAATATTGTATTGATAAAGCTCCATTGTTGATCCATGAATGCTAATATGTTTCAGAGCATAAGAATATCATCCACATAAAGGAAGGCAGCCCAATGGATGAGGCAACAGGTCAGCCTCTCAGAGAATGCAAGTCTGAAGTTCTTGATGCCTTCAAGAAGGCACCATCCCCAAGTGGAGCCACTGTTAGCCACCTATAAATTGTTATAGCAAAAGGTGGCTAAAACTTTTTGGAGCCTTCAAGGAACAAATTTTATTGCTAAAAAGTGTTGGCTCTTGAAGACTCTCAAAAGGCCTCATACCTCTGTCTAAATCTTCACTGCTGTGCTCATTTCAAACTCTGAAATTCTGCTAATTTCATTGAGGAAATGTTGCTGCAAACACCATTTTCCCCTCTCCCCTCTTCCAAAACTAACCTCATTTTTATTCCTCCTTTTTCCCATGAAAATCCCTCATTTTCATGTTTTTCCCCATATCCCCTTCATCAAAATCCCTTTGATAAAGTTTAAGACCCTTTATTGCCTTATCGAAACCCTCAAAACCTTTGAAAAGCATTGAAAATCTATAAAAATCATATTTTTTATATCTTATAGACTTAAGCCCCCTTGGGCTAAGTCTTTAACCCTTCCCTTCCATACACCCTAGTACTGGAACCAGGCGCTGAGCCATGTGGGCGCTTATCTCAATCGGGGGAAAACACAGAACACAAGCCTTTCCCTTTATTAAAAACCCCGAGGCCGATTAGCCCTCTGTTCTATCCCCCTCGATCATATTATCTTCCATACGCCCAAAGGCCCCACAGACGGGCACCAAGCCATACTGAATATTAATATTTTGCCCAAAGTATAAACCTCCGTGTATGTAATTTCGTCAGTTTTATTATATCCAAAATTTTTCCGCCGATGCAAAGTTCTAGTCACTCTCCACCATCGATCTGATCTGCAGATCGATGGCGCGCAATCCATTGCCCCGGTGATCCCCGCCAGCCACTTACTATTGCAAAACCTGGCGGAATCCATTGCACCACTTTCAAGCGGAGGGCGGTTTTTTCCCGATCGACAGTGATTCCATTCACCGCCCAACGCGTGGCCTTGAGCACTATTCAAAAACTACCACTCATCGCACATTAAAGATCGTACATGGACCCGAAGTGATATTGACGTCCACCATCCGATCTGGGGCTGCTCATCGGACAGTAGTTTCTCTCCGAAGATGCCCGTGCAATAACTCAGGGTACGACGCGGTATTAAAAGCATCTCCACCGTCGATCTGATCTGCAGATCGACAGCCCACAATTCATCGCCCTAATTCCTTGTCCAGTCAGCATTTCCAGACCCGGGGGTTTTATTCATCTGTATTTTATTAAAGGTTTGATGTCCGGGCATGTTTTCTAAGGTTTATTGGCGCTTGTTCCACGCCGTTGATTGGGTTGGCTGATCTCATCCGACGGCCCACGATCGTCCCGAACCCCGAACATGATTTTTGATCATTTTTTTGCTGAAACAAAGGTTTTAAACATTTTTCCCATTTTTATTTTTATTTTTCTAAAAAACGTGACCCCTTCACGTTGTTTAGTCACCCTCACTCCGAACCGTTGATCTCTGCGAAATCAACGGTTCCGATTTAATTTCCTCCTCCACTCTCCTTTGACCTCCTCTAATCAATCTCGACTGTTGGATGATGCCATTCAACGGCCATGCTCATTCCACATGTCCTTCTGAAGCAGTTAACCTATACATGCAGGATTTCATAACGTTTCTGTATTTTGCAGGGTTCCAATGATTTCTCCGCTATGTCTAAAGGAAATTCAGAGGCAGAGGGTGACGATCCTCCTGCCTTCATTTCATCAAAAGGAATCATTCGCAGGTTTCAAATCCATGTTTTATCAATGGTTCATAAGGCATTGATGCCATTCAATCCATGTGTAGCCTTGCATACCAACAAACATAGCAAGTCAATCACAAATTAAATAATATCAGTGTCGAGGACAAAATGCACCAGCACAAAAGACTGAAGACAGATTTATGAGGATTATAGCTGAGATTGATTATCAAAAGCCAAAACCTCCCAATTAAAACACGGTTAAAAATAAATCAGATTGTTTTATCAGACAGAACGCATATGCTGCTACATCAGGGGCTAATTGAACTTCAAATACTACGAGCCACCTGGGCATACTTCAAAGTAACTTCAAAATAGTCGGGTTACTACTGCATCATGAGATATTTTGCATCAATATAGCTGAATAGTTATTTCAAGGAAAGGAACTTATTGTAAATTGTCAGCAGAAGTTATTACAAGGATAACCAGGAGCCTTGAAGTCAACGAATTCGTTCCAGCAAGCCTAATAGTTAATGTAAACCAATTAATATAGAGGAAATATCAAGAGCTTCTTCATTAAGCCCCCCAAAGGCCAAGGAACCATTAAATCTGTATTAATTGTCTTTAGAGATCTTTTATCAAATCTCACCTCCTCATTCTTCTATAAATACTTCTGAAGAAGATGAGAAGTGGGTTGGTTGATCACTAGTTGTAATATTGAAACTCTCTGAAACAATACATAGTCTGTTGAAGTTGAAGAACAAATTGAAGTCTTGGAAGCCTTGATGATGTTGTTGCATGCTTGTTCCTGAGAAGGCCCTATCATTGGATCCATGAGCTTGGCTGTTGGTGAAGTATTCTGAACTGTTTAATGTTTTCTCCTATTTTCATTCTGTTCCATAATTTCTTACTACAGTAGGTTGAAAGTTTTAGGTTAAGAAATGATTCCCGAAAGCACCTTAGACTTGTTCATCCTTCACTGCTTCATGTTCTCTTCTGCTGAGGTATTTTACAGTCTTTAATCTCTCTCTTTATTCCTCATGCTTGTTTATTTCCTTAATAGTTCGAATAGTTGGTTTCAGCATGACTTATGGTTTTCCCTGCTTGTCTGTTGCCACTTAAAGGCTGTTATTGAAGTCTCCCTTTGAAGTATTTATGTTTATAGTGAGCCAAGGAGGTTTGTTCTGATCTTGCCCTTTGTCCTTGCCTAAACAATTGTCTTAAAGGTCTTTTATAGTTGTGATCATAGATGTGTTAGGTGTTCCCTCTTCTATGACTGCAATTATCAGTGAATCTTTTATGTTTTCTACGTCATTTAAAATAAAATCTTTGAGGAAATAGGGTGTTCCCTGAATCTTAGATTTCATTTTGAAAGTTGTCTTGAAGTCATTATTTTCTTTAAGAATGTTTGTAGAATTTATGGTTAGCCCTGTCTATCAAATATTTCTTTATTGTTCAAGTTATGTTTTCAAGTTCCCTTCGTTGAGAATCAAATTTCTCTTCCCAAATCATTGATGTCCATCTCATTCCAAAACCAAAGGATCCTGCGGCCAAGTTAGATTTTCTCTCTGATATCCCATATCCATTGATGAGTGTGTTATGACCTCTTCTTGACTCCATTGCCCAATGAACCATATGTTTCTCCATTCTGTATATCTTTCCTAGAAATTTCATGTTCTGTTGTATCAATTCAACCAAACAAACAAACAAACACTTGCACTTAATAAATAGTCTAAAACCAATACTCAAAGCACACAAGATAAACCTTTGCAAACAATAATTTGAGAGATCCCTCTCTGAGAACAGGAGGACTAGATCCTGGAACTCTAAAGATTGGTTCTGATGTTGCCTTGTCTTTTGATTTGCCAAACTATCAAAACACGAGACACCAACACATGTATCAGTCAAATTTTCAGAGCCCTTTCCTATTTATAGGGGAATTTGGGTTGTATTTGTATCTCATGTACTAAGATATTATTGTATAAGTCCTGGCTGTTATCCCAGGCATAGTATGTATGTGGGATTCATTATCATGCTTTTACCTAGCTCATTTTTATGCCAGCATGTACTATATTGTTCAGTCCCTTGGTTACTAGATGCATTATTCAATGTACTTTGTCGCGGCGGGCATAGGTATGCCTCCCCCGGCGCCTATAGCACAGGTACTCACTCATAAAAGAGACTTTTCGCACCTGTAAGTCTCGCCTCCTCAAGGTCTAATCCTTTAGCGCTTCGGTCTACCTTATATTTCTCTCTCTGACTTCCCCTTCAGTGTTTAGTGATCGAGTTCTTACAATGTACTTCGGTCATACGATTAGCTCCTAACACTCGCACGCTGGGGGAAATCTGTTACACCATTTTTTGGTCATCTAACTTATTATTATTAGATGGACCCAAGTACACCATGTAAGACCAATTTTACCCTAAGTAAAATTTCTTTCACTATGAAAATAACTTAGTAAACCACCTTTATTAAGTTTTTTATGGTCTAAACAGGAAACCCCATGAGGAAATATTAAATAAATCTACATTTTTTTTATTTTCCTCAAGGAATAATTAGTTAAACAATAGTTTAATTAATATTCCTGGTTATATTTAACCCAAAAATAAGGAAATTAATTAGATAAATCACTATTTATCTTATTATTTTCCAAGAATAATTATTTAAACCTTATTTAAATAATATTCTTTGTTAAATATGACTAAATCACCCATAAATAATTAAATAAATCATTATTTATTTGATTATTACTCAACCACATCCTTAAAATGATAGATAAATCATTTATTTATTTATTATTTACAAATAAAGGGATTTGACCCAAGTCAAATTCCTTTTCCCTCCAACAAATATAATAAAATATTCCATAAAAGTTGGATCTTGATTTGGTTAATAATATTTTAATTATGCACCAATATCTAGACTAACTCAATATTTTGTTAGAAATAGAAGAGTTTTTCCATTCATTTACCACTTTTTTTTTCCTAAAGATCACTTTGGATCTATACTTTCGGTCTGACTTTGATCCACCATCATAGTCATATTTTTCTACCATTTTTGTCTGGGTTTTCTACACCATCAAGAGAAAGGAATTTTAGATCTGAGGTGCTGAGGAATTACAAGAACCCATCCCATTGAGGAGAACTAGTAACACCCTTCTGTGTTTTCCTCCCTGGTGCCATTAATACAAAATTCATTCAACATATTCTTGTCTTGTCTATTGGATGCATGGAGTAAATATTGTTTTATTTACTGCTTAATGTCTTTTGATGCATAGATCTAGATTTTTGCAGCATTTATCTTGATCGACTAATTGCATATCTGAACATATTGGAAGCCATATTTTTTTGTTAGGGTTGTTTGTTATGCATAGATAAAGTGGTCTTTTTTCGCACACTTGCAAGTAATATTCATACTAACACTTGCCACGTGACCTCGTCCGTTCATCTTTCCCCTTTCAGATACGTGATCTAAATGTGATGTTCATTCCTCCTTCTCGCCTTTGTTATGAATCCTTTGAGATTTTAGGAAAACAAACACATTTGTGCTCTCCGCGATCAACCATTCCACCCTGCTACTCTTGTCCAAAACTCATCATTAAACTTATGCGGTTGCAGGGTGTTACATCGCTTCTCATTTAGACATTGAAATTCTCTCAGATATGAAATTGTTGGTTTAATGCACAGAGTCTCAAGACTCCATAATATTCACTACTTTGGATTCCATCCTACTGGTCAATCCATTCTGAAATCTCAAAATAAATTCTAAATAAACAACACAGCACGCCACAATCCACACAATCATACAGGATTTAACGACTAAACAAATTATAATAATTGCAAGTGATTCAATCTTTATTACAATATTACTAGCTCTGCAGGCCTGAACACAAACATTGAAATGGCTTCTCTAACTCATCATACTCTCACACCCATCACTAGCCAACCTCTCTATCCAACCTCACCTACTTCCATTGTTTCAAAATTCTTAGAAATATAAATAAAAGGAATCATGAACCAATTACAGTTTAGATTGAACAATCTCTTAGTATTCCCTAAAGCTTCTCTCAATTCCACTCTTTACTCAACAAAATCCTATATTAGACCTCTAGATCTCTAAAATCATCATTCTTCCTAGGATTTCTCACTTATCCCTAAGATCTATACAACTTACGAGGTATTAATCAAATTACATTTAAATATATTTAGAACTAAACTAAACTTATGAAAATAACAAAATAATTAAGGGAACCCATTCCCTTTAGTAAATGTGTGATAATACTTTTAAGTCTTATGGACTATGAAGAATGCTCCTGCATCAGACTCCCTGGGTGAAATAATTCATGGACTTCTGTTCATGAGTCTTCCAATTTCCTCTATTGTAAACTTCCTTATACTTCATCTTCCAACTGGTTGTCTGACCTTTTCCAATTGCAAGTGTATTAGTTGCCTTCTCTCCTTCTCCTGGATGCCAAACCTTGTATTGTGGATTTCCTTTTTCTCTAGTGTCATGAGTATCTTCACTACATAGTGATATTCAACATAAGTATCGCTTCAAGAAACATAATTTTTTGTACCTCTCTGTGCTCATGTCCTGTCATCATCTCAAAAGTATTTAACTTCAACTGCGTGTCTTCTCCTCTAGCTCCATTTTCTTGTACTCGAACATATATTTTGATTTCTGACTCTATCACTAGCATCCTCTTATATTTTCAAACCATTTCTTTATACTATCCTGCATATCTTTGCATCTCTTCTTGACTTGCTGACTTTGAAAATTTTCCATACCTATCACCTTTGTTGTTTTCATCATCCACTTATCTAATATCTTGAGTGGAACCTTCTCAATTTCAAAAGAATGTTGTTCCTTGTTTGACATAAGAACATATGGCCTTCCCACTATACACTATCCATTAGCTACAAAAATTTTAGTTATTGAACCTTGTTCAATTGTCTCCATATTCACATTAAATTTAACTGAAATGTTCACCCAACTTCTCATTTTCAAACTCAAGATAAACTCTTTACATTTCAATCTTCTTTGGGTCAAGAAAAAAATTTGTTCATGGACTGTAATTTCAGATCCTCTGCAATCTTCTTTCTCTTCTACAATATCTTGTGTAAGAGTTATATCAACTTTCTTCCCTCCATTCCAAACTTCTAAATCAACTAGTTTCTTTCTCTCAATTTCTTGTTTCCATACGGAAAACTGATTTTCTGCATCTCTATAACTTTCACGCTCCCTCATATTTGCATAAACAAATATATCTATGAAATAATTTTGTCTTCTATCTTGAAAAACACATTCAACAATAAATAATTCAAAATTAGAATTTTTTTTACATTTTCCACCTTTTTCCTCATTACCTCTGCTCCAAGTTTTCTCTAATTTGTCATCCCCGTGATGTGCATATGACATGTCCAACTTGTCATATCCTCCTTCATACTATCTTGTCTTGGAAAAGTATTCTTTGTTTTTACTTTTTTTCTGAATTTTTTCTAACTTTTGAATCATGTCCTTTGTTCTTCTCTTTGGTCTTTCTTCCTTTCACATTTCTTTTCATTCTTCCCTTTTCTTCATTACAAATTTGTAAGCCACTAAGTTGCTTTTTCCATCCCTCTTTCTTTTCAATCAAAATATGCCAATCTCTAATTCTAGAAGCTAAAGTTCTCTTTGTTTCTATACAAGAAACAAAATCACCATATATAACAGATTCTCCATTCCACTGTACATCCCCTTTTACAATAGTAAACATTACAGTTAACACCATGAATATCATACTCCATTGAACCCCTTGTTGTTCACTGCAAATGCGTAGTTCATGAAAGAATCCTTGCCTTCATCTTATGAGATTGCCTGTTTCCTTCCAGTTTGCTGATTACATTAACCTTTACTCCTTTCACAATTTGTAAAGATAACATTGTCTTCAATTTTCTACTATGCATTAGCCTCTGCCAACCTATCCTTATGTTTCTGATTGTCCTCTTTTCCTTTCTTCTTCATAGTATTTACTGGATTAACTGTACCTCCTTGGACCCAATTCTCCCTATAAATTTATGTTCTACCATATTCCACAATGAAATCCTTATTAAGATCTCTTTCCATTGATGCTCCATTATGTCCTCTCAAATAATTTCTTGTCCATCAACTATCAATATAGGTTCATAATTTTTGGATAAAAATTGAAGAGATAATCCCATTACCTCAAGTGTTTTCATTGTACATATACTCTTGTTTAATCCTATCATAAGACTATCTTCATATTTCCTTTCTACTCTTTCTTATGCAATCTGCAATTTTCTTTTGCCTTCAGACCATCTACCATCATTTTTCCAAGTCTTAATAGATTCATCATTTCCAGCTTCCATAGTAGTCTTCAACAGTTGTCCATCTTCAGTGTCGTTGAACACATGTTCAATCAAGAACTTTTTTATTACAACCATCTCTTCTAACGTCTGTATTTCTTCATCAACCTGTATAAATACATCCTCCAAAGGTTGTACATCACCTCCATACATACAAAAAACATTAGGTTCAAGAATACAAATCTCCTCTTCCTTTGATGTCTCCTTCATCACATTTCTCAGCTGATCTAAAATTATCCAACAGTTCATAAAATAATCAATAATTCCTTCCTCAACAAGGTAAAATTCTTGCTCAAGTCTACAATAACCATCTTTCACCTTTAACTCAGCTTCTCTAAGTTATTCTCTTAATATGATGTACATTCCCCTCTTTATCTGTTTCTGCAACAACTTCCATTTTATCTTCTTTCTTTTCATAGTCCAACCATATCTTTGGCCCCTTTCATAGTCTTCAAGTAGAATTATTATTACATCCATACTTGCTTTCAATTCAGCAATGTCTTTGTCAAGTTCCTCTTGACTCATCTTCTTTCCCTTGCCATTTTCCTTGGCATCTTTATTGCTTCTATTGTGGCTTCTCTCATGACCCTTAATAGCCATCTCGGCTTCTTTATGTGGAATCCCTTTTCCCATTGTGAGATTACAATAAGCTTCTCTCATTTCTTTGTAACAAGTATTTACTTGTCACCTACACCAATTCATCACCTTCGTATACCTCCTTGGGTTTCTTCTACAAAACCTCTTTTGAGCACTCCTGCTCCTGAGCTTCTAACATTGTCTAGATTTCGTAACCAATGCTCACCTTCCCCTCTCTCTGTTTGAGAACTCTGCTATTTTCTTCTTCTCTACAACAATCTCCTTTGCTGGATTTTCCACTAACACAACTTCTCCTCCCTTTACACAGTCTATTGTTTTGTGTTTCCTGCTATCATTCTCTTCAATGTGAAACTAATTCAAATTAGACCAAATATTAAAATATAACTCATGCCTGAGAGATATTCTAATGACCTTATCTCCTTAAGCTTTCCTTGGCTCAGACAATAAACATGTTGCTCTACTTTTCACTACCTGTAATTCAGTTCTTCTTTCAAATAATTTCCTTTTCCTTCTGAGAACATCCATCTTCTATTCATTTTCTTACAGTATCTATTGTTGCAATATCTTGTTGTTACTTACATTCAGATACATATATCATCAAATTTTTTAAAACTTACAAGATCCTTCCCTGAACCTGTCTTCCTCAAACCTTTCTCCGCATTCTGTATTGAATGAAATGGTTGAAGTCTCCATCACCCGCAACATGTTAGGATGATTCTCTACATAAAAAAAATTTCATCCTGATCTCACAACGACCAATTCTTTTCATACCATAACCTCCTATATTTGGATCAATTACCAATGCAACTCTACACATACTAAGAATAAAATTCAATCCTTGAATAAACCCCAAATAGAACTAATCCTGCTCTGATACCAAATGATGTAGCCGAAACCGCACTTTAAGAAAAACCTTGTACCTGTCGGTTATGACCCACATAAACTCAATATCTCACCTCGAATTTCAATAATGAAAATATTATAAACATACATACACTAGCAATCAAAAAATGCTCACCTTAAACAGGTCACAAATACCCAAATCACTTTACATACGCATGAAACAGGGTTCTCAGGTCCACAACACGTCAACCAATCAGAACTCATTGCATCTCGACAACTTTAACTTGCAACTTAAACGGAAACCAACACTATCGTCGATGCGAAGCCACGACGCAATCTCTACCATAGATCTTCCCTAGATCCAACAGTTTTCTATACCTCTTCATCTTATCACAATTTCTTTCTTGCAAACTCAACCTCTTTACCGATAACACTAAACACTAAATCTTGCGGTGTGCGCTCATGCGTTATGCTGACACATGGCCGCCCCACGCCGCATCACACATTTCATTCTTTACCACATCACAAACAAAATAACATACTTGCGATGTCTTAGTGTTAAAATTTGAACCTCTGGTTTGTGATATTGGGATTCGCCATCCGCCATTAATCTATACTCATATCTTATAGTCATCATGTTAACCCTTCATCGCATCGCATCTTCCCGATTGATCTTGCGATGTGATCTTCTCCATTGATCTTTCCCTTTAAGATCTGCAATCTAATCGTGACCGTTCATTCCTCCTTCTAACCTCTGTTATGAATCCTTTGAGATTTTAGGAAAACAAACACAATTGTGCTATCTGCTATCAACCACTCCTCCCTGCTACTGTCGTTCATGACTCATCAATAAAATTATGTGTCTGCAAGGTGTTCCATCGCCTCTCATTTGGACATTGAAATTCTCTCGACTTTGAAATTGCTGGTTTAATACATAGAGTCTCAAGACTCCATAACAGTCATTACTTCGGATCCCATCCTACTGGTCAATCCACTTTGAAATCTCAACAACAATTTTAATTAAACAACATGGCACACCATAATCCACACAATCATAAGGGATTTATAAGCCATGGCTAAAAAAATTATAATAATTACACGTTATTCAATATTTTTTAAAATTTAATTTGATTACAATATTACGACCTCTGCGGGCCTGAACAAAAACATTGAAATGACCTCTATAACTCATCATACTCTCACACCCATCACTAGCCAACCTCAAGCCAACCTCAAGCCAACCTCGAGCCAACCTCTCTATCCAACCTCACCTACTTCTGTTGTTTCAAAATGCTTACAAATATATACAAAAAGGAATCATGAACCAATTACAGTTCAGATCCAACAATCTCTCAATATTCCCTAGAAAGATTCTCTCAATTCCACTCTTTACTTAACCAAATCATATATTAGACCTCTAGATCTCTAAAATCCTCACTCTTCCTAGGATTGATAAATTATCCCTAATATTTCTACAACTTATGAGATATGAATAAAATTACATTTAAATCTCTTTAGAACTCAACTAAACTTAGGAAAATAAAAAAATAATTAAGGGAACCCACTCCCTTTAGTAAATGTGTGATAATACTCTTAAGTCTTATGGACTTTGAAGAATGCTCCTACATCAACTTTTATAAAATTTATCTTAGGGTTTATAATATTAATTCCTTTTTTTTATAATGTCAATCCCTTTGGTTTATGAATGTAAGGGTTCATATTCCTAGGGTATAATATTATTCATAAGCTTTAGAATATTAATATTAGGTTTAATATAAATTTATTGGTTTTATAATCATGGTCAATTGTGCACAATCATGGTCCACTGTCACATTGTGAAAAATATTGTCTCAATATGAAAACCAACCATGTTCGACCATGGTACAACATATCATTGTCACAAAGATTTTCTTCATATGAAAATCAACAATGGTCAACCATGGTCAAACATCTCATTGTCACAAATATTGTCTTGATATGATAATCAACCATGGTTAGCCATGGTCCAGCATCTCATTGTCACAAATATTGTCTTCATATGAAAATAAATCATGGGAAACCATGCTCAAACATCACATTCTGACAAATATTGTCTCAATATGAAAGTCAACCATGGTAAACCATGGTCAACCATGTTTATTTTTTGGTTATAATATTTATGTTAGGATTTATATACTCTGGGTTAATAATATTAATCTCTAGAGTTTATAATCCCTTGGGTTTTCAGTATTAATGCCCTCGATTTATAATATCAATCTCTTAGGTTTATTAATCTAAGGGTTCATATTCCTAAGGTATAAAATTATTTATAGGGTTTAGAATATTAATCATGGGGTCTAATATAAATCCGTTGGGTTTATAATCATGGTCATCCATGGTCCAATTTCACATTGTGACAAATATTGTCTTAATAAGAAAATCAAGCATGGTCAACCACTATCAACGATAGTCAATCATGGTCATTCATGGTTAACCATGGTTTACCATAATTGATTTTTTTTACTAAATAATAATATAGATAGATGTCTTTCGGATTAATGACACTGTTATTTTTATTGTTATTAAATAAAAATGAATGAATTAATTATTACTATTATTTAATTAATTATTATTGCTATTATTTAATAATAATAATAAATTATGATAAACAATATTATTTTAAAATAAATCTTCCGGGAAATCAAATGAGAAATTTTAGAGCCGATGCATTTCGAACTACTGAATGTAGTTCAACATCAGGATAATGAAGACTGGTTGATCTGACTATATATATATATATATATATATATATATATATATATATATATATATATATATATATATATATATCATGCAGAGAAAAGAAACGGTCAAAACCTATCATAAACGGAAAATAGATGTTAAAAAACGGTCAAAAATGAAAATAACCAATAAATAAATGAATGAAAACAAAATAAATCGCATCCTAAAGTAATAAAAATAATAAAAATAAAGACCAAGTCAAAAAAACAAATGAATAAAATAAAAATATATTAATCAAAATTAAAACTAACAAAACAGTCCACTATAAAACAAAATCATAAAAATAATAATAAAGACCTAGTCAATAAGAATAAAATTAAAAAATAAACATTAAATAAATTAAAATAGAATAAAATAAAAATAATAAAATAGATAAATAAATAAATAATATATATATATATATATATATATATATATATATATATATATATATATATATATATATATATATATATATATATATATATATATATATATATATATATATAAAAGTAAAAATAAAGAAATAAATAAAAAGACTTATAAATAAAATAATACTACCTAAAAAGAAAAATAGACGAAAACTATGTCAACATTAGAAATAATATTTAAAGTATATAATAAATAAGTGAACATCAAACCTCAAACACATATCAAGCAAAAACAGAGGGAAAACAAAAAGAGAGGAAAATATTAGAGAAAGGAACACTACTAAGAGCAAAGAGATGGAATCCAACAACTGCTAACTTTTCACCCATCATCCCTATTCAACATATGGGGCCTTTTCTCAATCTCAATAGCTTCCCTTAATTTACGGTGATGGAAATGCTCAACCGTAACAATGACTCTGGATTCTTCCATACAAATGTGATGCTTCGTCTTTTCTGCATGCTCAGCTAGAGCTGAGGACCTCATTCTACCATGCATATCTACAGTATGTTCTTGAATCCATAAACATTAGTGAATATATTGGTCAAATCTCAACTAATAGGTAATCAAAAGTTCAACTAATAAATAATAAAAAACAAATATATTAGTCATGCCTTGGCATGGACTATTAAGAAATATATATGATATATTATGTTAAAAAAATATCAACAAATATTATTTCACATTTTATTTAAAACATATCATTTCATTTATACTTATTTATTTATTTATTATTATTATTATATTTAAATATTTAAATGGATTGTAAGTTATTTTTTAAAAATCATTTTATTATTATATATATATTTTAATAATAAATGAATGAAAATTTCAGTTAACATATTTTATATTTATTATTTAGAAAATAGTAATAATTTATAAAATTTGTAATTCAAAACTACTTTTATTTAATTATTAATTTTAAATGTGTATTAAAAATACAATTATCAATTATCATTGAATATATATTTTTTATATTATCACAGCTACCTTGCATATAATAATAATAATCTTCTAAGGAATATCAATTATCATTGCCCCCGATCGGGGTGCTCAAAGAACGAGGCCGCCGGCTATGGAATAAGCCAAGTGGCAACCTCCGTTCATGCACATTAATGAGACATGTATATGCCGTCTAGCTCTAGATCATGGAGGCATGCGGAAGATAAGGTAATGATAGTGAAGTTGGTAAGATAGCCTGTGCTGTCAGAGCCAGGAGGAAAAAAGTATTTGGATGCAGGGTTTAAGAGCTGTAAGCTAGTTTACAAAACAAGAAAATCCTCTGTCACAGTAAGCGATCAGAAGTGGGTGAGGACGGGAGTGGCCACAATTAGCAGAAGACTCATTTCTTTGTTGGGGTATGTTCTTTTCCATCTTAAGTCCATGTTCATTACCAAAAGCTTGGAAATGTATCTGGTTAGGCAAGATTCTGAAAGTTTTTTTAGTTGTCTAATTGTTTGGTCTGAGATTGTTTAGTTAAAGCCAGTCGAGCCGTGCTTTAGAGATCCATGCCATAGTAAGCCTAATTGTCATTTGTCTGTGAAGAGTAAATGCCGTCTCTTTCTGGGTATAAAAAATAGTGTTTGGCTTGTTGGAAATTCAAAATCGAGAATTGGTGGCATGAAAGTCTGTAGCCACATACAGGTCCCAGGTCAGAAATCCTTTCTCTGTTGTTATGTTATGCTTAGCGATTACCTTAGTAGTAGGCATAAATCTAAGTTTAATTCTAGAGTTGTCAATGAGCTCTGGTTGTATCGTCCTTTCCTTCTTGGTATCCTTAGCAGAGGGTAGGTAATGAAGGTTCTTCTTAGTCTTAGTTACGAACTCTGGTGGTTTCTTCCTTTCATTGTAAAAAATAATAGGAGTTAGAATAGGAGGTTGCTGGTTTGCGTGGACTATACCCTGCTTTCCTGCCAAGGTCCGTTTGCTAATCAAAAGCATAGTTTTCAAACCTGCCTCCGTCTCGTCCCAGTTGTTTGTAGGCTTGCTTTTTATACCTGGAACCTTTGTCAATTCTGGGTTTAGCGTAATATCCATGCCACTATTGGGGAAGATAACATGTCTTATGCTACTATCGAGGAGAATCAGAATTGTCCAAATGATGTTCTTGGTGACAAGATTGAAAGTTTAATTGTTATCTCTTTCTCATATTTTCTTATTTTTATTCCAAAGCTCAGTCTTACTATAAGTAAGCTCATCACCATGGTTAAGAGGAAAATAAGAAAATCATTGGCCCATACTACAAAAAAAAGGAAACATAAGATGCTACAACCTGAAGCTAAGAACAAGAAAAGAGGGAGGAAGACAAAGCAAGAGGTTTTAATGAACCTCTCATCAACATACTCCCTTGGAAATTCATCTCAGGTCAGAAAGGAAATTCATGGATGGGAAAGAGAAATTCAGAGTGATGAGGAAGACAATGAAGCAGAAGTAGAAATTATGTACTTTATTACAGATCCTGGGAACACTCGAGGTCATCTATCACTGTTTAATCAAACATTTCACACTTATTGGATTGTCAAATGCCTGTTAGCTAAGGCTATTCAGAGTATTCATCCTAGCAGAGAGAAGCCAGAACCAAAAATGTTGGAATTATTGCAGGACATTGACATTCAGCTGCAACACATCAAGGTCACCCAGTACCAAGCCACTGATCGTATCGATAGAATTGACGATCGTGATAGAAGAATTCAGAAGCAAATCCAATAGCTGCAACAAGCTGATATGCCAGGATCCAGAGCAAAGGACCCCGCCCCAATTGAATCTTCAAATGGATAGGATTTTAGTTTATCTTCAGATGGGTAGGAGTTTAGTTTATTATATAATATGTATTTTGTGTTTTTGCAAATGACTATAGGTCCCAACAGTTACCTTGGCAATAGATTAAATAGTTAGCTCGCTCATGCAACAAATAGTAGAATGGAAATTTTTCAGTTTTGGATGGATTTCAACGCTTTAAGGTGGCCAATAGACCTGGTTTCCTCCAGGCAAGTTGAGGCCACAGACTTACTATTTTTTGTAACCCGCTTTCAGAAGATAAATAGAAAATATCAAGGCACTACTAAATTGAAAAAAAAAAAAAATCAGTTATCATTGAATATAAATTATGGTCTTTGAATTAGGAAGAAACCAATATTCCTTGAAATTGAACTATAACCAGGAAGAAATCAGTGACCTTCCCACACAGTTGTGTCCAGTTGTACAAAAGATCAGTCCTACAAAGTATTTGTTAAGATAGAAGTCAAATAAATGCACAACAAACCGGGATGTATCAAAAGATATAAATGGATAACGAAATGTCTATGTATACAAAAGATATGAAACTCATTTAGAGTTACAATTACATCTCAAAGAAATTTTTCGAGAAGTTCTGAATAAAATATTTTAATCCTTTTTCCACTTATAAAAACATAAACATAATTTAACAACAATGACCCATTTCCAGTGGCTTAACTAATTGGTACATCTGCAATATATAGAAATCCAATTTACCATCTCTCGATTATATAGCCTCCAATATATATGAGCAACAGTATATATACAAATCTCGAATCACGTCTTGAGAATGTGCCTTATATTAACATGATTAGTAGGCACCACCGCCCAAACTCCCTAGAGACATTCCACCATCATGGTGGTAGACTTTGCCAACATCTGGGCATACCATTCCAGTAGCAGGCCACTGCCTCTCTTCTTCCAGAAATAAAACAACGAACTCACCACTGGTAAAAAATTTACTAGAGGGAAATTCTTCCTCAAACCACAAAGTTGAGAAAGTATTTTTATCCAAATAATACATTTGCGAAAATTAAATCATGTGAGTATTCCTTTGAAAGAATATTGGGAGAGATTAAAACACTTCCTCAACTCACAAAGTTGAGGAAGTATTTTTATCCAAACAATAAATTTGCGAAAATTATATCATGTGAGTATTCCTCTGAAAGCATAGTGGGAGAGATTAAAACATATTGACTTTCCCAACTATAATGAAGTAAACAATTTCAATACAAATTTACACATGGTAAAACATAGGTTGCATGAAGTAAATAACACTTGTGGAATAAATGTTTAACTATACATTTCTTCAAACTCTTCATTAAATTATCAGTTTACTTTAATAGTTTAATATGTTGTGGAATGGGTAATTTTCCTCATGTTCATAACTTTATTTAAGCGAGGTATTTCCCTCGAAACTAAATCCACAACCTGTAAAAAATTTACTTGAGGTATGGTTTTTTTTAGAAAATTAAATGCAAATTAATTTTCCAACACTCCCCCTTAATCGCAGCTGTTGCCATTGACCATTCCCAAAAAATCTTTAACATAAACAAAAATTCCACACACCAATTGATTTGTGAAGATGTCTCCAAATTATTCTTCTGACCTATTGCAACATAATCTCACCATTATTAACTAATTCTCTTATGAAATGATATTTAACTTCAATGTGTTTTTTCCTCTTGTGAAAAACAGAATTCTTTGATAGTGAAATTGTGGAACTGTTGTCGCAGAAAATAGTTGTTGTTCCCTCTTGTTCATGGCATAAATCCCTTAATATCCTTCTCATCCAAATGGCTTGACATGCTGCTACTGTTGCGATGACATATTCAACTTCTACTATTGACAATGACACTATCGGTTGTTTCTTGGAAGCCCATGAAATGACTCCCGACCCTAAATGAAAAACATATCCTGACATGCTCTTTCTTTCATCAACACTTCCTACCCACTCGTTGTCAGTGTAACCAGCCAGCCTAAAATCATCTGTTTTAGTGTACAAAATACCATACCCATTTGTCCCATTGACACACTTTAAAATAATTTTTGCTACCTACCAATGTGTCTCTTTGGGTGTCTCCATGAACCTTGACACCAAACTCACTACATAGATTATATGAGGCCTAGTTTTAGTCAAATACATTAGGCTACCCACCATACTTTTGTATAGTGTCGGATTGACATTGCTACTGCAATATTTGTTGCACAACTTCAACCCCATTACTTTTGGAGTTGGAGTTGGTTTTTTGTTTTTCATACTAAACCTTTATAAAAAGTCTGCAACATACTTTGCTTGAGAGATAAAAATACCATTTTTTGTTTGCTTCACTTCTATGCCCAAAAAATATCTTAACAACCCCAAGTTAGTCATTTCAAACTTACTTTTCATGACTACTTTGAAATCAATGATGAGGGAATCATCACTCCCTGTAAAAATCAAATCATCTACATAAAAAAAACAATAAGAAGCTTACCGTCACTTTCTTTGATGTAGAGAGTAGGCTCACCATCACATTTCTCGAACCCATTTCCCATCAAGTAAGAATCTATCCTACTATACCATGTACGCGATGCTTTCTTCAACCCATAGAGAGATTTCCTCAACCTATACACCTTGTTTTCTTGGCCTTTTATCTCATAACCAGGAGGTTTTGCAACATACACCTCCTCTTTTAACACTCCATTCAAGAACGTTGATTTTATGTCTATTTGATACACTTTCAATTTATGTTGCATGGAAATTGACAACAATGAACACACTGTCTCCATCCTTGCAACTGGCACAAATGTCTCTGCATAGTCTCTTCCATGTTGTTGTTTATATCCTTTGACAACTAGCCTTGCTTTATGCATTTCAATCTTTCCTTCAATGTTTCTCTTCGTCTTACAGACCCACTTCACTCCAATGACTTATTTTCCTTACAGAAGGTCCACTAACTCCCATGTGTCGTTATTTTCTATTGCTCCTATTTCTTCATTCATTTCCGCAACCCATTTTTCTTCTCTTACTACATCCTCAAAATGGATTGGGTCATCCACATGAAAAAATAATGCAAATAAAGAATTCAAATCAGCGTTACTATCAACTTCATATTTCTCATATATTTCACTTAAATTTATGAATTTGTGTCCTCTTATGATTGCAGAAGATGGGTTTGACATGTCACTTCATGTTGTGCTTGAAGTAGATGGGGTTACAGATCTTTGTGGTTTTATTAGAGAAGCACTTCCTTGAATACACGATTTTTTTCTATTATAGATCAATCAATAACATGATTATCATAATGCACATACTCTTTATGCAAAGAAATATAGAAAATAACATGTGCTTTCATAGTGGATGGCAAGGATAATCGATATGCCACTAGTCCCTCTCTTTTGATAATCTAAAATGGTACAGAAATCAAGGTGCTAACTTTGCACAAGAAATAATTTTCAATGAGCTCTTCCTTGGTTTAGGGTAACCATGTTCCCCCACTTGAAACTCTTTGTGCATTCATTGTTGATATGCACAACAATTTTTCCAATATTGAGTTGTCTCTAAATTATTATGGATAATAGCTATTTCTTGTTACATCTCCATTAACATATAAGGCCCAAGAGGTACCTGATTCACTAGATCATTCTAGATGATAGGTGGAATGTAGGAATACCACTGGATGCCTACATTCCACTTTTACTTGATGGCGTTCCAAGCATCTAGCAATATATTCGACCACATCCTTTTTCATACCTAGCCAATAATATATATTTTTCATGGTTGTTAACATTTTTAATAACCCACACAACTATAATATGGTATTTTATGAAATTCATCCAAGATGAGCTTCTTCAAGTCACCCATGCGAGTTATATATCACCTACCTTTAAATTTTAGCAACCCATCATCTGTAAGTGAGAAATTCTTGCTCAATTTTCTTTCTAGATCGTACTGCCATCATGATTATTTTACTTTATTGTCATTCCCATCCTACTACATTTCCTCTTTAATATTTTTTTGTATATCAACTTTACAAGAATCATGGCTTTCATGTGAGCCACTTGTAGCCTTCTTCTAAGTGCATCAGATAATTTTGTTTCCTTTCCATTCATGTACATGATTTCAAATCAAATTCACTAATTAAGGCTAGACACCTTGCCTATCTTACATTCGACTTGGGACGACCAAATAGATACCTTAGCCCTCTAAGATCTAACATCAAGACAAACTACCTTCCAAGGAGGTAATTCCTCCACATTTTCAGTGCATGCATTATAGCTACTAATTCCAAGTCCTAAGTGGCATAATTTCATTCATGTTCAATGAACTTCCTCAACTCATAGAAATTACATGTCCCTCTTGCATGAGGACTCAAATGAGCCCTTCCTTATAGGAATTTTTGCAAACTACATATTATTTTTTCAAATATTTTGTACTCAATATTGGTGCATGCGAGAGAAATTTTTTTAAATGATCAATGTTGACTACACATCCTATTTTCCATTGGAATTATATTCCTTTATTTTTCAATGCTATGATTGGATGTCAAATATTTGAGAAATTTTAGATAAATCTTCGGGTAGTAACCTTCCAACCCCATGAAGGATATGACTTCTATCACATTCTGAGGAGCAGGCCACTCTATAATGGCATTGATATTCTCTAAGTATATTGTCACTCCCTCCTCACAAAAAATGTGTCCTAAATATTATACCCATTATTGGAAGATTTCACATTTGTTTTGTTTGGCATAGAGCTTGTGCTCTCTTAGAAACTGCAAAACTATTGCTAGGATTTTTTCATGCTCTTCAATGGTTTTCAAATGAACCAGGATGTCATTGATAAAGACCAATCTAAAAATTTTCAAACATGGACTAAGAAAATTATTCATTAAATACATGAATGTTTTTTGGGTGTTTATGAGTCCAAACAACACAAATACAAATTCATATTGACAATACCTGGTTCTAAACATGGTTTTGTTAATACATTCGTCTTAAATTCATATCTGATGGTACCTAGAACTTAATTCAATATTTCAAAATATGAAAACTCCTCTTAACTAATCAAAAAAGTCGTCAATACTTGATGAAGGGTATTTGATCTTTATTGGTGTATTTATTTAATTTCCTCTAATCAATACATAGTTTCAAAGTGTAGCCTTTCTTCTTTACAAATAATACAAGTGCTCCTTAGTGTGATATGTTGGGCCTGATGTATCCCTTGTACAACATTTATTTTAATTACAATTTTAATTCAACCAAATCCGATGTGCTCATGTGATATGGGGCTCTTGACTGGTGTTTTTCTTTGCAACAACTATATTAAGAAATATATTTTCCCTTTCTGAGAGAAATCATGGTATTTCTTTAGGAAACATGTCCCCAAATTTCTTTAATATTGGGTATTCTTCCAAATTGTTGTTTTTAATATCTGAGTCATTTGTTAATTATAGAGTGTATAGTTCACACCCCTTTCAATTACATCTTCATATTTAGTGTTTTTATTTACAAAAAAAAAACACCATTTTACTTTTCCTTGCATCATCATCTTTTCCCCCTTGTCTCTAAGGCATGACTAATTTACTAAAGCAATATATCCTAGTCTTATGCCCTAATAGCCAATACATGCTTATTAACGCATCATATGATCCCAATTGTAATAAATTAAAGTATATATGTGTGGGCATGTCATATAGATTTCATTCATTTATTCCTTCTTCTCCATATCTCTAACAATCTTCTCATTTCTATCCTTGCAACTTCTTAGCTTAACTCGTAGACTTCTAACAATGTCCATCCAGTCAGGGGAGTTTTTCTCTCTCCTCTTTCCTGCCAATTCTTCCTCATGAACATGATGTGATATATTCATGTTGTATTGTGTCATTCTATTGTTTATTCCTTCTTATTTGTTGTCACACACACATAACTATTAGTCAAGAATATATAAATAACATATTTATCTATTTCCTCGAAAAATATGTAATAATTATATGGATGCGAGGCTATATGAAAAACCAAATTTCAAGTTATCATTATTGTTAAAAAATAATTAACATAGATGAGTAAACACTCGCATAAAACATATATTTAGTAATCAAAACGCTACAATAAACACACATTTTCACACTACAAACAATTGTTATAAATTACTACACTCTATAACAACATTCAAAAACTATCCTTCTAGTAATATGACTCATCCTTTTTCTCACGCACCCATATTCATTTTTAAATGTTTGTACATTTTTGTATTCAATTTCATAGGTCGTCGTCTGGAAAATTAAATGTCAACGTCAAAACTTGGTTGTTTCCCTAAGAAATTCCCAAAATATTATCCTCCAAATACTCTAAATATGTTTCCTCTCTCTTCAATCTACTCATTTTCACATTATAAAAATTAATTACAATTATATATAAAAATATTTACAGGAGTGGATGACAAAAAAGGACTATTACACTTTTGTGTGTTCCTAGGTATAAGACTTTTAGAGTTATAGGAGTTGTGTAGGTCCAACAAGTCACCATCCTTATAGATGGGGGGTATACAAATAGCTTAATAAATACAACTTGGGTAGCCAAAAGGTGTCTAACTACAGACTATTTTTAGATATTTGATGTTAAGTGGTAGGTGGTCATTTGTAGGCATCTACGAGGATCCCATAAATGGAACTCAAGATGGGGAATTATTCCCTTACTAACAATTTCTATGTGGTTGATTTATTTGACACCAATCTAATGTTGGGGTCTAATGACTTATTTAAATAGGGATACATTGGAAGGATTATTGAACCATGGAGATAGATTTCATCATAACTAATGGATAGAAAGTATTTTTATGGGGAATAACCAATTGTGATCAAAGGTTTGTCTGAGCCAACAAAACCGAGGCCATATTTCCACATAGAGACATAGTATGCACTGCAAAGTGCATGGTGAAAATGTAGAAACATCTAAATGGGAAATGAACTACCCAACACATATCCGGGAATTATTGAGCAACCATCAGGAGGTATTTAGAGAGAACCTACTAGGAGTACCTCTTGATTGGGGATTTGAGCACACTATAGACCTAGAGAAATGGGACAGGCTAGTTATAACAATTTCTTGTATGCACTCCAAGAGATTTAAGGAAGAGATTGAGAAGAATTTCAAGGAGCTATTGGATATGGGGCATATAAGGCCTAGCTCAAGCCCATTCACCTCTTCAGATTTATCACTTAGAAAGAAGGATGTATCTATAGGGATAGGTATTGATTAAAATGCATTGAAAAAAAAGATAGTCAATAAATGGTACCTAATACATGAAAAGGTTGCTATAAAAGGATTTCTATTTAGAGTCTCTATCATGCCAATTCAATATGTTTTGATAAAATTGACACTTCATATTTCATAATTACGAAGTGATGGAAAGGTGATAAAATAATGTTGAAATTTGAAACAAGAAATAATGAAATTGGCATCCAGAAACAACATGACAACACACACACTAGTGTGGGACCAGAGGTCATGTAGTGATGGGTCCTAGTGATACATTAATGTGCAATTCAATTTATTTATTAAATTAGAAATGTGTCTAATTTAATTATCCATTGATTAAATTGGAAAATAAAATGTAATCTTATCTCATAATCACTTGTAATAGTTAAATGAGTGTGATAAATTCAGTTAGCTCATGAATTTCGAGTTGAGGGTGGTTGGTGAGGCATGCAGAGTGACTCTATGTGCTTTATATTTCAAGTTGCAGTTAAGTACATAAGTTTAATGCATGAGAAATCAGTTAACTCAGTTAAGTGAGTTAAAGTCAGTTTAACTAGCTGTAACTGTTTGTTGCACTAGTGCGAGGTCAAGTGAATTAAATCAAATTTAATTCACATGATCTGTCATGCAATTAATGATTTACTATTAATATCTACATGCATGTCAGTTCCAGTGGAGACCCAGTTGAGACAAACGTTAATGAAAGTTGACTATCATTTATGTTATTATAAAACTACCCAGATGTAGTTAAAACACCACAAGATTTCCCATGATACTTGCGTAGTTGAGAAAGGCTGAAATTCCTACGAAATAGGGATTGCATTCCTCATGAATTGCATGAGCAAGGCATGCTTAAGATAAGCTAAGAACTGGCTAAGTGTTGGCCCGATTTTGTCTGAATCAGTGTGAGACGATTAGCGGAGTGCAGGAGACTCTTGTGAGAAGAGTGAATTGTAATTGTTTCATGATTCCTTGGTTCACTATAAAATATAGATAGAGGGGTTTAGAGCAGCAAGCTTTCCCCAGGAAAATATCTATGTTGTGGGATGATTTGTTTCTTTCTTTACTTGTTGTGACTGGCGATCGTGTTTATTTTCCATAATTGATTTCTAGAAGGATTCAGTATATAGCTTTAGTACATTGCTTGATCGAATTGAATCTATTGATATACATATGTTTATATAATTTCTACATGGTATCAAAGCACAGGAAATCACTATAGTGGAGAAGAAATTGAGTTTGTGACTGAATAGCATTCGATTTTGCAGAAGTATTCTTAGGTTTGACATCAGCTCAAGATGGCTTTCACTGGCTTGAGATTAGAGTATGCACTCGAGGGCATCTCTAATTACATTGCATGGAAAGAAATAATGGAGGTAGTGTTGGAGAAAAACGGGTTGAAAGAATTCATTGAGAATGATATTCCCATGCCCGCAGCAGCAAACGACGTTCTTCTTGATGCTTGGAAAAAGAAGGTAGCAAGGGCGAGGAGGATATTATTGGAGGGAGTATGAGACCATATTGTCTCAAGTATCCATGGCAAAGTGACTCCATATGCAATGTGGAAGGCTTTGATAGATTTGTTTCAGAGTAGCAGTGATCATAGAAAATTGGCAATAAAGGACAAGCTTAGGAAAATAAAAATGGAGAAGGGCGACACTATTATGAAATATTTAACCAAGTTTTTCCAATATCGATATGAGATGGGGAGCGTTAGCATTACTGTTGCAGGTGATGACTTGGTGAGCCTAGCTCTTTTAGGCCTTCCCAAGAGTTGGCATAGTTATCAAGACTTTGTCAATGGGAGGGAGAAGCTGGCATATTGGGAATGACTTTGGTCATATTTGGTGAAAGAATAATTCAGGCAGAATACCAGGGATGGATCTTCATCTAAGATAGATGATAGAGAAAGTTGCGCCTTGGATGGTAAGGTGAATAAGGGGAAGGGAAAGAAATCGTATTCCAAATCTGAGACTAGCGAAGAAGGAAAGGAGTGCGACATGTCTAGAGTGAAATGTTTTCACTGTCACGAGCATGGAAATTATGCCACTAATTGTCCACAAAAGAAGAAGAACAATAAGGCGTCAGGATCTACACCTGGTGAGGCTTTGGCCTCAAAATTTGAGTTCGAATTCTCGCTCATTGCATACATGGTGTCAAGTGCAATGGGATCAGTGTGGTACTTGGATAGTGGTGCATATTTCCACATGACGGGAGATAAAGAAATTTTCAGTAGTTTGGAGGAGAAGGACCTCTAGATGCATATCGAAATGGGTGCTGACAGACAGTACAATGCTACCAGTATTGGTATAGATACCTTCCAGAGGTAGTCAGGTAAAGCCTTCTTATCAAAATATGCAATGCATGTACCAGACTTGAAAAATAATTTAGTTGTAGTCGCAATATTGGAGGATAGATGTTATGATGTGGTTTTCTGTGGATGGAAAGCTTTCCTTCGACACAAAGCCATAGGAAAAACCAAGAATATTGTGATTTGTGTGAAGAATCTCTACAAACTTGATGTAGATGGCTACACAAGATTGATGGGTAAGGCAGAAAAAGTGGTGAGCCAGGATGATGGTGAGTTATGGCACAAGATATTGGGCCATCTAAACCACAGAGCTTTGAAGGTCATGCAACAGATTTATACGAGGCTTCCAAAGGGTACTCTTGCGCAAATAGACACATGCAAGGGATGTACCATGGACAAGTGTGAGAAAGCCATGCAATTGTCCCTTGAGAGGGAGCTTGAATTTCATGCAGATGAGGAACTCTTGGTTCCTAAAAATGAACCTCAAGATGTGGAGCAACCACAATATGAGGATCATGGAGTGGTAGAAACCACTCAAGCAAGGATCTCCAAAAGAGGTAAATTTAGAGCCAGATGGGCAGAGGGATTACATGTAGCTATACCTCCAGGTGTGAGGTGGGTCAATGTACAAAATTAATCCCAAGAAGAAATTTGGGCAGAGTCCTCGAGATGGTGTGTCTCATGGATCAAACTTGGCTACGAGGATCCCACAATACAACAATAGTAAGATCGGTTAGATTGATCCAGTCATATGTTAGGAATACATAAATCAGAGTGACAGGTTTCCGATATTGGAGTGCATATCAGATTTGACAGCAATGCGGAGTGCATGGATGCAGATTTCAACATCACAGAGTGTCCAGTAGACATGTGCAGTAGCTAGCAGCACTCAGAAGAATTTGATGACAAATGCATTATACCGATTCAATTGTTTGGAGGCTATTCAGTTTCAGAAGTGTTGCATGCAAGAGTTGCATGTGTGAACAACATTAGATAAGTGTTGCATGGAAGAGCTGCAAGTTGCATGCAAGAGTTTCATGTGCACATGCAAGAACATTCCAAGGTACTAGATCATGACAGATTGATTCCTTTCTTGTTGAGAGGGAGTGTTGAAATTTGCAACAAGATACAGTGAAATTGGCATCTAGAAACATCATGATAGCACACACACTAGTGTGGGACCACGGGTCATATAGTGATGGGTCCTAGAAATACATTAGTGTGCAATTCAATTTATTTATTAAATTGGAAATGTGTCTAATTTAATTATTTCTTAATTAAATCCGACAATATAATGTAATCGTATCTCATAATCACTTGTAATAGTTAACTGAGTGTGATCAACTTAGTTAGCTCATGAATTTTAAGTTGAGGGTGGTTGGTGAGACATGAAGAGTGATTATATGTGTTTTAGAGTTCAAGTTGTAGTTAAGTTTATGAGTTTAATGCATGAGAAATAAATTAACTTAGTTAAGTGAGTTAAAGTGAGTTGAACTAGTTGTAATTATTTGTTGCACTACTGAGAGGTCAAGTGAATGAAATTAGATTTAATTCACATGCAGTGATCTGTCATGCAACTGATGATTTAATATTAATAGCTACATGCATGCCAGTTCCAGTGGAGACCCAGTTGAGACAAAGGTTAAAGGGAAGTTGACTATCAGTCGTGTTATTAGCAAACTATCCAGATGTTGTTAAAACACCACAGGATTTCCCATTATACTTGCACATTTGAGAAGGGCTGGAATTCCTAAGGAATAATGATTGCATTCTTTATGAATTGTGTGAGCAAGGCAGGCTGAAGATAGGCTGAGAATTGGCTATGTGTTGGCCCGGTTTTGTTTGAATCAGTGTGAAACAATTAGCAGAGTTCAAGAGACTATTGTGAGAAGAGTGCATTGTAATTGTTTCACGATTCCTTGGTTCATTATACAATATAGATAGAGGGGTTTTGAGCAGCAATCTTTCCCTGTGAAAATATATGTGTTGTGGGTTGATTTGTTTCTTTTTTTACTTGTTGTGATTGGTGATCATGTTTATTTTCGGCAATTGATTTGAGAAGGATTCAATATCTAGCTTTTGTACATTGCTTGATTGGATTGAATCCATTGATATACATATGTTTGTATAATTTCTAAAAGTAAAGGTTTCATATGTTTATGTTGTAAGGGCCTTTGGAAGGATCAGAAATGACAACAAACTGTCATTGAAAGACGAAAATGGGGCTCCCAAATCTAAAAATTTGGTTGAAAATTACCCATAGAACCCCATTAAACCATATATGGGACTGAATAAGGGAAACCTCCCATAAAATTATCTTCAGTGAATTTAAAGGAGTAATAATATATTTTACCTGTAAAACCCCTAGTACATAAATCAACAAGCCAATAGTCGAGGAAATAAGCATCCTAGATATTGAACGAAACTTCAACCACACTAGGTCACTGGGGATGAGAAAACAACCTTCACTTTTTCGAATGTGGGTATTACACCCTTTACCAAATTGTTCAATTACACCCTACTGAGAAAACATGGAACCCTGGAAAGGGAATATCGAATCATAGTCCAATGATCATAATCTGCCATGTTCACCTCACAAAACATCCCATATTGGCACACTCCCACAAAACCCCTGAGTGAAAACTAGTAAGGTTTATTAAAGAAAAACTCCACCTAAATTTAACAAACAATGATAAAACCAAATAAAAATACTACCTCAAAATAAAACCTTCACCCAAAAGAAAAAACTATGAAGAGTGTCACTTTGCCACCTCAAAAAAATAAAATATATAAAAAAAGAAAGAACAAAAAGAAAAAGAAAAAGACTCCACAACCAAGAGACAAAGAACGTGAACAAAGTACTAATACTCCTCACTAAAAATAATGTCCACCACTCACTAATAAAATTTCAACACAAACCATGCATTTCCATGAAACCCTAGGTTAAATTCTCTCTCGTCGCCATCACTCCAACGCTTAATCCTCACTCCCATTCATTCATTACATCATTTCATAAATTAAGAATTATTCTATTTTAACTAGAACTTATTTTAAAAATTTAAGTCCTTTAAAATAATTTTGTGAATCCTTTTAAATAATAAGTCTATGAAGACAATGATAATCCTTTTAGGTATTTTTAGAATTATTCTCACTAATTAAAGAGAAAGAAACCATATAAAACACAATTTTTTTTTACATATAAAATGTTGGCTATAATAGAAAATATATTTCATTTTTTTAATCGTTTATTATGAAATACTTATAATTAAAATTTAAAATGCATAACATCCCAATCCCATAAACTAAAATATCCAAAAATAATAATACTAATAAATTTATATGTTAAAATCTAAATTCATTACAAATATTTAAAATTATCATTTTTGTTATATATATATATATATATATATATATATATATTTCATTTATAATGTATAAAATAATTTAAAATATAATTCTACTTTTAATAAAAATTATCAGAATTTGCATTTGTATTTTTTTAATTAAAATGTTTAATATATTATTATTATTGTATTTTTATAAATTTTTAGATAAACTCAACCAGATTTTTATTTTATATACTATATTTTTACAAATTTTTAAATTTATTAAAGTAAATTTATCTCATTTAAAATTTAGTATTTGAAAATATTAAATATATAATTTATAATTTTAATAGAATTTTTATTTATATTTGTTAAATATAAAATATTATTTTACAAATTATTTTTTTATTCTCCTTTATGATTTTGATGAAGTTAAATTATCTTTCTGAGTGGTGGTGGTGATGATGATGAGCCTCCACTGAGACTTATATGGCTTATTGTATCTTAGGAAGGTAGGAAATTAATTACAGTTTTTTAACATTTTAGTTCTCACATCATCATAGTTTCTCTCAGTTAAAAAGTCAAGTTGGTACTCTAAAAAATAGAGAAAATGCTTTTCATCTTCAACTTATTTTTGATCACACAAGTGACAGACTCTTTCATCCCATGACATTTTGGGAATTGATTAATTCCCAATTTAACTATGACACTCATTAGAATTAGTTCTTATATTGGGAATCTTCATTTTCTTCTTAAAACTAGATAAGACAAAAATATAATTATGGTTTTTTAGGTTTGGGGTTGATCACAACCTTATCATATATGAGTTTGTTTTTCCCTCTATTTCTTTATTTCCCTTCAATTTCTCCTTAAATTTGGACAATAAATATAGTGAATAAGATAGCCAAGCCCTCCCATTCACTGATAGCATGGCCTTGAAGTGATAATATTTTTAATATTATCCCAATTTTACCAGATGATCACATCCTTTATTCCTTAGTAATCTAGCCAAGATTGGACATCTTTATGCCATCCTCGTTTGAGCCGATGGTGAGAGTTTTGGCTAAATTTGGAAGCAATTTTACGAAACCTCTTCACATCCATGTTGTATAACATATTCTTATACTTTTATCCCTAGGAATAGACATGCTTTTAATGGGGAAATACTTTCTTTGATCGGGATGTTAATGTAGGGAGTATTTTAAATTGGTTATAAACCTCTTTTGGATTTATTAAATATTCCTATGAAACTCTCTAGATATAGTGTAACATGAAACCCCACATCCATATAAAATATTAGGAGTGGTAAAAATATTAAATATGATATTTATTTTTATCCTAAATCTAAAGATATGGTGACTTACAATTGTTTTCAAGCCTATAGTAATACTTTAAACCTCCATTTATCTTTTTTCTCAGTGTTGTGATTCTAATTGAACTTATGATGGATTTCGATTCCTAGATATTTGTAAGAAGGGGCTTCGGAGATTTTTTGTCAGAAACGAAAGTATCATGGTTAATATTTTAGGACTTTGTTACCATGCCTTTAGTTCTATTTTTATTATTAGTCATACTCATATTGGAGCATAATTTTTTTAGGATTATGAGTTTCTTGAAAATATTGTAATGACTCATTTCCAAACGAGCAATATCGTTAGCATAAGGGTAAAATGTTATGAACATACTAGTGAGCATGGGGCCAACACAACCTGAATCTTCCAAAATGTCTTCTATATTATCAACGTATATGCCAAAAAAGGGTGAGGGATAAGGGACACCCTTGCTTGGCTTTGATATTACATTCAACTTACTTCGACCAACCCTCAAAGGTCCTAAGATTGGAAATAACATTCTCTTATATCCTTGTGACAATATCTGTCAACTCGAGAGGAACCATTATCTCTTATTTCTTCTTCCACAATTTTTTCTAGGAATATTGTCAAAATATTTTTGAAAGATAATTAAAAAACATAAGCGATCAATTTTATTATTGTGGAATTCCACTTCATTTATCCTAACAATAACAAGATTGTCCATGGTTGAGTGACATCTCCTGAATCCAAATTGGCATATAGTTCTTCTGCCATTGTTTTCAAGAAAAAGGACAATCTTATTTTCCAGAATATGCCCATATAACTTGGCTAACATCTAGTTAATATTAATGGTCCTATAATTCGAGGGAATGATTTAATATTCACTATTATATATGGGAATAATAAATCTCGACATTCAACACTTAGAGAAGAATTGACTCATTGTGAAATTAAAGATCATATGTATCTATGGGATGAGGATAGTTTCTACCATTTTAAAATTTTCAGCATGGTAGCCTTCATTGTCCTTAGCCTTTTCATTTGTGAACTACTACATCTGAAATTCAATGTATTTCAATAAAAGAAGGTAATCCTATATTCAAAATTATATCCATGGCATTAGGGGATTCATAGAGGTTTTTAAGGAAAATATTTAGTTTCGACAGGGGAATCAAATGATTTTATTTAACCTTACGAGTCAAAAAATTACTCCAAAACTTTCTAATGTAAAAATTAGAGAGTTGTGGTAACTTATTTGTCTTTATACTCATATCATAAATTTTATTTATTTAATAAGATATTTTTACTCATTTAGCTTATCATGTTTCAAGGTGTCATTAGGAGCATCCCTAATTAGTTTTCCAAAAATTTTACAATCATTATCATTCCAAGGGTTGGTGGTTATATTATACTTTCTATATGACACCTTAGTACATAACTTTCTAATGGTAGTGGAGACAGTTCTAGTAAAATTATGATAGATTATTTCAATGAGATTCTTATAATTTAGTAAGTATATTTCCATATTTAAATCCTTTAAGAAGAGATCCATTTTCCTCTTGTCAAAAAGTAGGTGGATTTGACTCTCATAATTATCATGCATGTGCTTGTTTTGCATGGAAACCACATAGTTAAGGTTAAATGACTATGATTACTGCAAATATCATGGTCATTTAAGAGGTCAAATTTTACAATTTAGTTTGAAATAGGGATGTAAAATATCACATAATCCATGAAACTACTTCCAAGAATATGAATACAAATCATTTAGTTGGAGTTTCACCACTTGATTACACCAATAAAAATTATAAAACTTTGAGAATTATAAAATTTCATTAATTTGATACCAAATAAAATCTTGATTAGGTCTTCAGAGTTTTTTTTTATTAATCTACTAGCTATGTCAAGGTCCTTATCTATCCAAAGAGGATTGGGGTTTGAATCATTACTTTAAAGAATAGCTTGACTAGTTGTGGTTCTAGCATGAATGATTCCTAACAGGAGGATATTGGCTTCATTTCTTTGACTATGAATAATTTGGGATCACGATTTCCATTATACCAAAACGCGCAGGTGTTATTCAATGATCGCATCACTAGAGATAAGGATCCATGAGAGGCTGTTATTCCATGTCACGAAACACATAGGGAGCATTGGTTTATCTAATGTCCAAAAATATCCCCCCCAACGCGAACCGAGTGTCTATCGAACTCGGGACCTATGCTCTCATACCACTTATTGGACATCATGATTCTTGTTAGACCAAAACATACATGTCTTAGTCAAATATCACAACGCCAGAGATAAAGATCAATGAGAGGCGGTTATTCCATGTCGCGAAACACACATGGAGCTTTGGTTTATCCAATTTCCATCAAAATATCACACTTTAAGGTATTATAAGACAAATACATAAATAGATTTTTTTTTTATTAAAGGTATACTTTATAGGTGTGAAATAATAAATTGTGATATAAATCCTTTTAGAATTAATGTCCAATATTTTAATAAAAATTTACAGATTAAGGTGGTCTATCTTATGAAGCCAAGTTTGAGGAAAGACGTTGTTTTTTATGTAAGAGGTTATTTATCCCATTCCTTTGTGAGAGGATTGTCTGAAGTGGAGCACAAAATCAATATATCTATGAGAAACACTCGTAATGCTCCCAAGTTTCAACTAAAAATATAATATTAATTTCACTTCGGATACACCTTAACATAGGTCCTTTACACCATGGAACGCCACAACAATTTCGAAAGGGGACCTAAAGTGTTCCAAATTCTTATTTATTACTCTCTTTTTAGTCTCTATTTCTTAAAAAGTTCTCCTATTTCTAATGATTGTCCACTTGCATTCCTTTTTTAGTTCATTTACCTTTCACACCTCCTTCCTTAATTCATCTTGGTCTATTGGGATACATTCCCATTTATAAATATTCTTGTCCCTTTTAGGCTTAAATATTTATTGAATATTGATACTTTATGGTCTTTACAACAAGCCCTAACATGTACTAGTCTATCATTATGCTTAATTAATTTTTCCTTTATTATTTGCAACATGTCCTCATATTTTCTTTTATGAGATAAGTTGCTTCAATTTATGACTTCTTGTTTAGTTTTTCTTTTACTATTTTTAACATGCCCTTATCTTTCTTCTAAGATTAAAGGTTTTTTATTACACTCATAATAGAAATAAACTAGCTTGTTTATTATTTCTTTCATGGGTTTGATGTCTAATTTATTATTTTTATTATTTAGAGAAAGATTTCTATTCAATTTTTGTTTTAGCTCTTTAATCTTTTCTTTCAAAATGTAGTTTTCTTAACTATTAATTATTTCTACTTTTATATTTCGTTTATTAGTCTTTCTTTATTTTTAATTCAATATATAATCTAATATTTTTTTTAATATTTTAAATTTGTTTTCAAGCATCATAATTTATTCTGTTTTTATGTTTTATAACTCTTTTTTTCTCATTTTTTTCTACTGAATGCAAAGTATTGTAATAATTTTTTGAAACAACTTTGCTAGGCCTCCGCTTGCTAGATTGCGGATTTAAAATATGTGGTGAAATAAACATAATCATAATTTAAAAATAAAAATATCAATTAAGGAAGAGCAAAAGAACTTGGCTTATGAATGGTTGACCATTAAAAATACACAGATTTGCGTGAGTCCAATGATGGACCGTTCGAACAATATTTCAATTTATGAAACAAAATATATTAGACAAGCCACATAGAGGAATAACTAGCATAGAGATTGTAACATATATATCAATGCACCACACAACTCATATGATAAAACCACCACAAACCTTTGTTTCATATATTTCATCCACTGTAGATTCAGTTCACAAAAAAAATGATATGATAAATCCATGACAATGTACTATAACAACCACCAATGACAAAGTAGAAAAACACAACACTATAGAATAGTAAAAACGTCACCCCTAGAGTATTATCAGAATCCACATAGAACAAGAGGGGTTGCGGTGTAGCAAGTCCCTGCCTCTCAAATAGCTTAGTGTCTTTGTTAAAGACACATTATCTCTGCAATACATGCTCACATTGTTCTTCCTTGTGTGTGAGTGCATGTTCCTTCCTATTATGAGGCCATGTAACTAATCCGCTTGTGTTCTACCTTCTATGTGAATACATGTATCTGTACCTTGAGAGTATGTGTTAATATCGTGGTATCATATCATGTTTCTATACCTTGAGAGTAAGTGTTAATATCGTGATACCATATCCTACTGTGCGTCCCTGTTAATATTGTAATTTTATCGTGTTCAGATTGTAAGGTCGTTGTGTCACTGCACTAATCCGTCTGTGTAATGCATTCCTATGTAAATCTAACTTGCTTTCCTGTTCAATCAGTAAATATATTAAGTTCTTAAATAAGTAATAGGGTGCTTATTATCGAAGTGAAAAAAAAAAATTTAATCCCTCAATGGCCCATTCCCAAACACTAACCAGGTAAAGAATATCAATTAAATCTGGAATATTCATTAAATACTTCAAGTAATCTCGACATTGTTTCACATGTTCTGGAACACATGCAGAAGCACACTACGTGTTCTGGAACACATGTAGAAGCACACGACAAAGTGTGTTTGCGTTTGTTTGTTGGCCACATGCCTACACTGACAGAACATCGTCCATGCATGTTACTCCTAAGAAATGATCAGAATACTGCAGCAGGGCTCGTCCAGTGTCATTTACTTGGCTGGAAGAGGGCTCGTCCGGTGTCATTTATATATTGAGAGCTCCCAATTCTGAATCCATATCTAATTTATCGAGTTGACTACTAAACGTAAGTACGAGTTTATCCAGTACACAAACTAGAAGCAGATGTGTCAGCGCCAAAGAAGCTAGACGTACCCATGTAAGCATCTTAGTTAGCAGCATCGAAGCCAGTTCAAATACCTGTCGGTGAATCAACAACAAAGCGAACAGTACCCACATAGGTAGATGCAAAGGTTGAACCTATAGATTCACTAACTAGCAACACTTATCAAAATAGATAGCAAGGGACACGAGGACCGATTCATTCCTTCATCACTAGTAGGGACTTCTTGGTATTTATATCACCGCTCATTCATATTTGGTATTGTTAGCTTTCAGGCGCTGGTTTCCATCTCTAGGGATTATTTGAATAGTATGTATCTTGAACCATAATCCATAAAAAAAGAAGCATCATTCACTAATAGTCATCCCTAGAAGAAACACCTCAACTCCCACCAAACCTACACATATTCTCATAGAAGTTGTGATGCCAATAGTTAAATAGTCCAGTGATAAGTGGAAAAAGATGAACCTTGTTTGTTGCTACATCCTTGGAATGAGAGTTAGATTGTGATCCATACTAAGGCCTACCTACTACCCCTAAGTGTTGATCAGCGATTGTCATTGATGTCAACCCAAGCAGCACCAGGGGCTAACCCAATATTGCATGAGAATTTTGACTTACTAAATTAATATATTCTGGGTCAATTATGTAATTCTTCATGGTTTGAGAGATTTTCATGTTTGAAGTTTGTACCCCCAATTAGTGGACAAAACCCCATGGGGTTGGGGCATGGGTCATTGAAAAGTCATAATTAACATTTTTTATGCTCCTAAAATCCATCCCATGTTCACTTGTTGAAGAAACCCCTCTCAACTTAAGCATTCATATAAATTGCGATCTTCATTTCCTCCTTATGTAAGGGATTCGGCCATCTGAAATAGGTCATCTTGGCATTTTCGCTCTAACGTTTTTTCTACGAAGGTTCAGAAGCTGAAATTTTTATGAGGCGAAGCCGAAATCTTGAGGAAGCTGCAGTAAAAATTTCAGATCAAGGTGCGCAATATTTTTGGAGATATGATCTGTGTAAGTCAAGGTTTTTGCAGGCTCCTGAAATTCATCTCAAAGAAGTGACCTTGGTAAATTTGTCATAACTATCTCTCTGAGTATCGGATTGGAATTCCGTAAAAAGTGACAGATAGTGCACAGTCTTTCTTTTTTTCTCTATCAATTTAAAAAACAAATGAAGAAACAATGACACGTGGCACCCCATACAAGTGCGCTCTGCTGAAATAGTCCATAATTAGGGCATTGTGAGAGATTGGGTATAAATCTCTCTTCAAGAATCCAAATTGGGTCAGACCTATGGCATTGGAAAGATGACTCAGAGGGTTACCACAGGACTGAAAATCAGATATTGAGGATCTGAAATGACAGAGATACACCAGATTCAATATCGAGCTCCTAGAAGGCAAGAAAAAGCTAGATCATGTGTTGTCAAGGGTTGCAAAGGATCAGACTTTTTACGGTAGAAAAGCAAAGAAAGGTGCAACAGATGGTAGCATGAAAAGAGCAGCAACCAAGATGCATAACAGCAGCAAGAAGTTCATCATATGAAGTCTTCAAGTGGGAAGCACTGCATACAATCATTGTAAAGGTATCATTGTACTTAGTCATTGTAAATACATTATTGTACAAATTGTACTAGTGCCTATCTGTCAAGCGTTGAAGAGGCAGTGTTGGGAGGTCTAGGATCATCATTAGGTAGTTGTATCAAAGTTGGGGTTATGGTCTAGTATATCTTCTTCTTCTGCATCATTCTATATCATTGTAAAGTGGACCATTTTCCCTGGTACGGGAGTCCATTATTCTTTTATTCCTCTATAGGGTGGTAGGGTGGTGGTAGGGTGAGTTGTAGCTCATTGGGTGTTGGCGCATCCATTCAGTTGACTACTAAAGAATCTCGGGCGTTGGAGCGTCCATCCGGTGGGAGCTGGAGAAGAATGCTTTTCTAGATTCTAGGAAGTTGGAGCTTTATTTTCAATTGGAGTTGATTATTAAAGAATTATTAGAAAAGCATTAGCTGGTTTTTGTCCCGGAGTGAGTTTCCACCTTAAAAACTATGTGCATTTGTGTTCCTCTTGTTTACTGCTATCATTGTACAAACACTGATAATAATTGAAGATTAATTAATGCTCTAATTGAAAGGAATACTGATTCCCACCCCCCCTCCCTCAGTATTTCCAACAATTGGTATCAGAGCTTGGTTCCTTCAATAGCAGTTTAACAACTGGAAGGAGGTCATCGAGCATACCAAGAATGATGTACCTATATTCAATGAAAATAATTATGCACTTTGGAAAGGAAGAATGGAGGTATATCTCTTGGCGCAAGGTTACAAAGTATGGTACACTGTTCAAAATGGATTTACATCAACCGCGGATGAACAAGGTAAGAAGAATTTGGTAAATGATGCAAAAGAAAAGAGTATTATTATCAGTGGATTTATTGAATCTTCTTATCATAAGGTTTTGGGTTGTAAAACCGCCAAAAATGTATGGGACAAGCTTGAGAATATATATGCAGGTGACTCAAATGTCAAAGAAGCAAAGCTTCAAATCTATAGAGCAAAATTTGAGAAACTCAGAATGAAAGAAGATTGCAACATTGCTGCATACTTCCAATACGTTGATGAAATAACAATACTCCTAGAAAGGATTGAGTGATTGATAGAGAAGACTATTCGTGGGAAGATTTAACGAACGTTATTATAAATTCAACCCAAAGGTATCGGTCTTAGAATACAGTGCAAATATGGACAAACTCGGCAAGGAAGAATTACATGGAGTTCTCATAGCATATGAAATGAGACTTGATGAAGAAAAGGGTACTTCAAATCTAGAAACTGCATTCTTTGCATCTAAGAAAACCAATAAGGAAAAACAACCTTCAATTGAAATGACATGCACCTGCAAGTGTGAAGAAAAGGGAGATGATGGAGAAGGTCTTTCAGATGAAGAATATGGTTACTTTACGAGAAATATAAAACCTGTTAAGGGAAAATTCAAAGGTAAACTTCCATTGATATGTTTCAGTTGTGGTGAGGTTGGGAATTTCGTAGCAAAATGTCCAAACAAAACTGATGGCAACTCAAAAGAAAAGAAAGGATTTAAGAAATTCAACAAGAAAGGCAAAAATAAAGGATCCAAAAGGAACTTTCTCTCTAAAGAAGATAGCTCCTCATCTGATGAAGAAAGTGACAGCAAAGAAGAAGCCAATGACAAAGTATTGTTTATGGCCAAGCACAATAAATAAGAAGTATCAAACAATGAAGAAGAAGGGTTGACCATAGAAGAATTTTATGAGGAGGCAATCAAGCTTATAAAAGAGCTCAATGCTGAGAAGATTCGTTCCAACACTCTTGAAGAACAAGTTCAAGGTCTCAAAATTGAGGTTGAAGAACATAAATGTATTGAAGAGTCACTTCAAAATAAGTTGGAAGAAAGCAACCAAGAAAAGGAAGCATTAGAAGCCGAAGTAGTCTCGCTGCGTAAAGAAGTGAAGAAGGGAAAAACTGTCCAAAACTATGCCAAAAGCTCAAGGGCATTGGAAGAACTCATTAACAATCAACGATCTTACAACGACAAAACTGGCCTCGGTTACAAACAGGAAGAAGCAAGACCTTCTACAACAAAATACAATGAACCTATGAGATCTGACATACATGAAGACTTCATTAGACAAGATTTGCAAGCACATCCTTGGAAGATGATTCATCGACAAAGATTTTCATCTAGGTACCAACATATTTTTCATGGCTATTGTTATTCATGTGGAAAATTTTGTCATAAAGCTATAGAATTTCGCACGTACCCTATGAACCAATACAATTCCAAGAGATTCTTCAAATATGAACCTCCCAGGGCTCAACGAAACATCAATAGATTTGAAAATTTAAGAAATAATATTGAATGTTACAAATTTCAGAACTTTCGACACATAGCCAAAGACTGCAGACTTGAAAATCCTCCGGAAGAATCTTCAAAGCCACAGAATGAATGAACATGGAAGAAGAAGAAGACTGATAATTGTGCTCTCGCTCTCAAGGCTCAAAAAAAGAAAGATGTGTGGTATGTTGACGGCGATTGCTCAATGCATATGACTGGAGATAGAAGGAAATTTGTATCTCTAAAAGATAAGAAGGATGGAACCATATCCTTTGGAAATGATGGATCTTCAAATGTTATAGGATCAGGTACCGTCACTCTCAGAAGCAAAGATGCTATAGCCAAGAATGTTCTATTGGTCGAAAACATGAATCACAATTTGCTCAGTGTTGTACAAATGTGTGATCAAGGACACCCAATGCTATTCAACTCCACAAAATCTGAAATTAGGAAATGCAAGTATGGTAAAATTGTGGCTACAACAAGTCGAGCTCCAAACGACATATATGTTCTGGATGAAGCAACTAAAGCATGTCTACTAGCTAAAGAAGATGAAAGTTGGTTATGGCACAAACGAATGGGTCACATAAACTTTGACAATCTTGTCAGGATAAGAAAAAATGAAGCAGTATGAGAAATGTCGAAAATCTCAAAACCTTCCAACACACTATGTGAGGCATGTCGGCATGGCAAGCAGACCAAAGTCCAATTTAAAACAAAAGAACAATTTTCATCACATCCATTGGAATTGATACATACTGATATATGTGGTCTTGTGAGAAAAAAAGGCTTAGACGGAGAATTATATTTCATGTTAATGATAGATGACTATACCAGGATGACAGCCATCAATTTCCTAAAGAAAAAATCTGAAGCATTTGAGTGCTTTAAGATCTACAAGGAGTTGGTTGAAAATGAAACTGGTTTGAAAATAAAGTGTTTAAGATTAGATAATGGTGGAGAATTCACTTCCAAATTATTTCAGCAATACTATGATGAAAATGGAATTAAAAGACAATTTTCAACAGCACGAACACCTCAGCAAAATGGAGTTGCTGAAAGAAAGAATAGAACTGTACAGGAAATGGGTAGAACAATGTTGAAGGACTCAAAATTGGATGAAAAATTATGGGTTCAAGAAATTGATATGACAATCTTCATTATCAACCGAAGTCTTCTCAGAAATAATTGCAACAAGACTCCATATGAATTATGGAAAGGAAAACCAGCGAATGTAAAATATTTCAGAATCTTCGGAAGAAAATTTTATATCAAAAGAGAAGATCAAAATTTGGGTAAGTTTGAATCACGTGTTGATGAAGGTATCTTTGTTGGTTACTCACGCAAAAGAAAGGCCTATAAATGCTATAATCTAAGACAAAAACAAATAGTGGAGAGCATAAATTTTACATTTGACGAAGATGGTGTTCTAGCGAGTAATGATGAGGATATAAAATCTTTGAAACTTGAGACAGAGGCTGAAAAAGACATAGATAAAATTGTAGAACAAGAAGCAACTATCAACGAGGAAGAAGTAAACAATGATCATCAAGATATACCAGAACAACAACAAGAAGCTCCTCCAAGGAGAACAAAAGAGTGGATTCAAAAGAACCATCCATAAAATCAAATCATTGGTGACATAAATAAAGGTTGACAACCTCGTTCATCACAACAAGATCACATTTCTTTTCTAGCAACCTTTGAGCCTAGTAGTTTTGAGGAAGCCAGCCAGAATGAACTTTGGGTAGCAACTATGAATGAAGAATTGGATCAAATCGAGAAGAATAACACCTAGGGATTAGTTCCACAACAAAAAGATAAAAATATCATTGGGATAAAATGGGTGTTCAGGAAAAAATTGAATGAAGGTGGACAGGTTACTAGAAACAAAGCAAGATTGGTTTGCTAAGGCTATGCACAAGTGGAAGGAGTTGATTTTGGAAAAACATTTGCACTAGTTGCCAGAATGGAAGCCATCCGAATGTTTCTTGCCTATGCATGTTCAAGAAAAATGAAAGTCTACCAAATGGATGTTAAGTCAACATTTCTGAATGGAGAATTAGAAGAAGAAATTTACGTCGAACAACCTGAAGGTTTTCTACTATAAGAAGAAGAATACTATGTTTGCAGGGTAAAGAAGGCTCTATATGGTCTCAAGCATGGTCCTAGAGCAGATATGCTCATCTTGATAGATATATACATCAAAAATGGTTTAAGAAAAGTATTGTTGATAGCAATCCTTACGTACAAAAAGATAAAGGTAATTCAACAATCGTTGAGGTATATGTGGATGATGTAATATTTCGTAGAAATGATGATCGAATAAGTAAGAAATTTTCTACAAAGATACGAAGTGAGTTTGACATGTCTTTACTTGGTGGTGACATACTTCTTAGGGTTTCAAATATCTCAGCATGAGAAAGGAATATTTATATGTCAAGCCAAGTACATCAAGGAAATGCTCAAGAAATTTAAAATGGAAGATTGCAAACCCATCCTTACTCCAATGGTAACAGGTTGCAAATTGAGCATAGACGACTCATCTAAGGATGTGGATCAGAAGTTGTACAGATCTATGATTGGTAGTCTTCTATATATAATAGCCTCTCGGCTAGATGTTATGCAAGCAGTTGAACAAGTAGCAAGATTCCAAGCAGCACCAAAAGAATCACATATTATTGCCGTCAAAAGAATTCTTCGATATCTAAAGGGCACAGAAGAATATGGCTTGTGGTATCCCAAGGGTAACAATCTCATAATTCAAGCCTTTATAGATGCAGATTGGGCAGGAAGCGTTGATGATCGTAAGAGTACTAGTGGAGCAACATTCTATCTAGGTGGTTGTCTCGTATCATGGTTGAGCAAAAAGCAAACTTCAATCTCGTTATCTACAGTGGAAGCAGAATACATTGCAGCAGCATCATGTTGTACTCAAGTCCTTTGGATGAAACAAACTTTGCAAGATCTTCAAATACAATTCAGTGAGCCTATTCCCATATTCTGTGACAACACTAATGCCATCAGCATCTCCAAGAATCCTGTCATGCATTCAAAAACAAAACACATTCCAATCAAATATCATTTTGTTAGAGAACAAGTCGTTGAAAAGAATATCAAACTTGAGTACGTTTGTACAAAAGAAAAAATTGCTAATATCTTCACTAAACCTTTACCTCGTGAAGCATTTGAATATCTTTGTCAAAAGCTTGGGATTCTCCTAAGTTCTCATTAGATTTTCCTTTTTTAAGAATATAAAGCGGGAGTGGAAGTGTGTACAGGTCTGCAGGACGATTGTGTGTCAGCAGGAGTGGAAGTGTGTAGAGGTCCGCAGGATGGTTGTGTTTCAGGGGGATTTACCCTTTTCCTTTGATGTCAAAGGGGGAGAGAATGTTGTAGGATGAGGTTTCATGATCACAGCGGGAGTACTTGTGTTGCCATCAATGCCAAAGGGGAAGATTGTTGATCAGCGGTTGTCATTGATGTCAACCCAAGCAGCACCAGGGGCTAACCCAATATTGCATGAGAATTTTGACTTACCAAATTAATATATTCTTGGTCAATTATGCTTCATATGGTTTCTACTTGTCGAGATGTATCCATTGATATATGGCATGCCATGTAATTCTTCACGGTTTGAGAGATTTTCATGTTTGAATTTTGTACCCCCAGTTAGTGGGCTAAAACCCATGGGGTTGGGGCATGGGTCATTGAAAAGTCATAACTAATATTTTTTATGCTCCTAAAATCCCTCCCACATTCACTTGTTGAAGCCCCTCTCAACTTAAGCATTCATATAAATTGTGATCTTCATTTCCTCCTTATGTAAGAGATTCGGCCATCTTTAATAGGTCATCTTGGAATTTTCGTTCTAACTTTCTTTCTACGAAATTTCAGAAGCTGAAATTTTTATGAGGCGAAGCCAAAATCCTGAGGAAGCTGCAGTAAAAATTTCAAATCAAGGTGCGCAATATTTTTGGAGATATGATCTGTGTAAGTCATGGTTTTTGCAAGCTCCTGAAATTCATCTCAAAGAAGTGACCTTGGTAAATTCATCATAACTCTCTCTCTGAGTATCGGATTTGAATTCCGTAAAAAGTGATAGATAGTGTACAGTCTTTACATTTCTCTCTATCAATTTCAGAAACAATTGAAGAAACAGTGACACGTGACATGCTGTACAAGTGCGCTCTGCTGAAACAGTCCATAATTAGGGCATTGCGAGAGATTGGGTATAACTCTCTCTTCAAGAATCCAAATTGGGTCAGACCTGTGGCATTGGAAAGATGACTCAGAGGGTTACTACAGGACTGAAAATCAAATATTGAGGATCTGAAATGACAGAGATACACCAGATTCAATATCGAGTGCCTAGAAGGCAAGAAAAAGCTAGATCATGTGTTGTCAAGGGTTGCAAAGGACCAAAATTTCTACGGCAGAAAAGAAAAGAAAGGTGCAGCAGATGGTAGCATGACAAGAGTAGCGACTAAGGTGCATAACAACAGCAAGAAGTTCATCATATGAAGTTTTCAAGTGGGCAGCACTGCATACAATCATTGTAAAGGTATCATTGTACTTAGTCATTGTAAATACATTATTGTACTAATTGTACTAGTGTCTATCTGCAAAGGGTTGAAGAGGCAGTGTTGGGAGGTCTAGGATTATCATTAGGTGGTTGTATCAAAGTTGGGGTTATGGTCTAGTATATCTTCTTCTTCTACATCATTCTATATCATTGTAAAGTGGACCATTTTCCCTGGTACGGGCGTCCATTCTTCTTTTATTCTTCTATAGGGTGGTAGGGTGGTGCTAGGGTGAGTTGTAGCTCATTGGGTGTTGGGGCATCCGTTCAATTGACTACTAAAGAATCTCGAGCATTGGAGCGTCCATCTAGTGGGAGCTGGAGAAGAATGCTTTTCTAGATTCTAGGAAGTTGGAGCTTTATTTTCAATTGGAGTTGAATATTAAAGAATTATTAGAAAAGCATTAGGTGGTTTTTTTTGTCCCGGAGAGGGTTTCCACCTTAAAAAATATGTGCATTTGTGTTCCTTTTGTTTTCTTCTATAATTGTATAAACACTGATAATAATTGAATATTAACTAATGCTCTAATTGAAAGGAATATTGATTCACCCCCCCCCCCCCGCCCTCTTAGTATTTCCAACACTAAGGCCTACCTACTACCCCTATTCTGCTAAGAAAATTCCCCTCTTCCAATCGCACCCTACCTATTATATCCAAAGGGATTTAATTGGTATTTTTCCTTTGCTTGTGTAGAAAGAGAATAATTAACTTCAATAATGCAAGGAAGAATAAAGGAAGAAAAATAAAAAATAGAGGGGACAAACAAATAGAAGGAGTGCAAACAAATTGTGTTGATTGTTACTTTATTTTGCAACACGGTGTAGGTGTTGTTGCAGCTTTGTTCATATTTGTTATGTGAAGAAGCCAAGCTAATGCCTCCTCCAACAAAAGGTAAATAGACAGAAGGATGTCATTCTTGTTCTAGTGGGCATGGAAGGTTGTCATTATTGTTCCAGTGGGTTGTGGAAGGTTGTCATTGTTGTCCCAGTGGAGTCGATATGGTTGCCTCGTCACCAAGAAGCCAAGAAAATGCATGATATGGTTGCCTCGTCACCAAGAAGCCAAGACAATGCCTCCTGTAAGAAAGGAATGCCTCCTGCAATAAAAGGCATCGAACAAAGAATCAAAGATAAGGGATGTAAGTCAGGTTGTCCGCTGAACAGAATAACGTGTCATCCAATCGGTATGGCTGCCTCCTCATCATAATCCAAGCTAATCCCCCCTACAACAAAAGGAAAAGAGAAGGCCAATGAACACAAATATGGGAGTATGAAGCATATTTCCATGGTGGTGTAGTTGGAACTATAGGTGGCATTTATTCTGAAATTGGAAATAATAAATATTGAAAATGGCACTCAAAAATGACACCCAAGGGGGTTTTTCATTTAATTTTCTATTAATTAAATTAGAAGGAAAATTATAATTCCATCTCATAACAGCTTGTAAGTTTTAACTGAGTCACAGGAATACTTAGTTAGCTTAGTCAATTCAAGTTGAAGGTCAAACTAGAGGCATGTAGCATGTCTCCTACTTTTTTGAAGCCCTGGTTGCTTTATTTGTTAGTTCTAATTAGTTAACTCAACTATTTGAGTTAAAATGAGTTTAACTAGTTCTAGGTGAGAGATGAGTTAGTGATAGGTCTAGTGAATTAAATATGATTTAATTCACAAGTAGTGATCAATCAATTAACTCATAATTTACTATAAATAGTTGTTGCATGTAGGTTCTGAGGAAGGCCTAGTTGAGATTGGAGTCAAAGGAAAGTGTACTATCTATTGTGTAATCTTCCAAATTATACAGATGGTGCATGCTATCAGAATAAGACCTAAAATAAATCATATTTTAATTAGAGAAAATTGACTTTCAAAGGAGGAATGATGGCACAAGTTTAATCATTTTTTTTGTGAGCACAAGTTGGTGAGACCAAGAAATACAAAGCATAAGTTTGTGGATGGAGCTTGTGATAGAAAGGTGTGCCAAGAGAAGCTTGTGCACAGGTTAGCAGAGTGACACAATCAGAGATAGGTGAGAGATAGTGCAGAGAGCTCTCAATCGTGAGAGTAACATTGTATTGTTTCATGTTCTTGACTTGATGCAATATACAGATAGCAGAGTTTTTAGCTAATGCTTTCCCAAATACATATTTGTGTTGTGTGCCTAAAATTATTTCTCTTTCTTGTTCATGTGATTATGTGATCTTAATTGGTTTCTGCAATTTGTAAAAATAGATTCAGTATTTTGTTTTAGCATATTACAAAATCAGTTATATCTATGCAGATTTTCTAGAGTTATAAGGAAGTGGGAATTGTGAAATTGAAATATATTAACAAGTAAAGAAAGTACAAAGAAGTAAATATTACCCTAAATAAGTATAAGTGATGCCAAATAACATAACGTTTAATATTGTAAATTAAGATGGTCAGTCTCAAAAAAAAATCCAATTAAGATAGTGAAATCATCTACACCTAAAAACATTACTTATACGTGATGGAGAAGACTAGCAAACAACTAAACTAATGATAACATAGTCATATCGATTACAATAATCCGAACCATTCCTGACTCAAGTCCGTAGAAAAACTAATAACAAACACAACAAAATATTATGAGCATTCCATAACAAAATGAAAAAAAATCCACCAAAGTATATTACAAACATCCACCATAAGATAAAAAAACATTTCTACTTTAAAATATTAAAAACATCCACCGTATTCCCTTTATTATTTTTTCGTTAACACAAAGTTAAACTACTTGTTATTTTACTTTTTAAAGAAAACGAAAGAAGATTAATGTTATATTTATTTTTATGTTTTTTCAAAAAATTATTCACTACATCATTGATTTACATTTTCCCCCGACAAGGGCTCGGGTACATACTTTGAATTTTGGGCAATAATTAGGAAGCCAAGTCCATCAAACGTCAACCCCTACGACCAGTAACACCAGGTCTCTATCATCACCGTCCCACTGGAAATTTTTAGTTGTAAGTGTAGTTGTGCTATAAATTATAAAATACAAGTTTAAAATTACTATAAATCAAATTAATAAAAAAATACATTATTATTTATGATTCTGTTAAAAATTAAAGTTATTAATAAAATAAAATTAATTTTAAATATTAAATTTTCTAAATAATTATTAATTTCAGATATAAAAAAAGTTTTATTCAAAATTTTATTCAATTAACCTTAAAAAAATAAATAAGAGATAAAAAAATTATGAAAATATATAAAGTAAAATAACAAACTAATGTTTTTAATATTAAAACAAAATCAGTTGCTAACCAACCAATCTTTGCCCAACAGGAAGTAATTGTGTGTTATTAACTGAATATGAGTTCCTCAACTGAACTTGCCAACCATAATCACATAATTTAGTTTTTAGTTTTTTGAATTATTTTTCACATGCTTTTAGTGTGAGTTGTGTCCAACCAACTTTTCATTTTATGTTACATGGAAGGGAAAGTGTAACAAATTTGGCGGACTTTTGTTTAAGATTTCGAAAACTCGGCTCTAAAACAGTTCCACGTGATTATCCCGATGTCTTCGGGCCAACAAATAGTGAGCTGAGAGGATCAAATAGCTTGAACTTTCTGTTTTGTTTTTTATTTTATATTTTTTAAATATAATTTTTTTTTTTTTTTTAAATACAATCATTTTTCAATGTTATTATAGTAGTATTTTTAATTTTTAATTATTATTATTATTATTATTATTATTTTTAAGTATATATTTTTTAATTTTATTAATAAAAAAAGAAACGCAGGTTACAATGAATAATGATGGATGGCTTCAACTTGTTCACGGGAAACCACGTCTGTTGGTCACCTTAAAGAGTTATAGGCCAACCAAAATTGATAAAGTTTGAACCTAATATTGTATGCTTTATTCAATTTACTGTCAATTACATACAAGAACATCAGAAAGTAAATGTTACCTGTAATATGCATGTCAAAAGGACAAAAAAGAAAAGGATTTAATAAAACTCAATCATCAGATGACTCGATGGGTTTCGGGTCCTTAACACTAGGCATATCCACTTGATTCATACTTTGCAGTTGACGTTCCAAGCAGCCCAGGCGAACATTCTGGTGATGTTGTAAAAGGTGGATTTCTTGGATATCCCTTCTCATTTCAACTAAAATAGAGGCAACTTTCAAGTCTCCAATTTCCTGAACACTCACTATAGCTTTCATCAATATACATTTCATTGTCCAATAAGTATGGATGGACTGTTGAAATAATGACAGTCTCCTTCTAGTATTACATGGATCCTTCAGAAACTCCATCACTTTTGTATTTTACCCTCCTCTTTGGTTTTACAATCATGCTCCTAGCCTAAAATGAGTGATTTTACTTGAGGACTACCTAACCCGTAGGCGTCAAAGATATTTTCCATAATTTATTTTCTAGACTTTCTTCCCCTCTTGCTAGGGCCCGCTTTTGACTTACCCTTGTTATGTTTTCCTTTGTCATTTGCATCCATTTTCACTGGTTGACCCTTCACCATTCTGTCCCACAGGTGGAGTACCAACCGTTGGATTAATTGTCCCTATCGGAACGAGTACGAGGCCAAGGCTAAGGGAACACCTATATATGATTTAGAAATATCTGTGAAGTGCAACAAAATTTCAATAATTGATTTAGTTAAACAACAAAGGAAAAGAACCTGATTGTCGAGAGTAACGTCCTTATTTTTAGTGATGTAATGCATTTCATCATTCCTTATTTCAGTCGCCCGTCAAGCTATTAGGTTGGAAATGGGATGGCTAGGAGATGCCGTCTTTTTCCAAAGAAACAAAAGTTTCCTTAATTGTTGCGACAAATCATGCATGGCCAGAATGTTTCCATTCTCCAGTAGCATGTGGACTAACTCAGGGTAGAAACCCCACTGAAAAGGAAAAAAACCCTGCAGAACCGGACTGAAACCCCATAGAACATGAGAGAAACCCCGCCGAACCTGACAGAAATTGCACAAAACTGCACATAAACCCCTAAGAATAGGAAAGAAACCCCACAAAACAGACGGGTTCACAACAATCCTTCCCTTCAGACACCATACTTTCGTTGTTCCACCATTACAATTAGAGTGAAAACTCCTTCTTCGTAGCATTGTAAAGAAGCCGAGTAGGGAAAAAATTGGACTAGGTATTTGGCAGAGCGGTACACGTGGAAATGTCATTGGAGTCCATACACTGAATTTCATAGGATTGGTGGGCCAAGCTGTGAAGGTTCCAAACAGGGCAAAAGGTCGGTCTAACATTATAGAGGTTGTAAATATCATCATTGGGGGAATGAGTAACATGATAAGAGATGAGGAAATTCGAGATGGAAGAAAAGAAACCAGAGTCGATAAGAGGCCATGCAGAGCCAATTGAAAGACATGAAAAATCAAATTAGGTAAAATCAGGGTCGAGGAAATAGAAAACAAGACAGGTAAGGAAATCTTCATAATATATAAATTTAAATTTCTTATAAATTTTTTTTATAAATATTTTTCTTTTATTAATCTATTAAAAAAAATAACTATATTATTTTTAATAATGAAATGTATTATTTTTTATATTTTACATAAATATAGAATTCCCCAACCAATTATATAAATATGGAATAATCATATAATAGTTTAAAATTGTGTATAAGTTTATAACAATTTATAATATTTTAAAATAAATGATAAGTGTCATGTAAAAATATTGGCAAACACAATTTGAATATGAAAATAATACTAGCACAACCACATTTACTATTTACATTAGTAAATGTGGTTAATATAGTTATTAATAATGAATTTCTTTCATAATTAAAATTATTAATAATTAATATTAGTATTAATTTATTCATTAAATATTTTAATTCGTTAAGTAATGAATTCATTCATAATTAATTAATTAATAATAATAATAATAATAATTAACTAATTATTATTATTATTTATTAATAATGTTTTATAAATATAATTATTATTATTATTTATCAATAATATTTTATAAATGGTTTATTAATAATAAATAATAATGAATAATAATGTTTTATTAATATTTTTTTATAAATCAATAATTTATAGTAATTATTATTAATTAATTAAATTCAATGATTTATATTTAACTCAAGGAATAATATTAAAAAGTCTATAAATAACATTATACCCTAATGTTGTGGTGGATTAGTCGCACGGGTGTGCGAAATCGCATTAGCTTAAAGAGTGTGCTCTACTCTTTAAACTATTGGTAACAGGCAGAAAGTGGTGGGGCTCAAAAGCACACAATTCAGTGAAAAAGTATGCGAATGTATGCTCTAAGTAAACTAAAACTAAAACACAAATATACAAAAGCTATCAAAGAGAGTCAAAATGATAATAATACCAATGACGGCTCAAAGGCCTCTTCTTATTAAACGTTTGAAATGGAGAAGAAATTTTACCCACTTGCCAAGGGCACCTAAGCAATGGCTCTAGGTCCCGATGCAAGGATGTTACCTTCCAAGCTCTGCCTCTGATGCAGTCTCCCTCTCTCTTTGCCGTGGTGGACCAAGATTATTGGGTGGCCAATGATCGAGTCCTCTTCAGCTCCAGCTTCGAGTCACACACTGTTGGTGTTGCTTGGGAAACTTTAGCCAGCATAACAATGTGATCACCATTTCTTCATCTCTTGGTGGCTTTATATAGGGGAGTTTCAAATCCTCCTTCCCTCCCTTGATACATGATGGATGGTGACCCAAGGGACAGGTATGATTCCATTGTGTGCTCAAATATTCCTTTGTGTGCTCACATTGTGTCTAAGGAGGTGCTGGTGGCTGTCCTTAGGTGGCTTCATATAAGGAGTAATTGTCCTTTGCTTTGTGTGGTCCCAGAAAGCAACATTTTTCCATTTCTAGGAATGCGCGCTTATCGGGAAAAAAGGCACGCAGAAGGCGCTCTTCTCGAAGGATTAAGTGCACATTTTAGCATTTAAGACTAGTTCAAATCTGATTTTCCAAAAACCTTAGAGATTTTAAATAGTTTCTTGATTCCATAATGTGTTCCTGCCCTATAAATCCTTAGGCTTAACATTAATTAAGGTCATCTTTTGTTGTACGATTTTCTAGTGTTAACAATTACCCCCTAATGTGTGAGGTCTAGGAAGAATTGTATAGCCGAAATACATTATAGTTTCTTTTATGTATCGTGCGCAGAGAGAGAGAGAGAGAGAGGCCTGCGTGAATCTTGGAATTGACAACACCTTGCACCTTTTCCGAGATGACCATGGCCTAAGGGATCCCTACAAGAAAATAAAATATACAACATATATACAAAATTTCAACAAGGCGAGCATGTGCCATGCTCGTGATGCTATGGCTAGTTAAACAAAATTAACAAATACATGTGTTGTCTGTGTCACTACTGTGGTAGTGATGCTGGCGGTTATTGATGACGACTGCTGATGCCCTCAGGGGTGTTTTTCTTTGACGACAAGTGGAATGTGGTACCCATATGCATAAACTTGGTATGGAATCTAGCTACGCAATGTACGAATATGTACTAGTTGGGACCTTCACGTGTAAGCATTGTTGACAGAGACGCTTATGGAGGCATGGGTCTTCGATGGATCTAATCAAAGTGCAATTGTTGTAAGGTACGATAACATCATGACATGAAAGCTTTTGCTATAGTCAAATTTCAGGAGGATCGATGACATTTGTGGAAAATTATGTCTCCAACAATGCCACCCGAGGATACCCCATTTCATGGGGAGGGGTGATCCAAGGTACCGCTTCCTTTTTGGTAAAGAGTTGTTGAGGTCGACAAAAAGGAAGTCTTAACTGAACCATGGGTCGCTGACTTGAGGGGTCGAGGACCTAGATGTGATGGGTTTAACATAGGCATGTTGGTGAGAGGTGACTGGAAATGGATGATGGGGATTCAATGGCCCGAGGTCGGAGTATACTTTAGCAACTTGGCGGCAGTCATAGGTCTTTCTGAAGGGAAAATCCATGGAGTCAGTACAACTTCCAGGGTGGGTGTGAATCGGCTATGAATGTCATGATGGTGCGTGCGTGGGGGTGAAATATTCCAACCAAGGGGAATGGGGGACTGTTGCCATGGGGGAAAAGATGAAATATGAGGGTGAAGATGGGAAGGGCATCATTGGTGGTCTTTGTACACTTACCAAAAGAATAAAATAATGAGGTTTGGTTTGTACAAAACACAAATATGGGTACCCCAAAACATGAAAGAGTTCACTCACTGAAGCTATGAGGACGTTGTTTTGTTGGGGGTGGGGGTCCCATTGGTTGGTCTCATGTGCGGGGTTGATTAAGTGGATGAAGAAGTGTCGCAGATCGGATTATGTTGATGGAGTTATGGTGGGCCAAATGTGATGCGCGGAGGTGCGCTTTCAATCCGCTTGTACAACCTGATCGTCCAGGAAGGGGATTTCTAGTTTCAATGGTAAACTTGACCTTATGCTTGATGAATGGATGGGCACAAGGTGCTTCCTGGACTGAAATAGTATGGCCATGGAATCACTTGTGTTGTGATATATGGTCTACTTTAGGTGACAAGCGCCATGGAGGGGAGGCTCTACCGACCAACGCAGACATTTATCTTGTGCAGGGTGAGGTGATGATAAATGTGATTGGATATGAGGACCCTATGGTTTATTTTTGATGGAGAAATGATGTCAGGATATGCAAAGTTTTTTGGGAATCTATCATGCTGGGGTAGAATGATACCTGCTCCAGAACCTTCAGTGGATGGTGTTGTAAATGGTTTGCAGGTTCTTCCTGCAAAAAAAAAAAAACTACCTCAAGTGAAAGCATATTATTTTCATCAAATATTATTGAAAGGCATGAGCTTTAAAAAAGGAAGATGGGAGAGGGAATACCTGCCGGCGCTGAAAATTTATTTTTTTAGGAGTGCGAATGTGTGGCATCGCCTCCATTTGTTATGGAGTGTTGATCACAGTGATACTTTTGGTTTGGTGATCAGATACTCTAAGCTCTAGTTTTTCCTTGGGAGTTGTTACTTGGGTCCTAGTTTTGATTTCAGTTGGGGTTGCCTCTAGACTGAGATCGGGGGGACGTTGCCGGTTATTTCCCCCTGTCTAGGATCTCCATTTTGTTTTTTCATCGGCTTCTTTTTGCAGCATTTGGAGGATTGTCATAATTCTCCTGGTTGTATGGTTGTTCATGAGCTTAGGAAGGGTTGCACTAGATTGACTGGTGCATTACATTGTGCCATTGATCCATTCTATGTGGGTAATGGGGGATATCGGTTCCCTTGTCCCTGGTTGGTATATGAGTGTTGCGGTGACTTTCATGATAGCTAGGTTGTGATACATTCTAAGTAGAATCATATCAGTATCCAGGGTATTGATTACTTCTACCTAGGTGTCCTTGGGCCAAAGACCCGCTCGAACCGTCTGCAAAATCGACGTGCATGGTGCTATTTTTGCCTAGGTGATCTTGGGAAAAATACCCAATCAAGCCATCTGCAGAATCAATGAGAAGGGTACTACTGCTGCCTAGGTGATCTTGGGTCAAAGGCCCGATAAAGCCATCTGCATAATCTACCTACCTGGTAACTCCCTGAGTACCATGGGTGTTACTGCTGCCTAGGAGATCTTGGGTCAAAGACCCGATCAAGCTGTCTATAGACTCGATGCACATGGTCACTCCCCGAATATAGATTACTGATGCCTAGGTGACCTTGGGTCAAAGACCCGATCAAACTGTCTACAGTAATAAATGCGTGTGATAACTCAAGAGGATGAGGCAACCAGGTTCCCCTTACCCTGGTTGGTGTACAGTGGTTTTGGGGGAGGAGGGACAAATGATTGTCTTTCTGGTGAGTGTCGTTCCTCCTGCATGTATAGGACAACACAAGGTTCATCTCCAACAGATTGGGTGGAGGGATCCTCTTGATAGGATCGCTCGATCATATGTAAGGCATCACTATATCACGGTATCTTTGGACAATGGTGGGTATAGTGCCCATAGTTTCCATAGAGAGTGCATGCGTGATTAGTACACAATTCTTTTCCTTTACCTTTGGTGGTAGGTTCCTTTTTACGGGAACGCAGCGTCGAGATTTCTTCTTTGGAGCCGAGGAGTGGTTTTAACTCGTCCAACTATGGACATATGTGGGTAGGGTGGCCTATAACATTGCATATGGCACAGACTAGTGATTCCCTTTGAATGGCGAGGGTCACCATCTTCTTTCCTCTGTTTGTGGTTTTCTTGGCCGTGATAACCAGTTTCGCAATGGGAACTTCCTTTGCGGGGGCGGTCTTGACCATTTCTTGGGTTGGTTGGGGCTCCTTAGGGCTGAGGGGATTTAACCCTGTGGCAGTAATGTTGGTGGCTCCTGTTCTGGATGGGGGAATGAGGTACCAAACTGGGAATGCCAACGATATGTTGGGTAACACCAGTGTTGCCAAAACCTACTGGGAGATGAAGCCAGCTAGGGGGTAGAGGAAAGGGGTTTGGGAGGCGGCGTAGGCTAGAGAGGCTGCCGTGGTCGATGCCTCCATGTCATTACTGCTTGAGTCCGTGGCCTTACTGAAATCAGTGCTTGATGTGGACATCATGCACACCAGGGCCCCTGTGGCATTGGGTGATACCTCAGGGATAATGGGAGGATATCCTAGGAATTACCCTAGGATGAACGACAATTTGAATTGGCCAGGGCCATATTTTTGGTACCGTGAAAGACCATCCGCGGCTGTATCTACATAGGGTAGAATTACATCCATGTTGGTTAGGGGACGCTTCTCACTATGTGTCAGTTGGTCGACAATAATGATGTGATCCTCGTGGGGGAACATCATAATGCGGAAGACGGAGGAGGCTATGGCGGACATGCCGTACATATAACTCCACCCAAGGAGTATATTTTAATCCAAGTGAGCATCCAAGACTTCAATGTCTATGCGGACCATCTTGTCGGCTAAACAGATCGAGACATTTTGATAGAGGCCGACGGGGGTCGAGAGATGACCATCGTAGGCTCGAAGCGTTATGACAGAGGGTTTTATTTCGGGAGAATCCAACTTCTGCCAAACGTTTTTTGACATGATGCATGTCGATGCACCCTCATCTATGACACATCGGTGAATAGTGATATTCTATACCGATACCTGTATCTGGAATGCGACCATGGAAGGAACCCTAGGGGTGGCTTTGTCTAAAAAAAAATCCATCATGCACGTATTGGCAAGGTCGATAGCGCCTAATACGGAAAGTAGGGCTTTCCGTTGCTTTGGGCATGACTGCAGTACTTCCAACGTGGACATAGCAGTGGGTGATTGAGCTAAATCGTTCACGATGCTATAATTATGGGTTGCTTTGGAGTAGTTACCTGCTCATATATTAGGTCCCTTTGCCATCTTTGGCAATGGTTCTATAGGCATCTTTGAAATGGTCAAAGGTGCAGTTGGCACACTAGTACTAGCCCCTGATGTAGTGGAGTCTGGTGGGCTGTCGTAACTTCGATTCCATGTCTGGGAAAACATTTCTTCCCCAATCATGTAGATTTCATGGTTTTTCTTCCCGGAATAGTCTGACCGTCCCTTGGTGGGGGAAATGTTCTTGCATAATAGTAGGTTGCTAGAAAGATGCTCCTTGTCCTCGATTACTCTAAAGCTTTTTTAGCTTAGGGAGATCAGGACAGTGGTGAGTATAATGCCCGTACTCACCACATATTGAACAAGAATGGTTTGTTCGCAGAGGTGGCCTTTTGCCTTGCCATTGGGCATTTCTTGCCTCCTGGTTTTGGTTCCTGCTAGAGTTTCTTCCAGCCTAGGATCACGGTCGGCGTTGTTGGTTGTTGCCCCCCTGTCTAGGGTTCCCTTTGGGATTTTTTATTTTTATTTTTTCTTAACCACATTAGGAGGGTAGTTCTCCTGGTTATACTAGTGTGGTTGATTCTAGGACAGTTGCACAAATTTCACCTGACCATTGGTTTGCGTAGGTGTGTCGTGTGCTTGGGACTGAGCATAACATTGTCCCCTGTTTTCACCTGGTTGTTGGGGGGGGAGATCTTCCATCAGTGTTTCTTCCTGTGTATTGGGTACCGTCAGTCGAAGGATAGGGTCCTCCCTGGTGATATGCTTGCACCCTACTAGTCAAATCTTGTTGAGGCATGTGATGACTTTGAAACTCGGGTTGAGACATGTTCTGGGTAGAATTCTGTGCATAACCAGGATTGTAACTACTGCTGCCTAGGTACCCTTGGGTCATTGACCCAATTATTCCATCTGCAGAGTTCGACGCGCCTTGCAATTCTTGATAATTTTTTAGGCGCGGGGCGTTGGGTAGGATATTGTAAATGTATCCTGACTATGTATAAATCAGTTCAAGCTTCTAGGATTTACTGATTACATCCTCTTTGGATGTGGGGTATTGATGCCCCACATCCTTTGAAATCTCCGCCATCAGAGTTTTCAAGAATAAATCTAAGAGGACTTGATTGTCGAGTTTAGCTTTGCATAAACTTTGATGCTGCCTCCACTCATGAAGATGGTCAAAGATATGGACAGCGGGGGTTTTTCTGAAATGAGTCAGTAAATCCATTCCTGAATCATGGTGAATGGGTATCTAAAAATAAGTGAGGAATGCGGTAGCGAGGGCACTAAAGTTTCTATGTGAAGCAGGAGGTTTCTCCACCTACCATTTCGCGGCTACTCCTGTAAGAGTGCGTTGAAATATCCTCAATCGAATAGTTTCATCGATGATACTATTTGAAGAGCACCACAGGTGAAAAGTCATTATATGATTACCTAGGTCTTCCGCTTGTTTGCCTTCGAAATTTGGTATATCTAAAGGGAGCTTCGAGGGCATGGTAGGCCATGAAGGATCGTGTGTGATGGGGTCATTTGTGAGCTTGGTTAAATAGGGTAGATTCAACGCAGCTAAGAAGGGTGACTAGGAGGTTGACGCCATGGAAACATGTGAAGACACGAAGTTCTGGTTAGAACGAGGGTTAGTCTGTGACATACCCTGATGTGTGTTCAGTTGGCTTCCTGAATGGGACCTGCTCCTCTGCGCCCTAGGGGTCGAGGGGGAGTGGTGTGCGGTGTGGTGTTGGGAGACTGACTAGGGTTCCCAACTATGGTTGCTCCAATGAAGGATGAACCAATGACGGTGGCAGCATTCCGTCTTTTACGCCTAAATGGCGAAAGACCTGGAACCCCTCCCTGTAATGGGCAGAGGTCCAAAAGACACCTGGATCGACGAGGTTCTATTGGGACCGCTTGGGTGTTGACTGGCTTAGGTTTTGGGAAAATTTGAGGGGATAGAGTCTAGTTCAAATAAAAATTATGGCCATATACATAAAACAAAGTGAAAATAAAATGATTTTCCCTTTAACTTAATCTATGTGATTAATTAAGAAAAAATATAGTTTTTGTTTGTTCTATGCATGATACTCAAAATCCTAGAATACCTATGCATCCTCACACACTCAAAAGTAATTGGGCCTTGAGAAAATTTCTTGTGAGTGCTTGCACAACGTCCCGTAAGAGCTAGCGACACCCCCAGTCAACCGAAGAGAATCCACCAAGGTAAGGGTAGAGGGTCTGGCGCTTGCCTGCACCATCACCTATAGGTTAAGGGATGCCCTAGCTTTTGGCCACTAAGAACCACCATCCCACATGAGCATTCGAGTCTTGGACTTGTTGGTATTCAGCTAACAGTACCGAGTATTAGCTGGGTCAGGTAGCCCCAACTGATACCGCACACACTGCGCCTAAGCCTAACCCCCTCTGAATAGGGTCTCTACTGCACTCAGGTTTTCTTTTCCGTGTGCTAATAGGTGTATTTTGAAGCTCCATAAATACACAACTTCTATGTTTCAATATGAAGTTTGATCAAGGCGTCTTATTGGATGCCTACCCCCTTGATCCTAACTTAATCTATAAATTCTCTTGTGGCCCCTATGGGGAGAATTCAGTGAGTTTGTTTAAGTTAGTTTTAGGTGGATTTCTTTGCTTAGTGGGTGAGTGTGTGTGAGCATAAGGTGAACAAGCTCATAGTTTGAACATTTGGATATCAGTGATCCTTTACAAAAAAAACCCCTAGTTAAACTATGTTATCTTGTTCCTGGCTCAAAATGGAAAATGTGTGTGGATAATGGCCGCTTTCAAATCTTCCCAGTTAATCTATGTGACTAACTAAAGGGAGATGGCGAATCGCAAAAATAGAGCTTTCATATGCTTGCCTAGGATCACCAAAGGGAGCAAAGGCAGCAAATATTACTTGCTCTAATCGGTGATTCAAACCTAGCCCCGCAATTTCCTAAATGCAAAAATTGAATTAAGCTAAACAATTTCTACACTAGCTTATGCATGTGTGGTCCTGGGTCACGTACTTGGACTATTTAATCTTAGTGTGAATACCAAATTTTTGCAAAACATAAATTTTTTAGAATGCAATGGTTAATTTTCCCCTACTTAAACTATGTGAAGATTTTTGCAAAAAATCAACTTAAAGAGAAACTAACTCTATGCCTACCAAAAGCAACAAAAAGTGAGTTCTCAGAAGCTGTGGGGTATCAATTCAAGTGTTGGCAGATACATTAAGGGCTGCCTAGCACACTGCAAGTAGAAAAATGCAGAATATAGGGAAAAAAATCTCATTCTGCCATTTGCACGCAAAACGCCTTGACAGGTGCACCTTCCTGCGTGTAGGTCAGAGCTGAACGCGTGCCCTGCATGTCTGTGAGGAAATACTGCATGCAAAAATCTTGCAAGTAAAGAATATTAGGATCTGCCTTCTTCAGTCTGTCACTCCAGTGAATCTAGGACTGTAAGATGCGTCAGAGGACTGTCAGCTCCACTCCAACATAGACAAAGGGTCTCCTGTGAAAGATGGAAAAACCACATAAAATTGGAACACATCAGTGGAGTCGCCAATCCTGTTGTGGTGGATTAGTTGCACGGGTGTACAAAATTGCACCAGCTTAAAGAGTGTACTCTTTAAACTATTGGTAACAGGAAGAAAGTGGTGGAGCTCAAAAGAACACAATTCAGTGAAAAAGTATGTGAATGTATGGTCTAAGTAAACTAAAACTAAAACAAAAATATACAGAAGCTATCAAAGAGAGCCAAAATGATAATAATACCAAGGACATCTCAAAGGCCTCTTCTTATTAAACGTTTGAAATGGAGAAGAAATTTTACCCACTTGCCAAAGGGCACCTAGGCAATGGCTCTAGGTCTCGATGCAAGGATGTTTCCTTGCAAGCTCTGCCTCTGATGCAGTCTCCCTCTCTCTCTTTTGTGGTGGAATAGGATTTTTGGGTGGCCAAAGATCGAGTCCTCTTCACCTCCAGCTTCGGGTCACACACTGTTGGTGTTTCTTGGGTAGCTTTCACCAGCATAACAATGTGATCATCATTTCTTCATCTCTTGGTGGATTTATATAGGGGAGTTTCAAATCCTCATTCCCTCCCTTGGCACATGATGGATGGTAACCCAAGGGAGAGGTATGATTCCATTGTGTGCTCAAATATTCATTTGTGTGCTCACATAGTGTCTAAGGAGGCGTTGGTGGATTTCCTTAGGCGGCTTCATATAAGGAGTAACTGTCCTTTGATTTGTGTGGTCCCAGAAAGAAACATTTTTCCATTTCCAGGAATGCATGCTTATCAGGCAAAAAGGCACACAGAAGGTGCTCTTCACAAAGGATTAAGCGCACATTTTAGCATTTAAGACTAGTTGAAATCTGATTTTCCAAAAACCTTAGAGATTTTAAATACTTTCTTGATTCCATAATGTGTTCCTACCCTGTAAATCCTTAGGCTTGACATTAATTAATGTCATCTTCTGTTGTACGGTTTTCCAGTGTTAACACCTACGAATATGAACCCTTAGATTAATAAACCTAAGAGATTGATATTATAAATCCAAGGAAATAGTATTAAACCCAAGGGATCAATATTATAAACTCAAGGCATACAAACCCAAAGATAAATATTATAAACCCTAAAAAAATCATGGTTGACCATGATTCATTCTCAAATTGAGACAATATTTTTCACAATGCGACCTTGGACCATGATTGATTTTCATATGGAGACAATCTTTATAACAATGCGACATTGGACCATGGTTTATTTTCATATTGAGAAAATATTTATCACAATGTGACATTGGATTGAGGTTTATCATGTTTATAAAATCAATGGATTTATATTAAACCTAAAGATTAATATTATAAACCATATGAATAATGCATACCCAATGGATTTTTATTATAAACCTAAGTGATTAAGACTAGAAACCCGAGGGATAAATATTATAAAATCAATGCATATAAACCCTACGGTAAACATTATAAACACTAAGATAAATATGATTTACCATGGTTAATTTTCATATTGAGACAATCCTTGTCACAATGTGATGTTGGACCATGGTCTACCATGCTTGACCATGATTTATTTTCAAATCGAGAGAATACTTGTCACAATGTGACATTGGATCATGTTTGACCATGGTTGATTCTCATGTTGAGACAATCTTTGTCACAATGCAACATTCGACCACCGTTTACCATTATTGATATTATAAACCCAAGGGAATAATAAACCAAAGTGATACAAATTATAAACCTCAGATATATAAACCCCAAGATAAATATTATAAATCCTAAAATAATCATGGTTGGCCATGGTTTATTTCCATATTTAGACAATCCTTGTCACAATGTGGCATTGGACCATGGTTGACTATGCAACACAATGGCTGATTTTCATATCAAGACAATTTTTTTTAAATGAGATGTTGGACCATGGTTGATTTTCATATTGATACATTCTTAGTCATAATGCGACATTCGATCATGGTTAACTATGGTTGACCATGGTTGTCTACGATTGACCATGGTTGACCATGATTGACCATGGTTGACCATGATTGATATTATAAAACCAAGGGGTTAATATTATAACCCCAAGGGATTATGAACCCAACAGAATAATATTAAACTTGAGGGACAAATATTATAAACCCAAGGTATATAAACCCTAAGAAAAATATTATAAACACTAAAATAAGAATCCTTGACAATGGTTGACCATGGTTGATTTTCATATTGAGATAATCCATGTCATAATGCGATGTTTGACCATAGTTACCATGCTTAACTATCATTGATTTTCATATCAACACAATACTTTTGACAATGTGGCGTTTGACCATAATTGACCATGGTTGATGATGATTATCATATTGAGGAAATATTTATCAATGTGATGTAAATTATAAACCAAAGGTATGTAAACCCTATGATAAATATTATAAACCATAAAATAAACATGTTTAACCATGGTTGAGCATGATTGATTTCCATGTTGAGACAATCTTTGTCACAATGTGACGCTAGACCTCTGTTCACCATGCTTGACCATGATTGATTTTCCTATCGAGATAATCTATTGCAATGTGGCATTGGACTATGGTTGAACAAGGATGATTTTCATATTGAGACAATCATTGTCAGAATGTGGAATTCGACCATAGTTGACCATGGTTGGCTATGATTGAACATGATTGATATTATAAAGCCAAGGTAATAATAAATCGAATGGATTGGTATAATAAATCCAAGGTAATAATAAATCCAAGAGATTAATACTAAAACCCCAATGGATTATGAACCCAAGGGAATATATTAAAACCAAGAGACTAATATTATAAACTGAAGGTATATAAACCCTAAGATAAATATTATAAACACTAAAATAAACATGGTTGACAATGGTTGACCATGACTGATTTTCATATTGAGATAATCCTTGTCACAATGCAACATTGGACTATGGTTGACCATGCTTAACCATGGTTTATTTTCATACCAACACAATATTTGTGACAACGTGACATTCACAATGTAACATTCACAATGAGACAATATTTGTCACAATGTGACATTCGATCGTGATTGACCATGATCAAATTTATAAACCACGGTTGACCATGTTTGAAATTATAAACCCAAGGGTTAAAATTTATAAAACCAAGGTATATAATCCCTAAGATAAATATTATAAACTCTAAAATAACTATGTTTGACCATGGTTGATTTCCATATTAAGACAATCCTTGTCACAATACGACGTTAGACCATGCTTGACCATGCTTGACCATGATTTATTTCCATATCAAGACAATATTTGTCACAGTGTGATGTTGGTCCATGGTTGACCAAGGTTGATTTTCATATTGAGACAATCATAGTCACAATGCGACATTCGATCACTATTGACCATGGTTGGCTATGATTGACCAAGGTCGACCATGATTGACATTATAAACCCAAGGGAATAATAAACCCAGCGCATTGATATTATAAACCAAAGGGATTAATACTAAAACCCAAAGGGACTATGAACCCAAGGGAATAATATTAAACCCAAGGGACAAAGATTATAAACCCAAAGTATATAAACCTCAAGATACATATTATAGACACTAAAATAAACATCGTTGACAATGGTTGACCATGCTTGATTTTCATATTGAGATAATCCTTATCACAATGCGACATTGGACCATCGTTGACCATGCTTAACCATGGTTGATTCTCATATCAATAAAAACTTTGTGACAATGTGACCTTCGACCATAGTTTACCCAATTTGATCATGGATAACCATATTTAATTTTATAAAACATCATTGACTATTGTTGACCAAGGTAGAACATTATTTACGATGGTTGACGATGATCATTAAGATAAATATTATAAATACTAAAATAAATATGGCTAACCACGGTTGATTTTCATATTGAGACAATCATTTTCACAATGTTACGTTGGACCATGGTTGAGAAAATTATTGACTTTCATATTGAGAAAATCTTTGTCATAATATGACGTTAGACCATAGTTGACCACCGTTGATTTTATAAAACATGGTTGACCATGGTTGAATAATATTAAACACATGGGACTAATATTATAAATCCAAGGTATATAAACCCTAAGATAAATTTTATAAACACTAAAATAAACATGGTTGACCATGGTTGATTCTCACATTGAGACAATACTTTTCAAAACGCGACATTGGACAATGGTTGACCATGATCGATATTATAATTCAAAGGGAATAATAAACCCTAGGTGTTAATATTAAAATCATAATCTATAAAAACCCTAAGATAAATATTAGAAACCCTAAAATAAAATAAACATGGTTGACCATGGTTGAAAGTGATTGATTCTAAAAACCCAAGGGAATAATAAACCCTAGGGATAAATACTAAAAACCCAAGGGACAATAAACCTAAGTGAGTAATATTATGTCACATCACCTGGTTATGTAAGTAATTTTATGTAGTTTAATTTTGCATAGGATTAGTTGAATTGAACTTGAAGTTAATTAGACATTAGAATTTGTTTTATAAAATATATATGTGTGTGTATGTGTATTATAAAGATAAGTTGTGAAAATAATGTAAAAGGTTCCAATGATTAGTCTTCAGTTCCAAGTAGTCGGAAAACAGTTACTCACCCTTTATTGAGAGATAAAAGAGGAAATTAGCTTGGAAGGGGGGGGGGGCACAGAGGAAAAATATCACCTGAAGCAAGATGCTGCTTAGGAAGGTAGAAGAAGAAATGTGACATAAATCCTTGAGCTCAGTGATACTAGTGGGATTATTAGGTCATTGTTTTGGATTGGATTTAAAATCTTGAGGTCCAATAACTAGTTCGATATACCATACTTGGAAGGAAGAAACTTGAGCGAGCATCTAGATGTAATTTCCAGACTCTACAGTCAGGAGGAGGAACCTCTTTAGTATTTTCTTGGTTTGTCTAGTATAAGATAAGTATGCTTATATCACTGGTGTTTCGCAATAAATTTATTAGACAAAAGATGTTTTTTATAGAACATAGAAAATAAAGGAAGGAAATGGCTGGTATTTCTCACTAAATTTCTTAGGAAGAATATGTCTGTTATAGAAAACATAAAAGGAAGGAAGGAAAGTTATTGAAAATATTATTGGAATATTGTTACCTAATGTTAGTTAGTTGCATTGTGAATGCTTGTTATTGGATAACTAGGGAAATGCATTCCTGTGTGATGAATGTCATTGAGGAAATCTGGAAAGGTAAATATGTTAATAATTTAATAAATTTCGTGTAGGAATACAATTAAAAAAATTTAGGAGCTAATTATATGAATGTGTACTAATATATTTTCCAAAAAAGAACACTTCCTTAGGGGAAAATCTAAAGTTTTACATTCTTACTTGCTAGCTAACCAGAGAATAGTAAGTTAGGTTCACTTAATCTAATTCACATACAACCCATCACCTACAATTTTTTGAATAAAATCCCTTGGACGCCTCTAACAAGCACTTGGAAACAAAATTCGAAAAAGTGAAATATAACCGGAGTAAAAAGAATTGATGCATGGAACTAATAGATGAAAATCCATCAAATATACGATTAAAAGACAATTTCTAAATTACTAGGAGTAATATTACAGAATCGGTTAGTTCCAGGTAACCCCTATGGATTTCGTTCTGGAACAGTCCAAGATTTAGGAAAAACAAATAACTTGCACTGCACGGATTGAATATATGGCCATACTAGTGTATAACAATGTAATATTCCAAATTTTCCCTTCAATAAATTGGAATATTAAATTTTGTCAATTTCACTTATAAGTTGAATAATTGGGTAAGGAGGCCCAAAAAAAATAAAAACATGGATGATATCCCTCTTAGTATGAAAGGGAATCATCCTGGAACTAGATTTCACACCCTCATGTGTGAAAGGAAACATTTTCAAGAAGGCTAGGTCAAGTTTGACCAAGTCAAATAGCGTTGTTGAAGAGGGTGTAGCTTGCTTGGGAAGACAGCGCAGAGAAATAGGAGGGAAGTTTCCTTGATGAAGGAAACCCTAAAGAGTGGGACCCATGGAGAGGGAGCTCTCATTTTTTAAAAGGAGGGCAAGGAAGCCATTGTTACACATGCATATGATTATTAATTTCTTGTCTGCTTAGACTATTTGCAGTCCCGACTGTTTAGCTAAGATTTTATGCTGCTTAGCACAAGGATTTCCTGTTTATGAATCCTTCTCCTTTCTTGAGAAGCCTCTTGAAGGAGTTTTAATTATTTTCCTCACATCCAGGCTTGAGGCCAAGCATCCTCCTCCAGTACAACATTATTTCTGTAGCAGAGTAATGTTGTGTTGCATGGTGTTGCAGTGAGGGATTACAACACCTCTTCCATCACTTGTTTTTCAGAGGAGGACTCTCTCTTTCATTTTTGAGATCAGTTTGGAAGCCATTGGAGCTTATTGAAGATCTTGGCATTGGGCCAACTCATTCTCTTGCCCCTATAGTGTAGTTTGATTCAGTAACTGTGCTATTTTTATTGAGCATATGTTGTGGGGTCTTGCATTGTTGATTGGAGGGTAATATCTTTAGTGATAGGATCAGCCTTTCACCTAAGGGATCCTTTGGATGAGATTCATCCATTATTTGTAGCATCTTCAGCTATCTCCATCCATTTCTAGTTTCTGATTTGCAGCTGCTGCCCAGCAACTCTAGCATTTTTTCCATTTTGTATATTTTAGCCAATCCTTGTCAGGATTGTTGTATTATTGTTTTACAGGGATTTAGAGCTTGCTCCCCCATTTATTTGAGCCATACATTGCCATATCTATGTATTGATATCATTTTTCAGCAATTATCCATAATAGACTATGCTGTCTTAGCCAAGGGTTTCACATATGTAGCAGTATTCTTCATTTCCTTGTACATGTGTTGTTGAGGCTTGCATTGCCTTGCTTGAGTGAATCTTTCCTCAAGGAATTGTATTATTTTTCTGCTATATTACACATTTGTTGGCTATTTACATATTCATGTACTTAGGCTCATTAAAATAACATTTTTGTTGCATTATAAGTTCTTACATTTGTTGCAGTCCCTTCATCGGGCATTTTCTGAGGACAACTAGGTGGGGGAGACCTATTTAACCCACCTAGAGGGATTTGTTTGGAGCCTCCTCTTGGATTTAGGGCTTAGACACATTGTTCTAATGGATCCAGGTCCCGGTTTCAAATCCTGTAGCAGCCATTCCTGGAAAATGCGTTTTCCAGTCATGCCTTGCTAGCAGTTCCCATTTTTGGATATTACAGTGGTATCAGAGCAGGTTTCTTGGATCAGCCTGTGAGTCTCAGCCCAAGAAGATTAGAATGATGAAGAAGATGTGATTACTCTCATCAGGGTTTAGAAATAAGAAGAGCCTCTCCAAAGAGGAGGAGCAAGAAGAAGAGGAAGGACCATGCACTTCCTATTCTCATCGAGAAGAAGATAAGCATGAAAGATAATTGGATCATCTGATTCTGAGTAAGTACATTGTTGAGTACAAATCTCAACCTATAGCCTTTAAAGAGACTCTAGCTTTTCCACATTTCATCCAGTTGAAGGAGAAGAAGAGGCCCTACAGTAGAAGAGAAATCAAAGGTAATAGATTTTTGTTGTCTACCTTTGATGGGTCATCTACAGCAAGAGCTTGGGTGAGGAATTTGGAGGCATTTTTCCTACTAAATCCTATAGCAAGGGAATAATTTGTTGAAATATCAACGCTGCATTTAGAGGGTGGAGCCTATGTTTGCTAGTTCAGCCACTTGAGCAATACTAGGGCAAAAACTTTTGCAAAGTTCACTCAAAGGTTGATCAAAACCTTTGATGGAGAAGGAAAAAAGGAAGAAAAGTGCACACCGCCACTTGAGGAGCCTTGTAATAATGCTGTCATACTCATAGAGGAGCAGCCACATGCAGAAACAATTGGGACAACCAACGCTTTGGAGGAAGGAACTCTAGCAGCCCTACAAGAGATTCCAAAATGTCATCAAGGTATGGAAAGATTTCCATTATCTATTTTTGCAGCAAAACCTTTTGATAGTTGTGGAAATTTTCTTTTGCATGACCAAGGGTCAAACCACACTACTAACCTAGGGCAGCAAGATTGCACTGCGCTGTCCAACATGGAAACATTCAAGGACTCGGAAATAAACCATCATCCTCATGAGCCTTTGTTGGATTTCATGTCACATTTGAGGTTGGGGTTTGAAGACTTGAAGAGGAGGATGGAAGGTAGTAGACATCTAGATGACCCTTCTCCTTTCTAGATGACCCTTTCTCAATGAGCTCCTCTTAGCTCAAAGAGAAACTTCTACTTTCAGAAAATACAAGTCCTCATTGGTTTTGGGGGACTATTTTTGAGAGGGAGATCTCATGGAGAGATTTCAATGGAGGTGCACTTCAGCCTATCAGGGAGTGCAAGGATTTTATTCCTTTCTCACACTTGAATCTACATGGATTCAAGGAGGAGCAGATAGAAGATGGAGGACATCTTAGGATGGATAACATCTCTCATGCTTGTGTTGGAAATTCCTTGAGCCACACACATCATGATGGGAGGTTTTTTCCTACCACCTATTTGAGTCCTTATGGGATCAAATTGATCCTTGAGAAGATTGCATTTCAAAATCCCATGAAGTGCAAAGACAGGAATTTGATTTGGGAGGATGGTAGCTCTCATGGGAGGGGTGCCAAGATGAAGGATGGAAGGAGACATTCACAATCAAGTGAGTGGATGTGGATGGAAAGCAAGAAACTGGTGAGCTACTTGCAACTTTATGATACCAGGCAGCAGGAGGCTTAGCTGCGATGGTTACTCTTGAATTAGTTTGGTCATCAACCCCTTTCTAAGGGTATGTGGTAGGACACTTGCATCTTTGAGCAGCAGAGAGTATGGATGCATGGTTTTGGTATGATCTTCATATCATTCATTGTGTTTTCATCACATGATATGTATGATGGAAGTATGCGGAGGAAGTAAAATATTTTTTTTCTTTGTTTGTTCTTGGGAGAGCAAGAGCATATTTTCTCTCACATTCTGCATGATGTTGCAGGAGGAGGAGATGGCATTATCTCCTTGGCTATAGATGATGAAGGGGTACTTCCACCTTGGGAGGAAATTCTTATGTGTAGCTACATTACTAGAGGAGTATTTGACAAGGAGCATGTCAAAGAACAGAGCTTGGTATTGACAGGAGCTTATTTGCATGAGCTCACAATGCTGTCACTTGGGAGCAGAGACTTATGGATGGGGTGTCCCTAGGATCACTACACATTGGATGCACTTGGTGAACAAGGAGGAGGTGAGGATGATAGAGCAGTAGATGGAGACATCTATTACTATGGCATATTCTTCTTGACTTGGGCTTCCAAGCATGAGAAGGAGGATCTTCTTGCAGCACATGGTTCACTCATCTTCATAGTATGCCAAAACACTATGGAGGTCTCACTCATGGATCTATGTACCATATTACTTCCGGCATATGGTAAGGAGTTTTTTTTTTACATTCATCCAGTTGCACACTCTTACCATTACTATGCAGTGCATTGCTTCACAAGGGGGCAAGCTTTTTACATTTCTCCATGATCTCAGTTGGGCCATGCTACATGATGGAGGCAACCATCTTTTATGTGACCTTGGGAAAAAAATTTCTCATTACATGTATGTTCAGTTTTTATATCCAAATATTTTCCATTTAATGACATACATGGTTAAATATGTAACAAGAAACATTTTGCCTTGCACTTTTCTGAAGAAGCAGTTTGGGAAACTGTGTTGTCACTATTGGGAAAGTTGTTGGTACCTTCTTGCACCACATGAAACCTTCAAAATTTTCCTCATTTTGTTGCTGATCATGATTTCATTTGCTGATATGGATCTAATTTGTATTGAGAGCATGATTGGGAGGTTGAAACATGAGTTGGATGTGTCCTTGAAGGGAGATAATTTCCCTATTTTCTGCACTACATGTTCTAATGGGAGCATGAGAGGAGATATGGCCACCACAACCACCTATTTGTTTTCTTTTGAGGTGGGCCATGAGTTTGACAAACATCCATTGTACAGCCATGGGAAATTATTTGATCATGTATTATTGACACATTCAGACATTTACTATTCATTGGTAGATGTGATGATTTTTGTATGTTACTTGCCATACTATTTTCTGAGCTCGCAGTGGATGAGACTGCACTGTATCCTTTTGAGACATTTTTTGTATCATGCATCATCATGTAAAACTTGCAGAAAAATTCTCACTGGGGTACTCTATGATGACCATGTCCTATTCAGCATGGATGGATTGTTTTGGGCCAACTTGTTCTTCAATGTTGGAGGAGGAATCTTTGGAGGATTGTTCCTCATTTTGCCACTTAAGGGAAATAATTTTGCAGCCCAGGATCAACACATACTCTACACTCATCATGAGTGGAGAGAAGGACAGCATGGGGTAGGCTATGATGCTTACCATATTCAGATTTTCAGCCCACCTTCATTTCCGGAGCTTGAGGTGGAAGGAGATTGCCATGAGTTGCCATGTTGGGAGGTAACTCACTTTGTCTGGATGATTTCTTGGGGTTGGAGGATCCATTTGGGGAAGATGTTTTCCAAACAATTTTCAGTCTCCATGCCTTGGGAGAAACTTCTCAATTCTATCCTTGCAATTTCTTGAGGACAAGCAACATTTGGGAGGGGAGGACTGTAATATTCCAAATTTCTCCTTCAATAAATTGGAATATTAATTTTTTTCGATTTCACTTATAACTTGAATAATTGGGTAAGGCGAACCAAACACAATAAAAACATGGATGAAATCCCTCTTAGTATGAAAGGGAATCATCATGGAACTAGATTTCACACCCTCATGTGTGAAAGGAGACATTTGCAAGATCAAGTTTGACCAAGTCAAACAGCACTGCCTAAGAGGGTTTAGTTTGCTTGGGAAGACAGCGCAGAGAAAGAGGAGGGAGTTTTCCTTGATGAAGAAAACCCTAAAGAGTGGGACCCATGGAGAGGGAGCTATAATTGTTTAAAAGGAGGGCAAGGAAGCCATTATTACACATGCATATGATTATTGATTTCTTGTCTGCTTAGACTATTTGCAGTCTCGGTTGTTTAGCTGAGTTGTTGTGTTGCTTAGCATAGGGATTTCTTGTTTAGGAATCCTTCTCCTTTATTGAGAAGACCCTTGAAGGATTTTTACTGATTTGCCTCACATCCAGGCTTGAGGCTAAGATTCCTCCTCTAGTACAGCGTTATTTCTATAGCAGAGTAATGTTGTGTTGCAGGGTGTTGCAGTGAGGGATTACAACACCTCTTCCATCACTTTTTTTTCAGAGGAGGACTCTCTATTTCCTTTGGGAGATTAGTTTGGAAGCCATTGGAGCTTATTTCAGATCTTGGCATTGGGCCAACTCATTCTCTTTCCCCCTACAACGCAGTTTTCTTCAGTAACTGCATTATTTTTATTGAGCATTTGCTGTGGGGTCTTGCATTGTTGATTGGAGGAAAAGATCTTCAATGATAGGATCAACCTTTCACCTGAGGGATCCTTTGGAAGAGATTCAGCCATCAGTTGCAGCATCTTCAACTATCTCCATCCATTTCCAGTTTCTGAGTTGCAGCTGCTACCCAACAACTCCGACATTTTTTCCATTTTGTATATTTTAGCCAATCCTTCTCAGGATTGTTGTATTATTGTTTTATAGGGGTTTAGAGCTTTCTCCCCCATTTATTTGAGCCATACATTTCCATATCTATTTATTTATATCATTTTTCAGTATTTATCCATAATAGACTACGTTTTCTTAGCCAGGGGTTTCACATATGTAGCATTGTTCTTCATTTCCTTGTACATGTGTTGTTGAGGCTTGCATTGCCTTGCTTGAGTGAATCTTTCCTCAAGGAATTGTACTATTTTTCTGCTATATTACACATTTTTGTCTATTTACATATTCATGTACTCAGGCTCATTAAAATAACATTGTTTCTGCATTATAAGTTCTTACATTTGTTGCAGTTCCTTCATCGGGCATTTTCTGAGGACAACTAGGTGGGGGAGACCTGTTTAACCCACTTAGAGGGATTTCTTTGGAGCCTCCTCTTGGATTTAGGACTTAGACACATTTTTCTAAGGGATCCAGGCCCTGGTTTCAAATCCTATAGCAGCCTTTCCTGGAAAATGTGTTTTCTAGTCATGCCTTGCTAGCAGTTCCCATTTTGGGATATTACAAACAACCTCTTAGTCACATGTATTAGAATTAAAAAAAATTAACCAGAACTAAAACACATTCATCTTAAAACTTGCAATAATTTCAAGGAAAATTAAGTTCAATTAAGATAACAATGTTGGCATGTCGTTATTATTAAATGCCACAAAATAAAAAATAGGGTTCTATTTTCAAACCTGTTTACCCAATAATTTCACTTTTATAAACCAATAAACTTACAGTACATCAAAATTATGGATAATAGAAATTTCAGCCATCTATTCCACTAGAATGGGTAACCCTTAAATGTTACATTTTAGACCCTAAGCATAGAACTGTAGAGAATAAACTTACCTATCAATTCTTAACAAAGATGATATAATTACAATGTTTTTGTGAGAAGGAGGAACTGTTAATAACCTTTAGGTAGAATTGTGTACATTTCCAAGGGTTGAACTAGAGTCCAGTCTCAGAGATACACCTGCAATCACAAACAATAATTTAAATTCGATTAGAAATTCCACAATTCAAATATCAATGAAAAGAGTTATGCCTATGTGGGTATATGTGAAAACATAAGCATGATCATGTAAGGGATGGTTTTTAGGGTGGGTCGAAGTCGCTAAGAGAGAACCTATTTTCCCGAATGAAGTCGAGAATTCCAAGAAAACTAAATTTGAGAACTCTACATTTAACCTTGTGCAAAAAATCAAAAGTGCGATCATAAAACTAAGAATAAACGATACTGCAATTTCTGTTTTTGACAAATGACACTAGGTTAATTTGAATATTCCCTTACCTGGAATATCAGGTGGATGGACTAATATGACACCTACAAACCAAGAGGTTTCTATGTTAGAATAAAATCTAGAAATATGTAAATAAGAAATTACATAGGAAAAACGAATGGAAACATGATAGTTACTTATCACTTAAATCTTGAAGCCTGAGAAGCATCGAACCCTGTAACCTGTCACAGGAATATAGAGGTGACTTACCTAGCTCATCTAAGATGGAAGGATGACAAGTAAGAAAGAGTTAAAAAATGGAAGGAAGGATAGAGGCTTCATGAACTGCTTCATTGGCATGAGTGAAATATCACAGTTACGGTTTGACAGAGCCAAACCCTCGCTCACGGTGGAAGCCAAATGAAAAAAATAAATCTAAACAAAACTTGGTGGTTACCCTAACACCCAAAGAAACCTTACGAATCTTTGGATGAGAGCAAAGATATCAAGGGTGAGAAATATGCCAAGTTTTGGTCACTCGTGGTGGTATAATTTTCTTGATGTTGGACAGTTGGCATCCACCATGATGCTCCACCATGGAAGCACTGGCTAGATCCACTTAACCAAAGTTAAAAGTGATCGATCCAGGGTTAGAAAGTGGTTATATGATTCATAACTTAGGAAAATACCCTGCTTAATTCGAACTATATAAATTTGATGACTCATATGTAATACAACATATATATGTATATAACATGTAATAACCCATTTAATATATGCGATCAGGTATTAAGTGATTAATGTAAATTGATTCAATGGTTATGTCCCAAGGTATGGTTCGAATGGTAATTAAGTTTTATCTTATAAATTTTTTTTTGGTGGGGGGAGGGGGGGGGGGGCGGGTAAGACCTGTTAAAATTGGTATCAGAGCACAGTTACTACATTCTAGCTTATTATGGGAAACCAAATAACATATTTATTGCTCTGTTCATAGAAAAGAGTGGGAAGGATGGGTTCGATGAGAAAAGGAGCGGTAAATAGTCATCCATTTAAGGAACGTATAAGGGAGAAGGGTCCAACTGGAATGGGGGCGTCAAAAGCCCACTACTGTACTGAGGGAGGTCGTTCAACAATTGAGAGACAATATGGGTAATTTGAGGGCAGATGTTGAAAGGTTGATGCAGGATTAGGAATGAATTTTGAAGAGCCTCTCTCATTTCCAGAACCATCACAATTATATACCCAACTCTGGTAATGAGGACAAAGGTGAGGAGAAAGGACAAAGAAATGAGCATATGTTTGAGAAAATCCATACACAATTATGATAAAAAGAGGAAGAATTAAACAATGTGTCTCATCAAAAAAAAAATAAGAAATAGAAGGTGGAATTAATAGGGGAGTTCAGGAAAATTAAACCCCCGCCTTATGATGGAGAGATGGAAGAAGTTGTGGAAGCATGGCTAATCAATATGAATAAATATTTCCAGATATATGAATACGAGGAAAACTTGAAAGAAAGACTAGCCATCTATAAATAATAGGGGAAGGCCACATTATGGTGGGAGGAATTCAAAGTTGTACATGGAATCGAGGATCAAGGGAATTTCAAAAGAATATTAAAGCATGATATTTGATAGAGTGGTTCTATGATGTTAAGGAAAAATAATTTCATGAAATTCGTTTGGGACAGTTTTCTATGGACGATTTTGTGACTAAATTCACTTCCTTGCTGAAGTATGTGCCTTATATGTGGGAAGAAAAGGCTAAAGTGCAGTGCTTCATGAACATTTTGCCTACACTCATGAAAGAATGCCTAGAATTGACAATCCTAGGACCATGGATGAAGCCATACGAAAATAACAGATCTGTTATCAACAGATGAAGAAGAAAGGGGAAGGTAATAAGGGTTGGTCAAGTAGAAAGGGGCATAATTTTTTTTTGAATTTAAAGACTTGAAAGCCTGGAAATGTTTGAAGTCTAACGAAGAAACCACACAACAAGAACCCTAGAAAAGGGTAGAAAAAATTTCCACCATCAAATGAATTGAAAGACATTAAAGCCTCCAATAAACTAGATGGTAGTTGGTTTTAGAAACCTCCATTCCAATTCTAGGGGTGTGCGGAGCCTCATTAATATAAAGAGTGTCCCCATTGTGCAAGGATGGAGTATGCTTCCAGTTTCCAATAAGCCTCTATGATCGGATAAGTAGCTAGAAGCATACCCAAAATCAATGCTGCCTTGCATGACCATGAAGTGGAATAATAGAATACTATGAGCGAGCTTGAAGGTAAATTTTTTAACCACATTATTTAAATTCTAACAGACCCAAGAGGCAGTTTAAGTTACATTAGCCCAAAAATTACTGAATCATGTCAATTACAAACTTGTAAATTCACCAACCCTTGGTTATTATAGTTGCTACCAGAGCAAAAAGGAGGGCATCCCCTAAAGTGGATAACTTCCCCACTTAAGTAGCAAGCAAACAATTAATGTGAATTTGAATGTGTTGCCTATAGGATCCTACGATGTGCTAATTAGGATGGATTGGCTAGAGGACCATTGGTCTTTAGTGAACTGTAAAGATAAAACAATTAGTTATCTTTCTAAAGAGAGTGTAAGATGATAAATTCAAGGGATAAGAAGACCCATGAAGTTGCAATCTATTACTACTTCTCAATTGGGTAAGTGCATCATAAAATGTTGTCAAGTTTATGAAATTTTGGTGGGGTATACTAATTCCAAAGATAAGACAACTACCTTAGAAAATATTCCAATTATTCAAAACACTGTTGATTGTTCCCCGAGGAAATTCCCAGATTACCCCCAAAAAGAGACATAGTTTTCACTATAGAACTAATTCCTGGAGATGCACCCGTATCAATAATCCCATATCGAATGAGTGTTCCTGATTTGATTGAGTTAAAAATATACTTACAAGAATTACTTGAAAAGGGTTACATATGTCGAAGTGTGTCTCCTTGGGGAGCCCTTGTTTTGTGCATTAGGAAGAAGGATGGTACCTTAAGATTATATATTGATTACAGAAAAATTAATAAATTGACTGTTAAGAATAGGTACCCTTTACCAAGAATTGATGACCTATTTTATTAAGTTAAAGTACTACCATATTTTTTAATATTGATCTACGATCAAGTTATCACCAGATAAGGGTAAGGGAGGAGGATATTCCCAACATAACCTTTCGAACTCGTTATGGTAACTATGAGTTCGTGGTGCTGCCTTTTTGACTCACCAACGCCCCAACAAATTTAATGAGTCCTATGAATCATGTATTTCACCCTTACCTTGATAAATTCATTTTAATATTCATTGACGATATTCTTATATATTTAAGAACTATGGAGGAGCACAAAAATAATTTTTAGATAGTACTTCATCCCTTACAGGAACATAAGCTTTATGAAAAACTTAGCAAATGTGATTTTTACAAAGATAAAATCCATTATTTTGGTCATACAATTTCTAAGGAAGGGATATCTGTTGACCCTGAGAAAATTAAAACCATTATGGAGTGGCCTATACTTAGTAATTTTGTTTATATTCTATATTTCATGGGTCTCACGGGGTACTATCTCCATTTTATTGAGGGATTTTATAGAATAGCTTAAATTATAACCTCCTTGTATAAAAAGGGAAAGGTTTTTAAATGGGAAAATGAATGCCAACACAACTTTGAGCAACTTAAACATTTATTGAATTCAACCCCAGTAATAAAAATTGCAGACCCTGCAAAGGAATTTATAATTTTCACCGATGTGTGTCACGAAGGAGTTGGGGGAGCATTGATGCAAGAAGGCAAGGTGGTCGCTTATGAATCTCAAAAAATAAAATAAAATGAGAAAATATACTCTTCTTATGATCTCGAATTGACTACAATAGTACATGCCATGAAGGTTTGGAGACATTAATTACTGGGAAAGAAACTTGTATTAATGACTGACCACAACAGTCCGACTAGCTTCTTTAAACATCCTAGTCTTAATGCATGACAAGCTAGATAGGAAACTTTCCTTAGTGAATTTTACTTCTATATTAAGAATATAAAAGGGAATGAAAACCAGGTAGTGGATGCCTTTAGTAGGAAAGCACGTCATATATATGAACGTGCCTTTAGTCAAATTTATTTCAATTTTATAGAACAAATTAAGGAAGCCATGCACAAGGATCTAAAATATATATTATTATGGAAACAAGCCAAGAAAAAGGAAAATTATGAACACCAATCTTATTTTGGTATAAACAATGAAAATTTTCTAACTTTTAAAGGAACAATATACATTCCGAATCAAATTTCAGTCAAACAAATGATGCTAGATGAATTTCATAAGAGACCTTATGTTGCCCATCTGGGATACCAAAAATTATTTTCTACTATAAAGAACAGCTAAGTTTGGCTTGGAATGAGGAGGAGCATCACAAAATATGTGGCAAAGTGTCTTGAGTTCTAGCAGGTTAAGGATGAACAACAACATCCAGTCGTGTTAGTCCATATGTTACCCATTCTCGAGTGGAAATGGTAGGTAATCACCCTGGATTTTATAACATTTTTTCCTAAAACGAGGAAACAAAATGATTATATTATGGTGGCTTTTGATAAATTGATAAAGGTGTCTCATTTCATTCATGTACAATCCACATATAAAACTACATAAATTGAAAACATATTTATGCATGCAATATTTAGATTTCATGGAATGCCAAAGGTTATCATCTTTGATCAGGCTGCAAAGTTTACATCAACATTTTTGAAAACCCTTTTTGTAGGATTAGGCACATAATTTCACTTTATTACTTCCTAAAATCAGCATATTGATGGTCAAACTGAGTGGGTAAATCAAATTTTAGAATATCGATGAAGAATGTACGTAATGGAACAACCTGGAAAGTGGGAGGAATATCTACATTTAGTATAATTTTTCTACAAAAATAGCTATCACGAGTCACTGAAAATGAACCCCTTTGATGTTATATATGGAAGAGGATGTCACACATCAATTAATTGGAACATCCCGGAGGATAAGATGGTGTTGGGGCCTAATATGTTATCAATAATGGAGACAAAGGTGAAAAAGGTTTGAGAGAATTTAAAATATGCCCAAGATAGGCAGAATACACATGCCGATAAGAAAATAATTTACAAAGAGTTCCAGATCAGGGAACATGTATATTTGTGGGTGAAACCCCGGAGGAGCACCTTGCAGTGGAAAGGATGTGCAAAGTTATGTCCTTGTTATTGCGGATCCTTCTAAATCCTGGAAAGGGTGGGACTGGTTTCTTATCAACTTTCCTTACCCATCCATATGTGTATTCATAATGTGTTCCACGTCTCCCTACTAAATAAATACGTGTATCATTCAAGTCACATCATTAATTGGAAATAAATGTAGGTATCCATATTAAAAAAGTATGATAATGATTTATTTAAAAAAATAACAACAAAAACATTAATTGATATTATGTATTGAATGGACATGAAATAATAATATTTTATGATGTTTATAGGTAGAATTAGATGAATAATTTCTGCTAGAATACATGTGAATTCTCATTAGAGAGAAACAATGTTATGGATGAGAGCTATCATCCAGGTTAAAGTGCAGTGGAAGCACTTTAGCCTAGAAGAAGCTACCAAGGAAGATGAAAGTTTCATGTAGGAGTTATACATAGGAGTATTCAGGAGGAAAGATTGAACACTGAGGACGGTGTTTTGGACAAGGGAGGGGAGATATAACATCCCCTGGTTAAGTAAATAATTTCACGCAAATTTATTTTACGTATATGTGTGTGTGTGTGTGTGTGTGTTGTATAAATTATACAACAAGCATGTATGTCTTGGATTCAACTGATATAACAATGTGCTAAAGTTAAATACTAAAAATCACAATCACTAATCACATGAACATGAAGAAATATCAATCACACACAACACAAATAATTTCCCAGGGAAATTTTACAGCTAAAAACCCACTATCTTATATTGTATATTAAGCATGGATCATGAAACAATTACATACAAAACTCTTATCACAAGAGCCCATAGTACACCAGTTAATTGTCTCACACTGTTATACAAAAATTGGCAAATTCCTTAGCCAATTTACTGCCTCCAGACAGCCTTCCTTGCTTGTGCAATCCTTGTTGAAAAGAGTATAAAAAAAATTTGGGAGTTACAATTATATTGCGACCCATTGGACTCCTATATATAGAAAGGGGGTTTTTTCATTTGTATCATCCAATAATTTTTCATTTATGTAATGTAAAGGATGTTTCCCCCTTGAAGAGGCTGATTTCTAAGGTGTTGATATATCTTTTCTTCTATTTTGTGAGCTGCTTTCATAACATTTGGTATCAAAGCTTTGGATTCTAGGGTTTCTCTGCTCCAAATAGGTCACCTTCGAATGTTTAGCATTGGAAAGAAGACTCATAGGGCTACTACATGACCGAATTTCAAATATTGAAGATCCAAAATCGCAGAGATAATTCAGGTTCAATATCGACCTCCTAAAAAGCAAGAAAAAGGTGTGTATTTGTTTTTTAAAAATTGCATAAAGTTTGTTTGGAAAAGTAGTTTGAAGTGATTCCAAGGGAATATTGAAGCATAGATATAAGTATTGGATTCTATGATTCCTTCCAAAAATAATTCCACACCCATTAAGCCTTCATAAAGCTCTACTATGATGCCTGAAGAGGAAGAAGTGCAACATAATATATCAAAATTACGAGACCACATGCAACAGATGTCACTCTTGCAAAAAGTAACCAAAAATGAAATGGAAGCAAAAATGAAGGGTCAGGGGAAAGGAATGGAAGCTAAGATGAATAGTGTGGAAGCTAATATAGATGGTTTGAAGAATGGCATGGAAGCTAAGATCGATGATATAGAAGGAAACATGGAAGTTTTGAAGAAAGACATGGAAGGTTTGAAGGAAGGTTTGGAAAAGTTGATACAATAAAAGACTCCTAATGGCGAAAAGGTTGTAGAGGAAACTCATGATGAGAACAAAATAAATGTTAATCATGATTTCATAGACTACAATGTCGGATTGAGGACCCACCATATTCCAAATATCGATATGAGGAATTTTGATGACAAGGATCTGAAAACATGGATATTAGAGATGGAGCAAGTCCCAGTTCAAACAATATTTATAGAACATGATGAGGAAGGGAAAATATTGGAACCTGAATCGATCATAGAAACAAGAACTCAATAACTACAAAAGTGATCAATTTTAGAGCATCTCATCAAGTGGAATAACTTACGAGTTGAAGATTCCACATGGGAGGATGATAATTATATACATAAGCATATAGAAATAATCAAGCATTGAGTAAAACACTTTTTTGAAGGAGAGGGGCATGTTAGGTTGCTACAATACTAGTGTATCCCCTTATTTGTTTTGTTGTATAGCGCCCTTATTATTATTTTTGTGCCCATGTAATCCCCATATTGTTATTATTATGCCCCATAAAAGCGCACTAGTGTTATTTTTATGTTGGCTAGGATTATATTGTGACCCATTGGACTCCTATATATAGAAAGGAGGTTTTGTCATTTGTATCATCCACAAATTGTTCATTTATGTAATGTAAAGAAGTTTCCCATCAAAGAGGTTTATTTCTAAGGTGTTGACCTATCTTTTATTCTATTTTGTGAGTTGGTTTCATAGCATTGAAAGATAAAAGAGGAAAATATTTTGGAGGACCGAGCGGGGGGGGTAGAGGAAAAAGGTCACTTGACACAGGATACTGCTCAAGAAAGAAGAAGAAGGACAATGATATAAATCCTTAATATGGGTGATACCGGTGGAATTCTCAGGTCAAGGTTTTGGACTAGATTTACAATATTGTTGTCCAATAACCAGTTATGTATACCATACATAGAAGGAAGAGGCTCAAGGGAGTGTCTAGATGTAATGTCCCGACTCTACGGTTGGGAGGAGGAAGCTCTCTAGTATTTTATTGGCTTGAATAGTTTAAGATATGTATGCTTATATTAATGGTATTTATGAATAAATTTATTAGGAAAAATATTTCTGTTACAAAACACAGAAAAGAAAGGAAGGATATGACTAGTATTTCTGACTAAATTTCTTAGGGAAAATATGTCTGTTACAGAACATAGAAAAGGAAGGAATGTAAGTTATTGAAAATATTGTTGGAATATTGTTACTTAATATTAGTCAGTTGTACTGTGTACAAATATAATTTCTGAAAAAGAACACTTCCTTAGGGAAAAATATGAAGTTTTACATTCTTGCTTGTTGGCTAATTAGGGAATAGTAAATTAGGTGCACTTAATCAAAGTCACAGACAAACCATCACCTAAAATTGTTTTAAAATAATCCCTACGAAGCCTCTAACAAGAACTTGGTAACATAATTCGAAGAAGTGAAATATAACCCGAGCACACATAATTCATGCATACACCTAAAATATAAAAATCCATCAAATATACGATTACAAGATAACTGCTAAACTAGTACCAGTAATATTAAAAAATTATTTAGTTCCAAGGAAACCCTAGGGGTTTCATACTAGAACAGTTGAACATTCAGGAAAAAAAATAACTTGCACCACATGGGATGAAGAGATGGCCATACTAATGTATAGTAGCCTCTCAGTTGTGTGCATTATAAATTAAAGGAAAATAAACATAACTGAAAGGTAGTCATGTTAAAATTTGTAATACTTTCAAGGAAAATTCAGTTCAATTTTCATAGAAATATCGGGATGTTGTTATCACTAAAAGCCACAAAATAAAAATGAACGTTCTATTTTTTAACCTCTTTACCAAATAATTTCACATGTTTAAACCAGTAAACTTACAGTAGATGAAAAGTATGGATAATAGAAATTTTGGCCATATATTCCACTAAAATGGGTGTTACACAACATTTTTTCACTGTCCCTACAGTACCTATCTCGCACATTGGAGGGTCATTTCTATGACTAATTAGAAGTTTCATGCCTTGAAAAGACCATCATTTCATCCCTTTACATGAGAGAAATATTCCTTCTATTGACAATTCCCTGAGCAGAGTTTCAAAAATCCCTATTTTTTACTTGGCGCGAGTAGTCAGTTCTGCCATTGCACTGATAAGGCATATTAGCACTAGGCCCTGCGCCAGTTGATTCTCTATCCCAATTAGCCACCTGCACCAAGATTTTTGTGGAATGTTTTTTAAAAATAGAGGTGAAGATTCCACTTCAAAAACTTCAAGGATGAGTCATTGGGAATGGTTGAACTGAATAACCATGGACTCCCTCCTTTATTTTATGGTTTTCACCTCCCATGAGAACCTCCTAAAGGATAGGCCTCCCTCCCACCTTTGTAGGGATCCTAACCTCCTCCTTTTCGTCTATAAAAAGAAGCTATCTCTCTTTGCATAAGCTAGTTGAACTTGGAGAAATGAACATACTATAGCATAATTGCTGGAGAGATAGAATAAGAAGGAATTACGTTGAGAGAGCTTGAGTCCATGCCTTCTGAGAGAGCTTGAGCCCATGCCTTTACCTTGTTCAAATTCTATGACGAACATTTGAGATGCGCTTCAGCTGAACCCCACTAGAGGTGATCTGAAATTGTGTGAAAAAAATATTTCTTATATAGAGATAGATAGTAGGGGCTTTTACTGGTTATTTCACCTTTACTGGAAAGGATGAAACCAGAAGATTCTGGCCCTCTTACTCGATCTGCCTAAAGAAATATAATGTAATCACTAAATTGATCTGGCAATGAAAGTAATTGTTTATGTATGCAAAGTATTCATTAACCAAAATTTTATGTGTGAATAAGCAAGTTCAAGTATTCTGCAATGGAAGTAATGTGGTTTGAAGTGAAACTAAAGAGTTTTGATCACTGTATAAGTCTCATTATGAAAAGTGGACTTATTAAAAGTTACTGTTTAATGTAGTAAAATCTGGAATATAACAGCAAAAATACACAGCATAACAGTAAGCATTTGTTTAAGCAGTTCACCCCTCTCTTGGGCTACCTCTACTGGGTGCAAAAACCTCCAAATAGGCTTTCCCCTCTTTCATTAATGCTAAAATTAAGAATTACACTATGTAGAAAGCCTCAAAAGGAAAAATTAGCTGCAAATTCAGAAACAGAGGACTGAAATCAGTAAAAATCGACTATTCATTCACCTCCAATGGATGATTATAGTCCAACACAGCTGATCTTTCACCTAGCCCTGGTGGCTCCACAACCAAAATCGCTTATAAAATCACTGATAGAGTGCCCTGATGGCTCTGCAACCTATCCCAACAGCTCTAGAATGCTTCAATACCCCAAAATAAAATAAAAAATTCATATCAATTGGACTTCCCTAGCCAAAGTTATGGCTAATTGAAGTTTTGTCCAGTTACCCCTTGAAAAACTCCACTAAATGTGGAGAACTAGAGTTAACTCCAGTTAAAAATGGAGACGACACTAAAATTGGGGTGGACCTCCAAATTTACCGCCGAATTGGAGGGCTGGCGGATAAGCCCCTCGTGACCGCACCGAACGAGAGTGGGTTGAACGACTTTAAGTCATGGCGGCATGTATTAATGTTATAACCATATATGTAAATAAAACTCCGCACCAAGCGCTGGTCCTTGTGACCATGACCCGACATATATGCGCACCAATAGGTGTTCCGCCCTGGTTCCAAGCCACAGGTCGTATGCCGAGGGGCTGGCCCCTTTAGGGCCCCATTTGAAACAAATTTCAAGTTTAAATAAAAAATTTGCACGAATGTTTATTAAGAACTGCTAGAGTGACCCAACAGTTGGGCCTATCCGTTGCCATCGCCCCGACCCGAGGTCAAACCCTGCCGCGAACAACAAAAATTTTGAAACGCACTTTTCAATCCACCTTGGGGCGACGTGGCGCCCTGTGATTGACTGCCTGCAGAATATTCCACAGAATATTTCATGGAATATTCCATGAAATATTCCCAGAATATTCTGTGGAATACTCTTTTTTTAATAAAAATAATTTTTTATAAAGTCAAATTTTGGCCATTTTTTAACTAAAAGTGAGAAAATTCAAAGCTGAATAACTTTCTCATATGGTGTCGGTTTTCAGTGTCGTTTGCGTCTACAGGATCATTTTTCTGAGCTCTTTCCATTCGATCTAGTTTGGACCAATTATGAGAAACTTAATTTTTGAGCATTTTTTTACAAGAGACTGGATCTCCTGATCACACCTCCCAAATGGGAAGCTTTTGGACCCCAAAAGCTCTCTGATTACTGAAAATGATGATGTGGAGACTGATTCTCCACTTTTCCACCCTTGAATAACTGAAATCTACCTGATTTCATCAAATGGAGCTTTTGAGAAAATGATAAACTATTTCTGGAATCAACTGATCGACCCTTGCTAAGATTGACGGAGTTATGATGCAAATGATTAAAATTTGCAGAACAAAAATTGTAATTTGCAGAAAAAAAACTTTTTCTACACTGATAAAACTTCCAGAAAGAGTTAGAATAACTTTCACCTCACAAACTGTTCCCATGGCAAATTCTACCATTCTGAAACCAACTTTTTCCCATGCTGAATTGTGTGTCCTTCTTGCTTGCACTGCTTTTCTTTGACACTTCATTCACTGCATTGGATGACCTAAAAGGTAATTTGCGTAACATAACATAATATTTTTTCAAATACAAACTGTTATTAAACTGAGACAAATCATTAGCAACATCATAAAAAGGCAAATGCTCAAAATTTGGTCGTTTCAACATTAACAAAGTTAGACTTTGACTTGCATTAACCAGTCTTTTCAATTGACTTGCATGGAGTAAAGAAGATTTCAGCTTCTTCTTGTGATCTCTCACAATGTACTCTTTACCATATTTGAGCAAGTGATACTTGTTTTCATGGCGATGAAATATGGCCTTCCTGTCAAATAAGTAAGGACTCCCAAAACAATACCTGAGATATCAAGCGGCACCACATCAAGTTCAACTGTGTCAATAAACTGTGCAGTTATTGCAAAGCGCAATATGCACTTTCTTGAGACTTGCAGATTGGCATCCTTGCATATCCATCCAAGTGGATAAGGCTTCGGATGTGGAATGGTCTCAATTTTAAGCTGCTTGACCAAGTCTTCAGATATAAGATTCGCTTGGTTCCCACTGTCAAACAGTGTGTCAATTTTGGTATGTTTTTAAATTACCCTCACATGGAAGAGCTCTATCCTCCTCCTTTCCTCATGAGTATCTTTGTGACAATTCAAAGAGCTAGAACTGGGAGTTGTGTCTTGCACCACTTCTTTCCCCTTAATGTTTTTTAAAACCATGGCTATGCTTTTTGTCTCATCTCATGAGTCTGACCCTAAGTCTTGCTCAACTGTTGCTACAGTTTTATCCTTTTCTTTGGTCTTGTTTTAATTCTTGTATTTTTTTTGTTTCAGTTCAGGATGAAGCTTCCAACAATGATCTTCATCATGAATTGTCTTTGAACAGTTCTTGCAAAAGAACTTTCCTTTCTCTTTTCTTGAATTTGCAATTCTTTTCTTTCCTTTGTTTTTGAAATTACTATCCTCATCAAAAGTATTCTTTCCTCTAGCTTCTAAATGTGTAGCCTGCACACAGACTTCATCTAAGCTGATAGGATTGAACATTAGAATAGTATGTTGAAGGTAATTTTGCAAATCTCCTATGTATTTCAACAAGGTGTCTTGACTTTGTAAGTCTACCCCAAGTAGAAGTGCTCTCCTTCTAAACTCTTGGGTATAATCTTGCACATTTTGACCCTTAAGTTGCCTAAAATTTTGCCAATTCATGATTTCTTTCTGAATATGAGCAAGAGGATAAAATTGTTTCTTAATAGTAGTAATAAACTCATTCCAAGTTAGAGTTATCTTACCATGCTTTTTTATTTCCTCTCTGGTCTTGGCTTCCCACCAAACCAAAGCTGCTCCATCCATTCTCAATGAGGCTAATTGGATTTTTGTGTCATCATCATGCAAATTCTGAATTCTTAGATAGACTTCCAGCTGTCTAATCCAGTTATCCAATTTTTCTGCATTCACATCACCATTAAACATTGGCAACTCAAACTTCACATCAAGCTTTAACAAAGGATTTTTAAGAGATGTTTTTGTTTTGTGTGACTGATTAACAGAAGTTGAAGAGGATGATGTGGAGGAAGAGGATGACGATGGAGATGAAGGATCACCATTTCTCCCATTCCCTTTCTTAGACTCATCCTTGTCTTTCTTCCCTCCTGAAGAATCTCCTTCTTCTCTTTGGTTTCTAGACCCTTCTCCAGCAATCCTATCATTTCTCTCCTGGTATAGGATCCTAACCATCTCAGTCATGTCCAAGAAAGCTTTTCTAAATACTCTTTCTTCTTCCTTGGGATCCATTTCCTCATGTACTTTTCCTTCTCTGGAAGACATGTTTGTGGCTGATTCTAAGGCTAATGAGGATGAAATGGAAGGTGGAGATAATGGCACCCTAGCCCTCCTTGGTTGAGGATTATCTTGTTCTCTAACCAATTGACCTTCCCCTCTTTTCAATTTTAGCCTAGTAAGCATAAAATTTTACAGAATAACACAATCTTCTTGCACAAATTTCACAAAATCTTAAGCAAAACCTAGAGCTCTGATACCAATCTGAACTGAAATTTTGTGAACAAAATATTTCTTATACAGAGATAGACAGTAGGGGTTTTTACTAGTTATTTCACCTTTACTAGAAAGGATGAAACCAGAAGCTTCTTGCCCTCTTACTAGCTCTGCCTAAAGAAATATAATGTAATCACTAAATTGATTTGGAAATGAAAGTATTTTTTTATGTATGAAAAGTATTCATTAACCCAAATTTTATGTGTGAATAAGCAAGTTCAAGTATTCTGCAATGGAAGTAATGTGGTTTGAAGTGAAACTAAAGAGTTTTGATCACTGTATAAGTCTCATTGTGAAAAGTGTACTTATTAAAATTTACTGTTTAATGTAGTAAAATCTTGAATATAACAGCAAAAATACACAGCATAACAGTAAGCATTTGTTTAAGCAGTTCACCCCTCTCTTGGGCTACCTCTGCTGGGTCCAAAAGCCTCCAAATAGGCTTTTCCCTCTTTCATTAATGCTAAAATTAAGAATTACACTGTGTATAAAGCCTCAAAAGGAAAAATTAGCTACAAATTCAAAAACAGAGGACTAAAATCAGTAAAAATTGACTATTTATTCACCTCCAATGGATGAGTATAGTCCAACACAGCTGATATTTCACCTAGCCCTGGTGGCTCCACAACCAAAATTGCTGATAAAATCACTGATAGAGTGCCCTGATGGCTCTGCAACCTGTCCCAACAGCTCTCGAATGCTTCAATACCCCAAAATAAATAAATAAATTCGTATCAATTGGACTTCCCTAGCCAAATTTATGGCTAATTGAAGTTTTGTCCAGTTACCCCTTGAAAAACTCCACTAAATGTGGAGAACTGGAGTTAACTCCAGTTAAAAATGGAGACGGCGCTAAAATTGGGGTGGACCTTCAAATTTACCGCCGAATTGGAGGGCTGGCAGATAAGCCCCTTATGACCGCACCGAATGGGAGTGGGTTGAACGACTTTAAGTCATGGCGGCATGTATTAATGTTATAACCATATATGTAAATAAAAGTCCGCACCAAGCGCTAGTCCTTGTAACCATGACCCGACATATATGCGTGCCAATAGGTGTTCCACCCTAGTTCCCAGCCACATGTCGTATGCCGAGGGGTTGGCCCGTTTAGGGCCCCATTTGAAACAAATTTCAAGTTTAAATAAAACTTTTGCGCGGATGTTTATAAAGAACCGCTACAGTGACCCAATGGTCGGGCCTATCCATTGCCATCGCCCCGACCCGGGGTTGAACCTTGCCACGAAAAACAAAAATTTTGAAACGCACTTTTCATTCCACCTTGGGACCACATGGCAGCCTCCGGGATGGCCACGTGGCGCCCTGTGATTGGTTGCCTGTGAAATATTCCACAAAATATTCCCAAAATATTCTATGGAATATTCTTTTTTTAATAAAAAAAATTTTTTATAAAGTCAAATTTTGGCCATTTTTTAACTGAAGTTGAGAAAATTCAAAGCTGAATAACTTTTTCATACGACGTCGGTTTTCAGTGTCGTTAGCATCTACAGGATCATTTTTCTGAGCTATTTCCAGTCAATCTGGTTTGGACCAATTCTAGGCAACTTCATTTTTTAGCATTTTTTTACAAGAGACTGGATCTCCTGATCAGGAGGAGACCACGACGTCAAAGCTTTGGTTGTATCTATTCCTTTCATTAATACATATACGTGACACTGTTTGGTTCCACTTTTGAGCTATGAAATTTTTTTAATGCAATATGTTTAGCCCTCTTTGACTGGCTTATATTTATGAATGAAATGTTATTATATCATATGTTGTTCCTATTTTCTGATTCAATGTGCAGGTATCTGAGCATGATTGCGGAAGGATTATGACTTTCCAAGACAGGAATGAGAGGCCACCACCGCTACAGCAACAATGAAAACATTAGACTCCAGGTAGGTCGATCTACCGTTTCCTCTTTCATTGAATAATTAGGAATGAACACTTTAGCATGTCTCTTTGTTTCTAGACCCACTCTAGGGCTAGAGGGATCGTCTTCGTCCACATAGAGTATTTACCTACCTAACAAATTGGCGACTCCACTGGGGATCAATGTGAGTTTTTCATTTCATTTTGTTGGGTCAGTTCAACAATTGATTTTCTTGTATGTCTTTTTCTAGTTTGCTTGCTTAGTTTACCTCCTTCACTCAGCTTCAGAGTGTCAAGATTGACCTCTGCTCATTAGGTTTTGGTTTTTCCTCTTTTTCCCATATTTATCTCGCTTGGCGCACTTTTCATTTGAACAGTCGCACTGATTGGCACAAGTTTCTCTTGTTGCAGTCACACCAACCCATGTATGGTGCGGATTACAGCCTTACAATCACACCGACTCCTGTAGGATTTGGTTTGACCTACTTAAGGAGTCTTTTGTTCAATTGTGCTTTCTTCTGGGTTTTTTTTATGTGTAATTATGCCTTTGGGACTATTTTGACTGCTGTCGACTTATTTTTCCTAGTCGTTTGTCCATTTTCATATCAGTGTAGATTGAGGCCTTAGGGTTTCTAAGGGTTTGGTGCGTTGAGCCTTCTGTTTGGAAACCAAGTCGTTTTGATTGTTGCCAGTCTCATTCTTGGATCAGTTGCACTTAGTTTTCTTGATCTTTTTGAGTGATTTCTTTGGTTGCAAAATCATTTGATTTTTCGATTGATTCTTTTCCTTGTTGCTCCAAGCATAGATTAGATTGCTTGTTTTGGATCGTTTTGAAAACTTTCTCTTGGTTTGGAAGATTGCAACATTCGTTTGAGTGCTTTCTTGTGTTTGTTTTGCATTTTAATGAGCCATTCAATTTCGTTTCCTATACAACACTTAAGCTAGTGTTTGTTTTCATTTTTTCATGTAATTAGTGCATCATGTACTTCTTTTCATTGCAAAATTTAAAAAAAAAAAAACATATTTTGCATTCTTTTTTTGCACCGAAAGTGAAATATTCTTTTGCATAACTAGCGTCTAATTGTCTAGGAAAGAGTTTCATTTTCATTTGATTGTGTTAGATACATTAGTGGATTTCTTCACATACTTTCATTGTTTTCTTTTGTTTGTGTCAAACCAGGAGGTAACTCCTCAAAATCAGAATGTGTATTAGCTGAAGAATGCATATGGATTTATACATGGAGGTGAGGCTATTGGGATTCATCTCCCAATGACTCTTGGCCTTCCTTATTTCCTAATATTAAATAATATACAATATTAAATGTGTACACCCATCCCATAGGATTAGGTGTCAACATTCCCCCCTTTAATCCGAAGGGATGTTAGTGAGTCCAAGCATCGATCTGAACTTTTCAAACTTTTCTCTTCCAAGTGTTTTGGTGAAGATGTCAAGCAGTTTGCTCATTTGTGGAACAATGATGTAGATGGATGGTTTTGGCCTGAACATGATGTCGAATTAGATGGTACTTTGTATTGATGTGCTTTTTTCGATCATGGAACTTTGGGTTCTTGGGAAACTTTATTGCAAAAGTGTTGTCGATCATGAGTGGAGTGGAATATATTTGTTTCATCTGCAAATCTTCCAGGATTTTCCGGAGCCACACAATTTATTTTGTTGCTTCAGCTGCTGCCACATATTCTGCCTAGGTCATGGAATCTGCTGGAACTGAACTGTTTGCGGTATCATCCCTAGAGTGATCTGAAGTGATATGGGACTCTAGAGGTTCTTCTAAATGTGGAAGAATACTGGGACTAAAGTCAACACGACCAGATACACTAGGAGAGTTGTGGAGAATTGCTTCTCTTGGTCTCTCAAATGTGGGTGCCCCCTTACCCAAATAGTGGGTTTCAATGTAATGGCCACAAGGTGGATGTGGTGTGAACGCATGGGTTCGATGTAAGGGGGAATAGATAACGTCAGGGGTGGGGATTTTTTCCATAATGCCGTCATCACGATAGAAGATGGGGTGACTGGTGGAAGAAAGACCACCTGACGTGGTGAAGTGACCGGAATCATCATCATGAGAAGAGAGGTTCACATGCGCATCGTCACAAGGGGTGACCAAAGAGTAAGTAGATAAAGGATCTACCGATGTTGAGCCCAAGATGATCGTTGAAGGAAGGTCAAGCGAAACAACAGGGGAGGATTCAGATGGAATGTTCCCCGAGGGTCTCATGGATGATGATAGGTAAAAAATGTTGGACGAAGGCTTCGTCATCTCAACATCAAGAGGGGGAATGTCAATAAGAGCAGTCATATCTAGTAGTTCTGCTGAAGCAGAATGCGCAAATAGGGGAGAAGTGGACTCATTGCGCTTGGCCTCGAATTGGTGGACCGTGGTGATAGAGGTGCGGAAGTCCTCGAGGCGGGGAGAAAGATGGGTGTAATGGCCATGGAGATCACACAAAGCACAGGGATGGTTGGTGTGAAGAGTCTTGGGGTTCTTGGCCGTGGTCGCGGAAGGAACAGAGGCTTCTGGGACCGCGGACTCAGGGAACATGACATTAACCATGGGCTTGAGATGAAGCAATGCAGGACAGGTATGGGAGGCGTGACCGACAACATCACACAAAGCACACTGGATGGTATGCTTTGGAGGCTGAGGAGGAGCAGGGTTTGTCGGGGCAGCCTTGTCCTTTGATTCCCCCTTGCGAGCTTTGCCATTCTTACCCGAAGCGGTCGCAACAGGAGGTGGTTCCTGTTGAGGTGACTGAGGCACTGATGCAGCGGGAGAAGGCATGGGGGCCGGTTGAACCGGGGTCAAAGCAATATAAGGTTTGGGTTGACCAGGCAAGGTGGGGGTTGGAGGATCAAGGTACCAAACGGGAATCCCAAGGGTCAAGTTAGGAAGAGAGAGGGTGGCCATGACTGGTACCGTGTACACTCCTGGTGGGGGAGCGAGGAACGGTATCTGACCAGAGGGGGAATGGCCAGGTGGGACGGCTCCTAAATGGTTAAGGCCTGGAGGAATCGTGCCAGGGGGATAAAGGGGCTCATGACTACCAACTGCAGGTGAAGGGCTAAGAGCAGGTTGCGGAGGGCAAGGTTGCTGACTAGCCGAAGCAGGTTGCTTGAGAACAGCCCGAGACGATTGCATCATGCAAACATTCGATGAGCTGGGGTCAGAGATAGGAGGAGGGGGGAGACTAGGAAAAGTTCCAAGTAGGGAGGAATCCCTGTAAACACCGGGGGAGACACTGGTCAAGGAGTCGACGGTTTGCTTGTTGGCTACAGAAGAGATGGTCGTCTCAGGTGAGGTCTCAAATTTTGGCTCATGATATGTCAACTGGTCAATGGTGACTATCTTTCCATTATGGGGGAAAGACATCTTGCGAAAAACCGTGAATGGGACAGCAGACATAGCATAGGTGTAGCTTCGCCCCAATAGAATTTTGTAGTCTAGCGGGGCGTCTATGACTTCGACGTCAACGCAAACAATCTTACCAGCAAGGGTGATAGGACAATTACGAAACAGGCCAATGGGCTGGGAGGCATGACCGTCCCACGCTCGAAGGGTGATCGTGGAAGGGGCCAGCTCGGGGGATCTGAGTTTCTTCCAAACCGAAGCGGACATCACGCAGGTGGATGCCCCCTCATCAATTATACACCGGGACACGTTGGCGTTCCGGATTTTGACGGGGATTTGGAAGGCGACGGAAGGAGGAAGAGGAGGATGGTCTGATTGAGTGGCGTCGAAAACAATCATTTGGTCATCAGCAGGATCTACAGTGCCCACAGCAGATAGTAGAGCCTTCTTTTGGGAAGGGCACGACTGGAGGAGTTCCAGTGTGGAAATGGCAGCAGGAGATTGCGCCAAATCATCTACTATGCTATATGAATGGGCAGCTCGACCGGAAGCAGCGTTTCGATGTAATGGTCCCTTAGGAATCTTGGTGTGAACCTCAACTCTGGGTTGAGGGATATGTAAGGGGCCATTGGATGTCGAAAGAGGCTCTGTAGAACCTGAAGAAGGAGGCTCGGGGGCAGACTGAGTGGGAGGCTTGAGGTACTGACGAGACCGAGTTTGAAGGTGAAGATCGACGAATGGGGATGATCGTAGTTCATCATGAGGATCTGGTAATTGGAGGAACCAAAAGGGGAAGGTTGAGGGGCCACCTGTCCGTCAGGTGGTTGGGTAGCCATGAATCCCTGTTGTGCATCCACCTACTCTTGAGGGGGCGGTGAAAGCGCATATGCTGGAGGAGCTGGCGCACCAGGCTGCGGATAAGGGTAATGGTTGGGTTGGGAAACATTGAGGTAAGCAGGAGGTTGGGCAAAAGGATGAGGCATGCCGTATCCTGGATGTGTGCTACCGGGAGGGGGAGAAGTGCGAGAAGTGGTGCCCCCTCCCCCAGGAAAACCATAGCTCATGAGAGGTTGAGCAGATGGATGAGAGATAGATCCAATGATACGGTCGGCGGTATGAGGTGCCCCCAGTGTATAGGCATCACCGGGTTTGGGGAGATCAGGTAGGAAAGTATGATCATAACCTATCTGAGCGCAGATCAGGTCATATTTTAACGCCATTTGGGGGGCATCTTCTTCGGTTTGAGGAAAATGTGATGCGACATCTTTCCCGATAGGGGACAAGAGAGATCTAAGGAACGAGTCCATGTAGACACGGTCTTCGAAGGTAGGATATTGACATAGGCTCCATCTTCTTCGCCATTCCTGGACATGGGTAGAAAGGCGGCTCGAAGAGGTTTGATTGAAGGAAGTCAAGAGTTCGATACCAGTGTCATAACAAAGGGGAAGCTAGAAGTAAGATAAAAAATCCCGGGCAAGAGTTGCAAAGGTGGAATGGGAGGAAGTGGGTTGATCAACATACCACTTAGAAGCTTCGCCTGTAAGCGTGCGTTGGAACAATCGAAGATGAACAGAGTCATCGGTAATGGAGGTAGCTGAACACCACATGTGGAAAGATCGAACATGATTTGAAGGATCTTCTCCAGCATGGCCTTCAAACTTTGGGATGTCGGAAGGGAGCTTTGTCGGCATAGCAGGCCAACTAGCATCATGTTGTATAGGGTCGTTTATCAACCGGTCCAAATCGGGGAGGCTGAGGCCTGCCAAGAAGGGGAGCACGGGTGAAGCCGAGGTAGTTCCTATGGTGGTTCCGCTAGTAGTAGTCCCGGCATTAGGGCCGGGATTCTTGCTAGTGTTAGGCCCTAGACCAGACATAGTGGAGGTGCCAGGGGGGAGAACCAGAAGGAAAAAGGAGAACCCAAAGAATCAGAGAAGGACTGGCTCGACGACGGTGGGACGGAGCAGGTCGATCGACCGAAAACTGAGGGTGAAGGCCAAGAAGTCTCGGGGAAAGGTGCCTTGGGGGCGCAATGATGACGGGAAGAAGGAAACCGACAAGGGCAGAAAGGGACAGAATCAAGTGAGGTCACAGGCAGAAAATGTGCAGTGACAATTGATTTTAGAGTCTTTGCCAGGCGGTGTTAACCAGGCGCTTCTTCACTTAGGGTCAGTGTCTGGTGTGCGTTAATTTTAATTTTTAAACCCTTTTCATTTTGAGAGCAAGAAAAATTGTGTTGCGTAACTGAAAATAAATCTGCAGAGAACAATATAGATTGCTGAAATAACAGAACATTTAACAGCTAACCATGCATCAATTGAACCCAAAAAGGCAGGTCTCTCAAAACTACTCTAAAAGAGGGCAAAAATCTATTCAAAAAACACGTAAAAAGAGGCCAATAGATCTAGGGTCAAAAGGGACAGGGATCTAGAGGATAGAGCTGCTGAAAAGAGGTGCAGATCACAGCCAAGAGACAGAGGCAAGGTGGCTGGAAAAAGGAAGGAAAAATAGGGAAGGAAATACGACAAAAAACGGAGGGGCAAGGCCCGAAGAGTAGGTCCAAACAAAACGACAAAGAGGTGATTTGAAGAAAGGAAGAAGAAATTTGATTTCAATGGATGCCGAAGGGAGGTAACGGTCTGGAAAAAGGAGAACTGAAAATGCAAGAAGCAGGACAAACTGAAACAATAAAACTCTTCCACAAAAAGTGGAGGGTACTAAAGCCCTAGGGGGCTAGCTTCCCACTTAGATGAGTAAAAACGAATCAGAACTTTGGTCAAGCGGTACAGAGACGGAAATTTTAAACACGACGAGAGGCACGTGAGAACCTAGAAAAAATTGAGAAAAATCAACGCTGAAAAAGCGGCGGATCGCGGTTTCGACTGTTTCGGTGCCGGAGTCGCGAGAAAAGGGCGAGAAAAGTGCGACCTGGAGGTCCAGGTCGCAGGTTTAGGGCCAAAAAGTGCGACCCCTCTGTTCCGGTTGTCTCGGCGGCAGATTTTCAGAAAAGTTGCCGTCTCAGTTGCGGCTGGTGTCGCTTACCTGCGCAATAGGGCCAAAAACACACGGAAGTTAGAAATTTTAATGTTTTAGGGTTTTATGTGAGAAAAAAAACATAAAAATAGGAAAAATAAACAGCTGAAAAGAAACCCTAGGGTCTGAAGTAGCTGGATATGCAGGAATATGAAAAACGACAGCGGTCATAATTTAAAACCTGTGTGGAGTCGCCATTGGTTAGTATGAATCCTTTGTCGAAGTGTACGAAAAAGGACCACTTTAGCTACGCATAACTAATAGCCCTAACAACAAAAGTGGCTGCCAATATCTTTAGATCTGTGATTAGTTAGACAAGAAAATAGCTGCAAAATACCAGATCTATGTATGGAAAGACATTAAGCAGTAAAAACAAGGGTTTGCTCCATATACCAATAGACAAGACAAGAACAATTTTTGAAAGAATTTTTTGTATTAATGGGGCACCTGTGAGGAAAACTAGAAGGAGTATCCAATTCCCCTCAGTGGGATGGGTTCTTGGAAGTCCTCAGCACTTCAGATCTAAGATTTCTCTCTCTAGTTGATGTAGAAAACCCAATGCAAAGAGTAGAGCTCAATGGGAGCAAATGGCAGAAAATGGTGACCAAGTGTATAGATCCAGAGTGATCTAATAGGCAACAAAAGGTGAGGAATGATGGGAAGAACCCTCCTATTTATAACAAAATATTGGGTCATTCTAGATCTTGGTGCATGATTAAAATAATGTTTACCAAATCTAGATCCACATTTTATGGAATATTTTATTATATTTGTTGGAGGGAAAGGGTATTTGACTTGGGTCAACCCCCTTGATTAGTGAAAAATAAATAAATAAATGATTTATTTATCTTTTTAAGGAAGCGGTTAGAAGATAATCAAATAAATAATGATTTATTTAATTATTTAAGGAAGTGGTTGAAAGATAATTAAATAGATAATGATTTATTTAATTATTTGTGGGTGATTTGGTCATATTTAACAAGGAATATTATCTAAATAAGATTTAAATAATTATTCCTAGAAAATAATAAGATAAATAAAGGTTTATTTAATTAATTTCTTTGATTTTGGGTTAAACATGACTGGGAATAATAATTAAACTATGGTTTAATTAATTATTCCATGAGGAAAATCAAACAAATATGGGTTTGTTTAATATTTCCTTTTGGGGTTTTCTGTTTTAACATAGTGAAAGCAGTTTTACTTAGGGTAAAACTGGTCTTACATGGTGTACTTGGGTCCATCTAATGATAATAGGTTAGATGACCAAAAAATGGTGTAACAGATTGCCCCCCAGCGTGCGAGTGTCGGGAGCAAATCGTATGACCGAAGTACGTTGTAAGAACACAATCACTAGACAACAAAAGGGGTGTCAGAGAGAGAAATGTGAGGTAGATAGTGTGCTGAAGGACTAGACCCCGAGGAGACGAGACTCGCAGGTGCAACAAGTCTCTTTTTATGAGAGGGTACCTGTGCTGAAGGCGGCGGGGGAGGCATACCTATGCCCGCCGAGACAAAGTACAAAAGAATAGTGTGTCCAGTAAACAAGGGACCGAACCATAAAGTACAGCTGGCATAATCATGAGCCAGATAAAAATACAATGAGAAATCCCACATACATGTTGTGCCTGGGATAACAGCCAGGACTTGTACAATAATATCTGAGTACATGAGATACAAATACAACCCAAATGCCCCCTGTAAATGGGGAAGGGCTCACAAAATCTGACTGATACATGCAAATCAAAGAGGCGCTGCAAGTGGCTACGGCCAACATCATCAAATATCTGGAGCTGCATTGAAGGCTGCAAGGAAGAGGTCATCCGGGCATGTGGGGGGCTACCTGCAGGGCCACCCCCTCATGAGGGTTGAGACATCTCACACACACCCGGGAATCATCAAGAGCTGCTGCTGGATCACTGGACCATCAAGTATACGGATCTCGATCATGCTGAAAGGAGCTAGAGAAACAATCAAGTCAAAGGGAAACAAGAGGTCCCTTTGCCTGATCCGAGGCACCGAACAAGAGTGGAAGCTGGAACCAAGGTACACCGCCCTCTAGACCTGGCTTCTGGAAGGAATGATCTGATGTCGACAGAAGGAGGTCTGCCATAAGTGAGGCAATGAGAAATCCTCAACTAAGGCACGAGAGAAAAGAGTAGAGCGACGGACAGACTGACACTAATGATGATGGTGAAATGGAAAGGACTGAGTAGCGAATGGACGACTTCCCTTGTTAGAGCATAAAGGGCATGAATGACATGGCAGCGACTGACACAATATCATAAGGGATAGGAGATAGTGGGACTGAAGGTCATAATGTGCAACACAAGAGAGAGACCAAGCAATGAAGGATGGAGGGCTATAGCGGGGTACAAAGGGACTCGGGATAGACTCCATGAATGCGATGATGACTCAACTTGGATGCTCTAAACAAGGGCGACTTGATGGTGCTGCCACATAGTAAAGTTCTAATGGGGGACCATGAAAACATGAGTACAAGATGGTAACTCATGACGAAAATCGACACGAACAAAGACAAGTAAGGAGGCAAAATGGTGCCTCGAGTACAAGTGTTGTAAGTGAGGAAGTTCGATTTGAAGGAGAGGTGAAGTGATCCTTCTTGGACAAAATAGCTCCTGGTGAAGGATGAAAGTACAAAAAAGGATGCTGGCTATCTAACAGAACATAACACACGCATCTCAGAAGGGAAATGCTAAGGGTAATATTTCTTAAGATAGAGTGCATTGCGAGGATTAGGAAGAGGATTGCCTTCGAAGTCCTCTGAAAAGTATGCCTAGCCATAATGAGTCAAACTTCCCGTGACCAAGGACATCATGGGCCTGGTCATATACTAGAACAAGGTTGCCTTCGTGAAAAGGACGAGGCTGGACTTTTCGGTCCTATGGAGCTTTGGTGCGTTTCTTGGCCGCTTATATGGTTTGCAATGCAACACGGCGGTCTTCAGAGGCATGCTCGAGCAGGATAAGTCGTTGTTCTAGAGGTTGGGTGTCAGGGAGAAGTTCAACAGCCAGATGAAGGGAAGGGATTTCACACTCGATTGGTAAGACAGCCTCCTCACCAAAAACGAGGTGAGGAGGGTTATGGTTGAGGGGCATGGGTGCCCCTGAGCATGGTGTGGTCATGCCAAAATGTATTTAGAAAAAGGGGAATCTAAACACATTGTAATGATGTGGTGTGCCATTTGTGCTGGTTTTGGTTATGTAGTTTGAGAAAGGAAATGGAGGATTACCAATCTCTTTTGGTATTGCATATAGGGATCAAATGGACTTTAAGTTTCCGAGTTGGCATACCTGGTGTCACTATCCCAAAAAGAGGATATGGAGATAATGAACTGATGCTCTCATAGAAAAGCTATAGGTTGGTCAACAATAATGTCTAAGAGAATGGGTTGTTGATGTAAGATGAGGGAACGATAAGGGGTATCATCCCTAGAGTGATCTGAAGTGATATGGGACTCTAGAGGTTCTTCTAAATGTGGAAGAATACTGGGACTAAAGTCAACACGACCAGATACACTAGGAGAGTTGTGGAGAATTGCTTCTCTTAGTCTCTCAAATGTGGGTGCCCCCTTACCCAAACATTGGGTTTCAATGTAATGGCCACAAGGTGGATGTGGTGTGAACGCATGGGTTCGATGTAAGGGGGAATAGATAACGTCAGGGGTGGGGATTTTTTCCATAATGTCGTCATCGCGATAGAAGATGGGGTGACTGGTGGAAGAAAGACCACTTGACGTGGTGAAGTGACCGGAATCATCATCATGAGAAGAAAGGTTCACATGCGCATCGTCACAAGGGGTGACCGAAGAGTAAGTAGATAAAGGATCTACCGATGTTGAGCCCAAGATGATCGCTGAAGGAAGGTCAAGCGAAAAAACAGGGGAGGATTCAGATGGAATGTTCCCCGAGGGTCTCATGGATGATGATAGGTAAAAAATGTTGGATGAAGGCTCCATCATCTCGACATCAGGAGGGGGAATGTCAATGGGAGCAGTCATATCTGGTAGTTCTGCTGAAGCAGAATGCGCAAATAGGGGAGAGGTGGACTCATTGCGCTTGTCCTCGAATTGGTGGACCGCGGCGATAAAGGTGCGGAAGTTCTCGAGGCGGGGACAACGATGGGTGTAATGGCCATGGAGATCACACAAAGCACAGGGGTGGTTGGTGTGAATAGTCTTGGGGTTCTTGGCCGCAGTCGCGGAAGGAACAGAGGCTTCTGGGACCGCGGACGCAGGGAACGTGACATGAACCATGGGCTTGAGATGAAGCAATGCAGGACAGGTATGGGAGGCGTGACCGACAACATCACACAAAGCACACTGGATGGTATGCTTTGGAGGCTGAGAAGGAGCAGGTTTTGTCGTGGGAGCCTTGTCCTTTGATGCCCCCTTGCGAGCTTTGCCCTTCTTACCTGAAGCGGTCGCAATAGGAGGGGGTTCCTGTTGAGGTGACTGAGGCACTAATGCCGCGGGAGAAGGCATGGGGGCCGGTTGAACCGGGGTCAAAGCAATATAAGGTTTGGGTTGACCAGGCAAGGTGGGGGTTGGAGGATCAAGGTACCAAACGGGAATCCCAAGGGTCAAGTTAGGAAGAGAGAGGGTGGCCATGACTGGTACCGTGTACACTCCTGGTGGGGGAGCGAGGAACGGTATCTGACCAGAGGGGGAATGGCCAGGTGGGACGGCTCCTAAATGGCTAAGGCCTAGAGGAACCGTGCTAGGGGGAGAAAGGGGCTCATGACTACCAACTGCAGGTGAAGGGCTAAGAGCAGGTTGCGGAGGGCAAGGTTGCTGACTAGCCGAAGCAGGTTGCTTGAGAGCAGCCCGAGACGATTGCATCATGCAAACATTTGATGAGCTGGGGTCAGATATAGGAGGAGGGGGGAGACTAGGAAAAGTTCCAAGCAGGGAGGAATCCTTGTAAACGCCGGGGGAGACACTGGTCAAGGAGTCGACGGTTTGCTTGTTGGCTACAGAAGAGATGGTCGTCTCAGGTGAGGTCTGAGATTTTGGCTCATGATATGTCAACTGGTCAATGGTGACTATCTTTCCATTATGGGGGAAAGACATCTTGCAGAAAACCGCAGATGGGACAGCAGACATAGCATAGGTGTAGCTTCGCCCCAATAGAATGGTGTAGTCTAGCGGGGCGTCTATGACTTCGACGTCAACGCAAATAGTCTTACCGGCGAGGGTGATAGGACAATTACGAAACAGGCCAATGGGCTGGGAGGCATGACCGTCCCACGCTCGAAGGGTGATCGTGGAAGGGGCCAGCTGAGGGGATCCAAGTTGCTTCCAAACCGAAGCGGACATCACGCAGGTGGATGCCCCCTCATCAATTATACATCGGGACACGTTGGCTTTCCGGATTTTGACGAGGATTTGGAAGGCAACGGAAGGAGGAAGAGGAGGATGGTCTGATTGAGTGGCGTCAAAAAAAATCATTTGGTCATCAGCAGGATCTATGGCGCCCACGGCAGATAGTAGAGCCTTCTTTTGGGAAGGGCACGACTGGAGGAGTTCCAGTGTGGAAATGGCAGCAGGAGATTGCGCCAAATCATCTACTATGCTATATGAATGGGCAGCTTGACCGGAAGCAGTGTTTCAACGTAATGGTCCCTTAGGAATCTTGGTGTGAACCTCAACTCTGGGTTGAGGGATATGTAAGGGGCCATTGGATGTCGAAAGAGGCTCTGTAGAACCTGAAGAAGGAGGCTCGGGGGCAGACTGAGTGGGAGGCTTGAGGTACTGGCGAGACCGAGTTTGAAGGTGAAGATCGACGGATGGGGATGAATCAAAGTTCATCATGAGGATCTGGTAATTGGAGGAACCAGAAGGGGAAGGTTGAGGGGCCACCTGTCCGTCAGGTGGTTGGGTAGCCATGAATCCCTGCTGGGAATCCACCTGCTCTTGAGGGGGCGGTGAAAGCGCATATGCTGGAGGAGCTGGCACACCAGGCTGCGGATAAGGGTAATGGTTGGGTTGGGCAACATTGAGGTAAGCAGGAGGTTGGGCAAAAGGATGAGGAATGCCGTATCCTGGATGCGTGCTACCGGGAGGGGGAGAAGTGCGGGAAGTGGTGCCCCCTCCCCCAGGAAAACCATAGCTCATGAGAGGTTGAGCAGATGGATGAGAGATAGATCCAACGATACGGTCGGCGGTATGAGGTGCCCCCAGTGTATAGGCATCACCGGGTTTGTGGAGATCAGGTAGGACAGTATGATCATAACCTGTCTGAGCGTAGATCAGGTCATATTTTAACGCCATTTGGAGGGCATCTTCTTCGGTTTGAGGAAAATGTGATGCGACATCTTTCCCGATAGGGGACAAGAGAGATCTAAGGAACCAGTCCATGTAGACACGGTCTTCGAAGGTAGGAGATTGACATAGGCTCCGTCTTCTTCACCATTCCTGGACATGGGTAGAAAGGCGGGTCGAAGAGGTTTGCTTGAAGGAAGTCAAGAGTTTGATACCAGTGTCATAATGAAGGGGAAGCCGGAAGTAAGATAAAAAAGCCTGGGCAAGAGTTGCAAAGGTGGTATGGGAGGAAGTGGGTTGATCAACATACCACTTAGAAGCTTCGCCTGTAAGCGTGCGTTGGAACAATCGAAGATGAACAGAGTCATCGGTAATGGAGGTAGATGAACACCACATGTGGAAAGATCGAACATGATTTGAAGGATCTTCTCCAGCATGGCCTTCAAACTTTGGGATGTCGAAAGGGAGCTTTGTCGGCATAGCAGGCCAACTAGCATCATGGTGTATAGGGTCGTTTATCAACCGGTCCAAATCGGGGAGGCTGAGGCCTGCCAAGAAGGGGAGCACGGGTGAAGCCGAGGTAGTTCCTGTGGTGGTTCCGCTAGTAGTAGTCCCGGCATTAGGGCCGGGATTCCTGCTAGTGTTAGGCCCTGGACCAGACATAGTGGAGGTGACAGGGGGGAGAACCAAAAGGAAAAGGAGAACCCAAAGAATCAGAGAAGGACTGGCTTGACGACGATGGGATGGAGCAGGTCGATCGACCGGAAACTGAGGGTGAAGGCCAAGAAGTCTCGGGGAAAGGTGCCTTGGGGGCGCAATGATGATGGGAAGAAGGAAACGGACAAGGGCAGAAAGGGACAGAATCAAGTGAGGTCATGGGCAGAAAATGTGCAGTGACAATTGATTTTAGAGTCTTTGCCAGGCGGTGTTAACCAGGCGCTTCTTCACTTAGGGTCAGTGTCTGGTGTGCGTTAATTTTAATTTTTAAACCCTTTTCGTTTTGAGAGCAAGAAAAAGTGTGCTGCGTAACTGAAGAGAAATCTGCAGAGAACAATATAGATTGCTGAAATAACATAACATTTAACAACTAACCATGCATCAATTGAACCCAAAAAGGCGGGTCTCTCAAAACTACTCTAAAAGAGGGCAAAAATATATTCAAAACACACATAAAAAGAGGCCAATAGATCTAGGGTCAAAAGGGACAGGGATCTAGAGGATAGAGCTGCTGAAAAGAGGTGCATATCACAGCCAAGAAACAGAGGCAAGGTGGCTGGAAAAAGGAAGGAAATCAGCAAAAAACGGAGGGGGCAAGGGGGAGCCCCAGAAAGTAGGTCCAAACAAAACGACAAGAGGTGATTTGAAAGGAAGAAAGGCTGATTTCAATGGATCTAAAAGGGAGGTAACAGATCTGGAAAAAATGAGGTTGAAGCTCTGAGAAACAGATGGCTGAAATAGCTTAAAACTCTTCCACAAAAAATGGAGGGTACTAAAGCCCTAGGGGGCTAGGTTCCCACTTCGATGAGTAAAAACAGATCAGAACTTGGTCAAAGTGAGCTGAGACAGAGGCTAGAAAACCCTGACAGAAGCTGCAGCAGAACCCAGAAAAATTGCAGAAAAATCACTGAAAAACTGGTAGGTCGCAGTTTCTGACCTGTTTTCAGTGCAGGTCGCAGAAAAGGGGCAGAAAAATGTGACTTGGAGGTCCAGGTCGCAGTTTTTGGGCCAAAAAGTGCGACCCCCCGTTCTGGTTGTCTCAACGGCAGATTTTCAGAAAAGTTGTCGTCTCAGTTGCGACTGGTGTCGCTTACCTGCGCAATAGGGCCAGAAACACACGAAAGTTAGAAATTTTAATGTTTTATGGTTTTATGTGAGAAAAACAACATAAAAATAGGAAAAATAAACAGCTGAAAAGAAACCCTAGGGTCTGAAGTAGCTGGATATGCAGGAATATGAAAAACGACAGCGGTCGTAATTTAAAACCCGTGTGGAGTCGTCATTTGTTAGTATGAATCCTTTGTCGAAGTGTACGAAAAAGGACCACTTTAGCTACGCATAACTAATAGCCCTAACAACAAAAGTGGCTGCCAATATCTTAAGATCTGCGATTAGTTAGATAAGAAAATAGTTGCAAAATACCAGATCTATGTATGGAAAGACATTAACTAGTAAAAACAAGGGTTTGCTCCATATACCAATAGACAAGACAAGAACAGTTTTTGAAAGAATTTTTTGTATTAATGGGGCACCTGTGAGGAAAACCAGAAGGAGTATCCAATTCCCCTCAGTGGGATGGGTTCTTGGAAGTCCTCAGCACTTCAGATCTAAGATTTCTCTCTCTAGTTGATGTAGAAAACCCAATGCAAAGAGTAGAGCTCAATGGGAGCAAATGATGGAGATATGTGACCAAGTGTATAGATCCAGAGTGATCTAATAGGCAACAAAAGGTGAGGAATGATGGGAAGAACCCTCCTATTTATAACAACATTGGGTCATTCTAGATTCAGCATGATTAAAATAATGTTAACCAAATTCCGATCTCACCTTTATGGAATATTTTCAATATATTTACGAGGGAAAGGGTTTGACTTGGCCAACTTCCCTTGATTAGTGAAAAATAAATAAATAAAATGATTTATTTATCTTTTTAAGGAAGTGGTTAGAAGATAATCAAATAAATAAATGATTTATTTATCTTTTTAAGGAAGCGGTTAGAAGATAATCAAAAAAATAATGATTTATTTAATTATTTAAGGAAGTGGTTGAAAGATAATTAAATAAATAGTGATTTATTTAATTATTTGTGGGTGATTTGGTCATATTTAACAAGGAATATTATCTAAATAAGGTTTAAATAATTATTCCTAGAAAATAATAAGATAAATAAAGGTTTATCTAATTAATTTCTTTGATTTTGGGTTAAACATGACTGGAATAATAATTAAATTATGGTTTAATTAATTATTCCATGAGGAAAATCAAACAAATATGGGTTTGTTTAATATTTCCTTTTGGGGTTTCCTGTTTTAACATAGTGAAAGCAGTTTTACTTAGGGTAAAACTAGTCTTACATGGTGTACTTGGGTCCATATAATGATAATAGGTTAGATGACCAAAAAATGGTGTAACAATGAGACAGCTCCTGATCCAAGACTCATGGTGTAACTTGTAGTAGACACCCCTGTTTCTTTGTCGCCATCAAAGTCTGAATCAGAGTATCCGATCAAGCTGAAGTCGCCTACCTGTGTATATTTGAGTCCAAAGTCTTGAGTCCCCTTCAAGTACCTTAGTACTCTTTTTGCAGCAGACCAATGTCCTTCACAAGGTTTTTGCATGAACCCTGAGAGGATTCCAACAGCAAATGAAATGTCAGGTCTGGTGGTGGTCAGATAGATAAGACTTCCTACAAGCTGTCTATACTTAGTTGCATCCTCAAATTCCTTCCCTTCAATAGATGTGAGCTTCAAGTTTTGTTCCATTGGAGTGGTTAAGGGATTACAGTTATCCATGCCAAATTTGTTCAAGAGATCTCCAATGTACTTTTTTTGAGAAATAAATATGAATTTAGGATGTTGAATTACTTCAATACCCAAATAGTAATGAACATGACCCAAATCAGTCATTTCAAAACCTTTCTTCAACTCTTTCTTCATGGATGCAATATAGCTTTCATTGTTTCCTATTATCAAAAGATCATCTACATATACCACAAGATATACAACTGTTTTTCCAACTTTCTTAACAAACAAAGTTGCATCATCAAGATCAAAATGTTTGAAGTCAAGTTTCAGAAGATGCTCGGTCAATTTCTCATACCAGGCTCGTGGTGCTTGCTTGAGGCCATACAAGGATTTTATGAGCTTGAAAACTTTGTTTTCTTGACCCTTTATCACAAATCCTTCTGGCTGGGACATATAAACTTTCTCCTTTAGATCTCCATTCTAGAAGGTTGTTTTTACATCCATCTGATGGACTTTCCATCCATTCTGAGCTGCTAAGGCAAAGAGAGTCCGGATGGTGGTCCATTTTGCTGTGGGAGCAAAATTTTCTTCATAATCGACTCCTTCTTTTTGTGTGAATCCTTTTGCCACAAGCCTGGCCTTGTGCTTGTCAAGTGAGCCGTCTGCTTTGTACTTGTTCTTGTAGACCCACTTACAGCCAATTGGTTTCGTTCCCAAAGGCAGATCAACCAGCTTCCAAGTGCCATTCTTTATCAAGGCATCATACTCCTTCTGCATCGCTTCTTTCCATTCATCATGAGAAGTGGCTTCTTTGAAGGAAGTTGGTTCATGATCTGTAGACAAACTCAATTCACAGTTATAAGAAATATCCATATCAATATGAGAATCAAAATTATCTACATCACCTTCGATTTGTTGAGTGGAACTTCTTGTTCCTGTTTTTCCAACCTCATCAGGATGAACATTCTCCAGTGTCTTTGTCAGCCATTTGGAAGGACCTTTCTGAGATGACCCAGGCTACTCATTTGACTGAGTTGGGATTGATTCAAGATTCAATCTCCCAATTCTATCAATCACATCATCCAATGTGTCATCCGTGGTTGTCTCTTCATGTGGGGAAGATGATTCCACAGTTTGATTCAATATCGGAATCCCCCCTTCAAGATGTAGAATCACATTATCAAATTCTTGGAAGGACTTTGCATGTGTGAATCTATCCAGGTGATCAAGTTGCCGCTCAACAACCTTGTCACTCTTGGAAGATTCAAGAAATATGACATCTCTTGCTATTACAAATTTCTTATTTGCTTCATCATAGAGACGATATCCTTTGGAGGTATTGGAGTACCCCAAGAAGACACATTTTCTACTTCTAGCACCAAGTTTGTTCCTTTGACCCTTGGGTATCAAGGCATAACAGGTGGACCCAAAGACCCTGAAATGCTTTACCGAAGGAATGTGGCCATGCCACATTTCAAAAGGAGTTTTGTTTCTAATTAAACTTGAAGGACACCTATTCTTTATGTAAACAGCACATAGAACTGCATCAGCCCAAAACATCAATTTTACATTCTTGAAAAATAACATGGAGCGGACCATATTTAAAATGGTTCTGTTCATTCTTTCAGCTACACCGTTTTGTTGTGGATTATATGGCACTGTTGTTTGATGTTTGATTCCATGTCGACGAAGATAATTTTCAAATTCGTTTGAAGTGTATTCTTTTCCATTATCAGTACGTAGAGAGCCAATATGTGTTTGTGCATCATTTTCAATCCATGCATGAAAATTCTTGAAAGTTTGAAAAGCATCAGACTTATTCTTCAGTAAGTAAATCCAACACATTCTGGTGTAGTCATCAATAAATGTCATCATGTATTTGTTTCTATTTGCAGAAGCAATAGGCATAGGGCCACATAAATCTGAATGAACAAGTTCAAGTTTCCTATGTGCTCTTGAGTGTGAATCATGAAATGGTTGTTTGCTATGCTTTCCTAGAATACAAGCATCACATTCCTTAGGTTTTCTAGGAATTGCAGGCAGTCCATCAACACCATTTTTCTTCAACAAACGAAGGCTGTCATAGTTTAAGTGTCCAAATCTAGCATGCCATAAAAGACTTGATGGAAATGTACCTTCATCATGATGTGAATTGAATGCAAAGTTTTGAGCATGAGCAGATGAACCTTTCAGCTTCAAAAGTCTCCCTTCTTCTATTCCCTCCATGACAAGTGAGTGATCTGATGCTGATCTGACCTCTGCCTTGCCATCAAACAAGTGAACTGAGTGTCCTTGCTTCCGGATTTCGATCAGGGACAACAAGTTTCTCTTCAACTCCGGGAGGTATAGAACCTCATGTAGGATATGATCAGGAAGACCAGGCAGTTTAAGCCTGACTGTGCCAAGCCCTGATGGCTTGAGTTTGGATTTATCTGCGAAATATACTGCTCCATCAACTTTGTCAGTGAATTCTTCAAAAAATCTTTTCTAAATGTCATGTGACATGTTGTTCCTGAATCTAGCAACCAATCATCTCTCCATGAAGTAAAATAAAATACCAACAGGTTTTCAATACTCCATTCATATAATGTGCTAGAAATTTAATGAGTCGATTCAACCGTTTATTCTTGTTCTTGCTATTAGTTATACCTTTGTCTACTCATTTGTTCATTGGCCGAGCTTTGTAGCTTTAGATTGTCTGCTTCTCTCTCTTTCTTTGAAGCTTTCTTTTGTCTTCCTCGCCTTTCTTCTCCTGATGGACTCGAAGCATGTTCTTTTCTCTCGTGCCAAGTAGTAAGGCTCTTTAGAAGATGAAGGGGACTATCATCTTTTCAAGGAGAAAATAAAAATTGTCGGGAGAATTTCTTTTGAAGGAGCAAAAGGAAAAATACCCTTGTCGAAAACTTCTTGAAAAACATTCTCATTGGGCGCAATATACTGAATTTAAAAGGACAAAAACAATTTTTGCTAAAAGACTGAATTTAAAAGGACACAAAAGCTCTTGCTAAAAACTGAATTCTGCACCAAAAAATATGTGTATTTTTTGTTTTGTTTGGAGAAAAAAATTTGTAAGGAAGCAATTTTATGAAATGGTAGGCGACATGAAATGTTTATGGGAGGGGAAGTGATTAGCAGAAAATGGCCAGATTAAAGAAATGGTGACAAATACAGCAGTATTCTGGTTACAAAATACAGCGGAGACAACGTATAAAACACAATGCAAAGTATTAACAACGTATTAACAATGCAAAGTATTAACAACGTATTCCATACAAAATATAGCGTTGGATTTAAATGATGGAATGGCGTATTGTTAAAAGGCGTATTAAACAAAAGGCGTATTAAAAAATGGAGACAACATTGGATTTAAACGCAAAAAGCGTTGTATATACGCAGGGTGCGCAATCAACGTGATATATAAAATATGACACAACTGTATATAACACGACTGTCATATATGGATGGAATTTTTAAAAATGTATCCGGCAGTCGGACCAGCGGTATTGACAGCGTAAAAGGCGATATTGACAATTTCCAATGGTGGGGCGGTGTTATCATATGCAGGCAGGTGACGCCACAATGGTATTATGAGCGCGGTAATATGTATTGGATATGCAAACTGCGTGGAGGGAAGGAGCCGAAAGGATACCGCCTGTGGAGATATGACAACAGTGCATATGTAACAGTTGACAGCGTATAACATATATATGAGCGGTGGTATTATATGAGCAGCGTTGTATGTTATTAAATGCAGATGAAGGAGTGTAGGCCAAGGGTAGGGCGCTGGTGTATTGCTTATGCCTATTGATGTATTCAATAATCCACGGGAACGAGCAGAGGGAGAGCGGAGTAGGTAATGGAGAAATGAGGGGCGTCAGGTAGGTGAGAGAATGTAGGGAGAGAGTGAGGGCGTTTAAAAAACTGAAATGGCAGTGTGCAGGTGTTGAGTTGCAGGAGCTGCAGAAATTGCAGGGGCTGCAAAACACTGAGATATTGTAAGAGCTGAACCTGCAGAAGTCAGAGACTGTAGAATGTAGAAATAGAAAAAATGCAGAATTTCAGTCTAGCAATAAAAAGCAGCAAAAAACTATTAATAAAAATTGACTGAGCAAAGGAGAGGGAGTTACACCACAGGCATAAATGCCAATAGTGGAGTTGGCTCTGATACCATGTCAAACCAGGAGGTAACTCCTCAAAATCAGAATGTGTATTAGCTGAAGAATGCATATGGATTTATACATGGAGGTGAGGCTATTGGGATTCATCTCCCAATGACTCTTGGCCTTCCTTATTTCCTAATATTAAATAATATACAATATTAAATGTGCACACCCATCCCATAGGATTAGGTGTCAATAGTTTGAAAGATCTCTATCCCTCTCGTAACTAGCATTTATTGAATTGGGAATGATGTTCATTTGCATATAGCTTGCATTTAGGAATTTGAGATCCAAATTCGATAAGGCCTTAAAACTGAAACATAATCCAAGCTCAACTTTAAAATTCACTCAATTAACCTAAGGAAGAATTGAAACATAATGAAACATTTTAGTGGTCTAGGATAGAGACGTGTTTCGGCGTCTTAAAACCTAGTAGCTATCATTCGCCATCTAGCTTTAGACAATGCTAGTATAGACTTGTGCTCCCCGTACCATCGAGTATATAAAGGGAGACCCCTCTAGGTTGCAATCCTTTTATCCATAGAAATCCGAGTCTGCTGCCTTGTAACCATGATACACTGAACACAGCATTCAGGGAGACTACCTGCACATACGTCAAGTCCTTATTCATTTATTTTCCATTTGATCACCAAGGTGTATATGGAAGTTCATGGAAACCTGGTATACCCTCTTGTTTAGATTACCTGAGTAGTCATTTCAATATTTTCGTGACTCTCTAAAAAGGAAAAGATCATCGAGAGCTTGTCCTTTCATGCTCGTTTCAACCTAAAAGTGATCGAGTCACCTTTTTCCTGTTTCTTGACTCTTAAAATATGAAACAACAGAGTTTTGTTTCAATGTCTTAAAATTAACTGTCCACGAAATATTCCTGGTTAAAGTTATCTTCCTTAGAATTTTGTTTTAAGATTGTTTTCGATGGAAATTTTTCCAGACTTTACCAACCAAGGAATCCCCTCCAAAGGGAATCCTGGTCCATTTCTTGCTTTTGGGAATGTTGGTGCTCCTTATATGGAAACATTGTCCCTGCCTAGGTTAACTTTTGGGTTGCATGTTTGGTTATTCTCGACCTCTGTGGTCTCGAGTGTTCTGCCCACTATACAACCATCCCCTCCACCTGAAAAACATCATGTTGATTCTAAGGTGGACCTCTCCCCTTATTCACCTATTTCTTCATCCTCCTCTTCTACTTTGTCTAGTGAAAGTCTAGATTATAGTAACCAGGTGGCTAAGAAGAAGAAGAAGAAGACGAAGAAGAAGAAGTCAGATAAGAGAGAGGCCAAATTTGTAGCTATTGCTCCTGAGAAACCTTCCCTTGATAAACCATTCAACCTTCCACAGAAATTAAAATTCCCTTGCATGTTGTGAAAAGGTGACCACTTTCTTCGAGACTGCCCTGGCATTCCCAAGGTACTTGAAGTATGGTCTGATGGTCATCCGTCATTACCTTTGACTTCTGGAAGTCATATTGGTGGCAAATATTCGACTAGAAATGATTATACTCATAAAAAAAAAGGCTACGATTACCAATCCCTATAAGTTGTGTGAAGGGAAACATCCCATTCACCTTTGTCCATACATGGATAAAGCCAAGAGAGTGTTGGAAAACCCTACTGTTTCTACACCCTGCCTTTTGGTCGGTTACCAAAAGATTTCTTTGAGTCCTCCACTAGTTGATCAACCGATTGATCAAGATTCATCCTTGGTCGATCCCACTCCCTCATAAATTAAAATTCACGAATCCATTCCTAACCAACCATTGGTCATGGAATCGGTCGATCTGATCCTGGCTATGGTTCATTAGGTCTTTTCCGTCGAGAGTGGATCTCATCCCCCTCACATTCTTCTTGTTTATTTATATTCCTTGGACTTGGAGAAATATTCTCCCATCCCTATAGTTCAAGAAGATACTCCTCTTGCTCCCATTATGGAGGTCCAGGAGGATTATCCTCTTGCTCCCGTAACACCAGAGGATGAACATATCAGTTCAATGGTACCCCCTCCAAGTAGTTTGGTCACTTCCTTCCATTGGATTTTATTTGTGGGATACTGCCTTCCTTCTTATGTGCCTTTTGAGATCACGGTACAAGCCTTTGATATGGTCGTACCTAGCACAATTATAGATGAAGTCACGTCTGTTAGTATTCTATCTTCAATGACTTGGAAAGATTTTTGTTCTCCACTTCTTGTACCTGTTACATAGAATTTGTTGGCCTTTAACAGAGGAACCAATCAACTGTTAGGGATCCTTCCAATTTTCCCATTACTTTGGGAGGGAAAACCATCTATATAGACATGATGGTTGTCCCAGACCCCTTTGATTTTAATCTACTCTTGGGGGGAAACTATGCTTATGCCATGGGTTCCCTTGTATCTTCCCTCTTTCGTGTAATTTGTTTTCCACACAAAGGTCGGATCATGACCATTGATCAGCTTTCATTCTTTGGTCCTGACATGACATCTGGTCCACCATCATCCTTTCCAGGTCTCTATCCATTGGTTGTATATTCCCCACTGCAGGTTAATTATGTGGCTACCTTCCCTGTGCCTACATTCAGTGATAGTGTCATTGTGCATCGTGTGCTGGGGGCATTGGGTCTCGATTTCTGAGATGTTGTTCTCCCATCAGATGTGAACCTCTTGGAAGCCATGACTTCTTATTCAACATGATGAGTTTTCATCGAAGCAGAGTTCATTTTCTTGTGTCAAGCTCCATAAAAAATGAAACAAGCTAGTCGTCAGAGCAGAGTTCATTTTCTTGTGTCAAGCTCCTTAAAAAATGGAACAAGCTCGTCGGAGCATAGTTCATTTTCTTATGTCAAGCTCCGTAAAAAATGAAACAATCTCTCTTGAGGATAGTTCGTCTTCTATGTTAACCTCGTTAAAAAATGAATTAGCTCATGAGGATAGTTCTTTTAATGTGTCAACCTCGTTAAAACAATGAAGCACATTCCTGTTCAATTCGAGTCTTTTATACGATCTCGTAAAATCCCAGTCAAGTCTTTCTCTTGATCTCGTAATTGGAACCTTCACTCCATATTCCTTTCATGTGGACTGAAGCTTGGTGGACATGTACCTCGAATTGAGTCACCATGTTGGGGGCATGCAAATCATTTCTAACATAGTTTATCTTTGTTTCAAACTTGCGTAAAAATGAAAGCAACCTCAAGCAGAGTTTCCTGATTTCAAGCTTGTGTAAAAATGAAAACATTCTTATTTTACCTCTCGTGATTGCAATTTTATCAACCTATTTTTCCAGATGAGCCTTGGTTTTCTCATTCCATCATTACCATCTGCTTGGTTGATCATATTCCCTCACTTGATTGTTTTACCCATTCCTGAGGAACCGCTGCAATGAGTGGTCTTGTTAGCCAGCCTCTTGACCTTTACCTGTTCTGAGTAGTTCCACCATCACCGAAACCAGTTGTTACCCTTAATACCACTCGTTCCTCCAGGAGGTGTCAACTTTCAGCTCTTTTCTGACTCTATAAAAATGAAAATATTGTCGATACTCTTGTCATTTTTGAGCTCGTTAAATGGCTGCAAAGTGATATCTACCCAGTATACATTTACCCCTTTTTCAGGCTGGGATGGATTATTTACTAAAAAGGAATACCTTAGCCTATCGCAACGAAGAGGTTTTTTCAGATATTTTTTTCTACCTTTTCGAATCTGAGAGACTATTTATGAAAAGGGACATGCTAGATTTTTCTTTTTTGCCTTCTTTTCAATCTCTCTAAACATGAAAAGATGATGAGTTCTCCATTTTTCAGACTCGTTAAACCCTGATGACATCAGACTTCGTCACTATGACGTTACTCGAGTTCCTCCTTCCTAGGGCTCGTAAAATGTACTAGGTTGGATTTTTCTGAAGGACAAACTTACATTTCAAGCATATGCTATCCCCTTCAAGCTTGTTTAAAAAAAAAAAATAATTGGGGTACTCGCTAGAAATGGTGGGGGGAAATGGAACCAAGTTTTAGTTATGTTGGTTGTATGTCACTCTTGAACATGGCACTTGTCTGCATTCGTGTCGGGTTTTGGATGTCTCATTTCATCATTTTTTCCTCCATGGCTTTGGGTAATCTCTTTTTACCTCTCATCTGCTCTTTTCCACGTCATCATGATCTCAGATCCTTCAATGTCAAATACTTCCATATCCAGTGTCATGTTGCTGATATGTTCAAGAGAATTTTGCCTCTGCAGTTTTCAACCTCCCTCTGATTCTCTGTTGGTCCTATTTTACTATCATAATATTCCTCTGTCTCGTATCGAGGATGTGGGAAACATTATGGCCCACCTTTGATCAGGTCATTTCCTGTCAACTTCAGCTCATTATCTAGGAATTTTATCTAAAGACTCCCTTCTGGTACCTTGGAGCCTGCATGCCTCAATGACAGGTTCTTCGCATTCAAGGCAAGGTCCACATCATTGGCCTTCGATCAAGTGATTCTACGAGTGTTTGACGCCAAATCACTATTCACATTTAGTGGATTGTATCTGTTGTACCTTGAGAACCATTTTCATTATTGGTGGCTTCTGTCGTGCCTATTAACAACTTTCATCATTGGCTGGTAATCAGGTGATTTTCTTGCATGTTCGACTTCATCTTATACATTCGCATGCTTGAATTTTTACTTTTTTGGGTCGAGATGAAGTGCAAGACCCTGGGTTTTGTCTGATAAAATCCAGGCTGCAGATTTTGGTGGATTATCATGACTTATTGCATGACTCTTTTGATTGGATGGCTGCGACCATACCTGAGTCTATTTGTTGATCCTTACTGCTGGATGGTTATGTCCATACCTCGGATTTCAGTTTTTATGTACTCTATTATGGATCACTGCACCCATACCACATGTTCATGTATCAGGGATATTAGTTGTATTTATAATTACAGGTTTCTGACAACGGTATTTATTTCAAACGCGTTCTCATAAAGCATTTCACCCCTCCCTGTCCCTCGGACCTCGTGCTTTAGGGGCATCTGTTACATAGCATTTTGTCACTGTCACTGCAATCCCCATCTCGCACATTGGAGTTTCATTTCTATGATTAATTAAAAGTTTCATGCCTTGCAAAGACCACCATTGCATCCCTTTACATGAAAGAAATATTCCTTCCATTGACAATTCCCTGAGTAGAGTTTCAAAAACCCCTATTTTTTCCTTGGCGCGAGTAGTCAGTTCTACCCTTACGCCAATGAGGCAGATTAGCACTAGGCCCCACACCATTTGACACTCTGTCTCAGTTAGCCACCCACGCCAAGCTGTTTATAGAATGTTTTTTAAAAATAGAGGCAAAGATTTGACTTCAACAACTTCAAGGATGAGTCATTGGGAGTGGTTGAACTAAATAACCACTAAATCCCTCCTTTATTTATGGTTTCCACGTCCCATTAGAACCTCCTAAAAGATATGCCTCCCTCCCACATTTGTAGGGATCCTAACCTCCTCCTTTTCCTCTATAAAAGGAAGCTATATCTCTTTTCATAAGCTAGCTGAACTTGGAGAATTGAACATACTATAGTAGAATTGCTGGAGAGATATAATAAGAAGGAATTATGTTGAGAGAGCTTGATTTCATGCCTTTACCCCGTCTGAATTCCCTGACAAACATCTGAGATGCTCTTCGGCTGAACCCCGTTGGAGGAGACCACGACGTAAAAGCTTTGGTTGTATCTCTTCCTTTCATTAATACATATATGTAACTACTGTTTGGTTCCACTTTTGTGTTATGACATTTGTTTAATGCAATATGTTTAGCCCTCTTTGACTGGCTAATAGTTATGAATGAAATTTTATTATATCATATGATGTTCTTATTTTCCAATTCTATGTGCAGGTATCCCAGCATGATTGCAAAGGGATTGTGACTTTCCAAGGCAAGAGCGAGAGGCCACCACTACTATAGCAATGACGACAACATAGAGAATAGAACCGTAGAGAATAAACTTACCTATCAATTCTTGACATAGATTGTGAGGTCCCTATAATACTACTATCTCCCCTTATTGTTATTGTTAGCATACCCCCTTGTTGTTATTTTTGTGCCCATGTAGTCCCCATATTTCTATTATTATGCCCCATAGAAGCCCACTTTTGTTATTTTTGTGCCCTTACATTATTATTATCATGTCGGATCTGATTATATTGTGATCCATTAAACCCCTATATAAATAATGGAGGTTTTTTCATTTGAATCATCCTATAAATGTTCATTTATGTAATGTGAATGAGGTTTGACCCTCGAAGAGGATATTTTTTAATTCATTCGTATATTATTCCTATTGTTTTGTGATCTAGTTGCATAACATTTGGTATAACATATTGGTATGCTAGGGTTTTTCTTCCTCAAATAGGTCATCATGTAATGTTCTATATACCTTTTTTTCTACGAGGCTTCAAAAGCTGAAATTTTACCACGTGGAGCCAAAATATTGGTGAACTTCTTGTTAAAATTGCAGATATTGGTTCGCTATATTTTCAGATATATGATCCGGAGAAGTTAGGGTTTTTGCAGGCTCCAAAATTCAGTCTCAAAAAGGTAACCTAGGGAAAATCGTCATAACTTGTGTTTCATAAAATGGATTTGAATTATGTAAAAAGAGGCAGAAATTTCATAGAATTTAGTTTTTCATGTAGAAATTTCAAGGCTGAAGGTCAAAATTGTGATATGTGGCACTGCATACAAGTTCACTTTATGAAACTAGTCCATAATCAATACATTGTGGGAGATCGGGTATAAATATTTCTTGAAGACTCCAATATTGGTCTGACTTGTGGGGTTGCAAAGAAGACTCACAGGGCTCCTATAGGATGAAATTTCAGAGCTTGGAGATTTGAAATTGCAGAGATACAACAGATTCAATATTGAGCTCCTACAAAGCAATAAAAATGTGTGCATTTTTTAAAATTTCCATAAGTTTTGTTTGAAAAGTTATTTTTAAGTGATTCAGAGGGAATAGTGAAGAATAAATATCATTAATTGATACCCCAAAGAAAGAAAATGGAAACACCTACTAAGAAACCTGAAATATCTACTATGACGCTTGAAGAAGATGAAGAAATACAACATGATATATCACAACATGAGTGAAGCTCCCATGTACAAGACCAAGTGCAAAACATTTCTCTCTCAAAAAAGTAACAGAAGCTAAGATCAATGGTATAGAAGAAAAATTGAAAGGAAACATGGAATATTCGAAGAAATACATGGAAGGTTTGAAGGAAGGTTTGACAATGTTGCTACAAGAAAATATTCCTAATGGCGAAAATGTAGTAGAGGAAACTCATGATGAGAAAAAAATAAATGTTAATCAAGATTTCATAGACTCTAACATTGGATTGAAGACCCACCATATTCCAAAGATCGATATGAGGAATTTTTATGACAAGGATCCCATAAAATTTATACTACAGATGGAGCAATATTTTGATCGCCATAATGTGAAAAACGCATAGAAGGTACACATTACAACTTTATATTTAGAACCCAATTATTTTTTATTGTATCGATGGTTTTTATCTCGTAAATAAATTGTCACTTCGTCAATTTTTATGGAGGAAATGATAGCACATTATGAAGATACACAGAGAACTCATTCTTTAGCCAATTGATAAGTCTGAAACAAAATGGTTTAATGGTGGAGCACATTGAGGACTTCCAAAAATTGAATATAAGGGGAAATGATACTCCAGAGGAGCATAGGGTTGATGTATTCATAGGTACTTTAAAGGATAATATCCAACATGAGGTTCGACTTTAGGAATATGATTCCTCGGAGAAGGAATTCAGGATGAAAAGAAAAAGTGAAAGAAAAATTATGACGACAAGGAACGCTACCACTCACAACTATAAAGATGGAACTGTTACTAGTCCTAGCCTTCCACAACCTACAAGGTTGACACCACAATAGTTGTAAGAAAAAGGATCAAAAGGGCTATGTTATTTTTTTGATAAAAAATACATTAAAGGTCATAAGTGCATTGGGAACAATTGTTTTTACATAGATTGTGAAGAGGAGGAAGAAAAGGAACAAGAAACTTCAAAATAAGAGAATATACACAAGGAACCAACCCTAGAGAAAGAATAAATGAATCCAAAGATATCGTGTAATGAATTGGCAGGAATTACCACTCATCAAACTATCAAGATAGGACATTTCAAGAAGAAAAAGGTAATAGTGTTGACTTATTGAGGTAGTACTCATAATTTTATTCATTGTAAGATAGCCAAGGAATTGAATTGCTTCCAACATCCAGCATCAAAGTGTCAAGTGATGGTTGCAAATAGAGGAAGTATAAATTTCTCTAGAAAGTGCCATAATATGAAGCTAACCATGGGGGAATATGTATCAAATATTCTAATGCTTTCATTCCAATGGGTGGTGTTGATGTTGTACTAGGAGTCCAATGGTTACAATCTTTTCGTACACTAGGTTTTAATTTTCAAGAAATTCTCTTGAATTTTTTTTGGGAAGGAAAGGAAGTTGAATTAAGGGGAATCATATGGAAACCAGGAAAGATAATCCACTCTAATGGCATGACATAGATTTTAAAGCAATAACAACGAGGCGTAATTCCACAATTATGCTCACTAGAGTTTCAAACATCGAAATCATTTATTTTTCCAAATCTCCAAAAAGTCTTGGAAAATCATTCCAAGGTATTTGAAACTCCCAAAGGCCTCCCACCTATTCATGATCATGATCAGGCTTCCTATTTTTAGTCTGAATCCAATTACTCACACACTTTTTAGGAGCCCTCAACTTAATCCCAATAATTTCCAAAGAATATGTGATCAAGGGTCTGATCGTAGAGCCCATAAAGTGCACACTAATGAATAAAATTCAGGAAATTTTAAGCAATGGTGATAAAATTTGAATGAGATACCACCCTAATCCCCATCTTTCTACCACTTGAGTATGATATCGCAATGGTTTGAATTTTGGGATGGAATAACCAAATATTTCACAAACCTTGAGCACTCCACAAAATTTTCGTGAAGAATGAAACAATAAATTCTCTTAACTATGCCTATTGACCCAGCCTAACCATTTATCCAAGTCAAAATAAAGGGAGTCGACAAAATATCCACCAAGTGATTCCTGCCAAAAATATTGTTGAAGTACGACAAAATTGGGTCCAGTGTGCAATGATCTCCCTAGACCTCATTATCTTCAATGGTGAGGTACAAATCCCCTGCCAAAATGAGGTACAAATCCCTTGCCAAAATAAGGGATCCCATATTTAACAGGCTGCAGGATTCCAATTTATCCAAGAAGTATCTTTTGGAATAATATGGCGCATATGTATTAAGAATATAAAATTTGTCCTTTGAGCTCCTGATGAAACGAGATAGAAGTATACCGTCAAAGTATTTATATGAAAGAAAATTCATGACCTTAGGATCCCAAAAAGCCACAAGACCACCAGATAAACTCAAACCATCCACATCACATACATGCCACCCAGGACATATGCAAAGGAGAATGGTCCAAATTTTGTCTCTAATCATCATCGTCTCTTGTAAAGGATAATACATAGGTTATTAACCCCAATCAAGTGTCGTAGTACGAGGATTTTTGGGCATTCCAAAAGCCCTTGATTTTTAAGGGCATGATTATGATGTTAAGCCTTCATAATCGGGAAAACAATCTCTAAGGGTCTGAATAGGAGAGAAAGAAAAAAAAAAGATGATGTACCAGAAGATGATGGACTAAGGTCTAATGTTACATAAATATTTTGAAGATCAGTATCATCCTCATTCAAATTATTTGAAGGTTTCAAACATCATTCCTTCATAATGGTCACATTGCGACAAGAATTGGATCTCATAGAGAACTTAGGAGAGGAGAATGAATGAATCAGTAGGGTCTCTAGATGTATATCAAGGTGAAGGAAGAGAAAGTCAGTATCACTCCCCACCAAGTTAGTGGGAGGAAGGTCTCTAGAAAAAGTCCCAAATTAAATGTGAATAGGGTCGGGGCTAACAGTAAATCAGTCATCAATAGGGGAGGTCATCCCATTTATATCAAAAGATAGAGTGTGGGTAAATTTCAAATTGTTAGAACATAGAATAAGGTCCTGTAAAGATATCAATGTAAAATGTTCAATACAATCAGAATTTTTCATTAAAATATGTAGAGAAACAATACGTAAAGGACATAAAATATATTTACTAAGAGAAACAACACTCAATACCATATAATTACGAATATGTTTCTCAGGACATGTCATAGGTGGTGTGATTTTAATCTTACCTAATAGAGAGTCTTGACCAATAACCTGAGCCATTAGAGAGTGTACAAATGTCAATGGACAACCCCCATTGTAGAAAATCTATGATATTCCATGTTGTTGATTTCCAAATCTACGTAGGAACTTGAGAAGAAAATGTCCAACAATACGACAACCTAAGTAACAAAATGGAGTTTCCCAATATTCAATTCGCTAACTAGTAGAGAAGCCACCCCAATTAAGCTCCACTTATCCACGAAGGCCAAGAAAGAGTTCAACCTCCACCAGAAGCCATGTGATACGTTTATCTCTTTATAACCGGATTTCTTCCTCAAGGAAAGAAAATTTACCAATGGAATTGTTCATCATCATTAATGACTCACGTGACCAAAATATTAGGGGTAAACCAAGGAGTTTAGCCCAAAACAATTTCTTTTGTGATAATTCTAAGTATGGATCAAATCCCACATGCCAGTGATGTAAAGAGAGAAAACCACTACCATGAACCCAATATTATCCTAAAATCTTCACAACATCATCATCATTAATAAAGTGGAAGCACAACCACTTATTGTATAAAATGTTGAAAATAGGAGAGTACTTAAGAATAGGGCACCAATGTTATTTAACCCACAACACCATTTGAGAGCCATCGTTTCACAGATAAAAACACTTACCCACATCCAAAGCCCGTTGTTGTGATCCTACCACCCAATCCCAAAAACCATCAGAAACAAAACCGAGTTTCTGATAATTCGAATCAACCTTAATTGCCTTCTTTTCTACGAACGATGGAAATTTATTTTCTGTGGATTACCACATTTAGGTTCAACAACTGGTGTGGATACTGAAACATTTGAATCCACGCATACAGTTGCATGTACATGAGATGTGCCAAAGTGCTAGACTCTCGACTTGGGGAAACGATGACTCTCCACCTTAATAATCGCATGTACCATTGCTTCAAGTAATGGAATGTCATGAACTCAGTTTCCTTCAGTATCAAGTGACATCCTACCAATATATGTAAAGGAAATCTATACAACAAAGACCACCAAAACTCTGAAATCCCGCCTATATGTGCACCAAAGTAGATAGCATTACCAAAAAATACCTTATATAGTAGTGTCTGAAAAAACCTTGATAAAATATGTAGACAAGGTAAATTAATGTCACTTATTAATTATTGACCCCACTTAATGTAGGTCATCACCAACTCAATCCACTAGGACACCCCTTCAAATACATTATCCTAGGCAATCACCGTTGACCAATGTTCTTTAGAAAATATCATTAAGCACACAATTGGAAAAGATCTTCAATGAGGGTGCAAAACATTAATGGACTATCCCTCATATAATCAATGACCAAGTTGGAAAATAAATACCCCCTAGAGAAATTAATGGGTCCTTCTTGATCGAATTCAAAATTTAAATATGTTACCAACTCCACCAATGAAAATAAATTTCTTACATAGCAGTAAATATCCTCATAAATCCCCCTATTGACCAATCCCAAACCAGATAGGAGTAGGAATATCCATAGGAGAAAAGGTTTAGAATAAATACTATGTAAAACAACCTACTAGTGCATCTCAAATAGACCACAAAGAAAGCTAACAGGTAGCATCTAAGATCCTCAGAAATCCCTTGATCAATCAATCCCAAACTAGAGAAGGAGTAGGAACATGCATAGGAGAAAAGGTTCACAAGAAATACCACATAAACAACTAGCTAGTGAATCCCAAATAGACCATAGAGTCAACAAACAACTAGAGTGGAAAATAAATTGGTATTAGCGTACCTTGAAACAAAAAAACCATTAGATGTCCCTGATATAATCCAAAATCAGGATAAAACTGAATCTAACTCAGATAATTATGCTCATACATATTTCACCCAACAACACCAACAACTGAAGCATTAAAGGCTACATTTAATCCATCTACCTCCATACTTGCTCCCAAAATTATCGCCCTTGTGAATTTTGTGACTAATGCTTCCACAATCCAATCATTTATCCTCAACGTCTGCTTCTCGCAAAAATTTTCCTAGAGATTTTGAAGTAGGAATATTGTCTGCCAATGGATATTATTTAATTTGGCTCCACCGTCCTTTAGGTGAATCTAATCCATGTTTCCGACGATAGGCAGGAATTCCATCACAACAATGTGTAGGTAACAACAACCAATTGATAGAAGTAGCGTTAAAAATAAATGAAACAGTAAAAAAGTGCAAATTAAAACACAATTAATGGAGACCCTGAAAACTACTGTAACTATGTTATTTCCTATCCACGTTCAATGAAAGTGCCTCCATCACTCCTCTTACGAAACACTCTTTTGTCGGGCTCCATCACCCTAAATCCCATCAGTTGTTGTCGACCTCCATCACTCTGTTTCCTTATGAACCCATCAACAACGTAAATAAGGACCCCTAATCCTTTACCTTTACCTTTTTTACGAGTGTCTCGTATCGAAAATTTTAAGGAGAAATTAAATCTTAAAACAAAATATTTCTTTTGTCTTAAAATATTATCTTAAAATCCCCCTCCGTGTAGTAGTGTCGAATTCAATGACATAAAGGTTGTCTCTAATTGTATCAACATAGATCGAAGGGAATAAAGACAAATTGATGTCCAAGAAATCTTGTGAGGAAAAGATCTTGCATTCTTCAAAATTGACTATCCCACCAAAACGAAGAGCCCAACCAAATGTTATCTTTATATAATATAACATGAATGGTAATTGAAATAGAAGCACCGGTATAGGCATGAAACAGTTGTAGCCTACAAGCTGGCAGACTTAGGGTGCACTCTCAAAGTCAATTTTGCAGGTGTTAGATAATATTGTCCTCAATTGACATGTTTTTGTATTAATTGTCAATTGTCTTAAATTAGTTTTCTCTTAGTTTTCATTGTCTTAAGTGGCCATTCTCTTAGATATAAATTTGTCTTGAAATATTTTTGTCTCAAAGTGTTTTTGTCTTAAATATAAAGTTTTTACTTAAATTTTTTTTTGTCTTAAACTGTTTTTGGTTTAATTATCAAGTTTTTCCTTAAAAAAATTTTGTATCAAACTATTTTTGTCTTAAATATAAAGCTTTGCTTTAAAATATTTTTTGTCTAAAACTATTTTTGTCTTAAATATAAAGTTGTCTTAAGATATTTTTGTCCATTTTTATCTTAAATATAAATTTTTGACTTGAAATATTTTTGTCTCTAACTGTTTTTGTCTTAAATGTAAAGATTTCTCTTAAAATATTTTTGTTTCAAATTGTTTTTGTCTTTAATTTTATATTTAATTAAGAAATCTAATTAAATAGAAACTAACCCCCAAAAAGATTTAGTCTCTCCCATAGTAGTTTTAAGAGACTACAAAATTGGAAGAATACTATGAAGAAAGATATCCACTACAACATTGTAAGAATAATATGAAGAAAAGGATCCACTACAACATTGGAAGAGTACTGTGAAGGAAGGGATCCATAATCTGTGAAGAAAGGTATTCATGAGATTTAAAAGGCATCATTATTTTCCTCTAATTTATTTTTTCTATGAGTACAAGAGGCTCACATGTTGGTGGCAACAAATTTCTTTGAAAGGAGAGACAAAGACCAAAGCAAATTCATCATTTACTTTTGTGTTCTATAGAAGCTGTGTTTGATTTCCTACATTTATTTACGCTCATAGAAGGTCTAGAATTTAATGCTAGTGCTAATAACTTATTTTTTTGAAGAATCTTTGCTAATTTAATAATATCATGATCATGGTAGAAAGATTTTTAATGTTGTTTTATCATATTTTTCTATTGTGAGAGTTTTTATATGAATATTTTATGTCATAAACACTTTTGAATTAAATCATGGTCAATTGTTTTGGTATGGAGTACCACCAGCTCAATCTCATTTGTCAATTAAAATCACTCATTTTTAACCATATTTTTGTGCATATTTTTTTGAAATTTCATTTTAATTACATAAAAAAACTTTGTTGAAATATATATATATATATATATATATATATATATTTCTCACATAGCTACTTGCTATATTCTTATGCATTTTGGAGCCAAAGCATTATTTTAACCTATTCATAAAAGGTGTCTTATTTTTAGTTTATTATTATTAACACATTTTTTTCCATTTACTATTATACATTGTTTCTATGTACATGTTTTTTTTCTCTTGTTATAACAATTTGTAATTATTATAGTTTTTATTCTCTTTCAATTTTGTATTTTATTACTTATATTTTCCTTAGTATAAATAAACAATATGTCACAACACAAAACATTGTTATATTACACATGAGGTTTGTGAACCACAAAGAGGAATCATAAGCACAAAGTGTATTATATATATTTCAATCCACCACATATCTTATATACTAAAATAATAATTCACAATAGAACTATTAACATCTCGTGTAGAGCACTATAAATATCAACCCCATATTTACACCTTATGGTGTTCTTATTTGAAAACAACTCCCCTAGCTGCCATTGTGTCCATCTTTGAGCCATTGGATCAAATGTTAGATGATTGAAATGTTTTAGGCCATTAAAACCACAAGTAAATAATTATATATATGTTTTTTATAATGTTAATTTTTTTTTTTAATAAGCTAGATTGAATTTAGGTTTTGGTGACTTTGAAGTTAGAATGTTGTTATTAAAAAATTGTTATAAATTAAAATAATGATTCAATAAACATCATTAAATTTACAATTAAAAAACAATATTTACAATATAAGAAGATTTTTAATCATGAATATTTACCATGGATATTATTAAGTTCTAAATAGATTTTTTTACAATACCATGGGCCAATACCCACAAGAGAAAGATAGAGAGAGGGAGGGAGGGAAAGAGAGAAGAGAAAAATCATAATACCATGGGCTAATACCATGTTTTATCAATACCATGGGCCATCTAGGCTCTCCATAATTATGTTATGGATCTATGCTTTTAATTATTATGTTATAATTTGGTATGGATCTATGGTTTTAATTATTATGTTACAATATCATGAGTCAATACCATAGCCATTGGGTTATAAATACCACATACTTATTTGAAAATCAAAATATTTTAAAAATAATTTATTTTAATTTAATTTTATAACATTTTTTTAATTAAATATAAAAGCAAAAATTTTATAATTACTTTTGAGGTATATCTAAACTCACCATCCTCACCAATACTAAAATATTCCCATAGATTAAATCCACATTTTAATAAATGGGAAATGAGAATACTTTTATATATACAAATGTAAAATTTGCATAATATATATAATATTATAAATAACCACGATAGATGCATGTGCATGGTTTTTTTAGATTTTTTGTTGTTGTATTTTCTTTGATATGATGGATCTAAAATACATGTTTAACAATTTTACAACCAATTATGTTTTTTTTTTAATTTATATATTTTCTTAAATTAAAAACAATGGGATCATTTTTAAGAGATAGAGAGAGAGAGAGAGACAATAGAGACATAGAGGTGTGAGAGAAAGGAAGGAAGAGAGAGAGGAGGAGAGAGGGAGGGGGGGAGAGAGATGGATTTGGAGGGGGAAAGAGAGGGAGGGAAGAAAAAATACATTGAGAGATATAGGTGGAGAGATAGATGGAGTGATAAGGGATATATGAAGAGGAATGAGGGAGATAGAAGATGAGGGGATGTAGAGAAAGGGATATGATATAGATAGGGAAAGAAGGGGAAGAGAGATATTGAGCCTCAAAATTGTGCTTTCCTTCACCTCATTTTACCTCATTTTCCCTTGTCCATTTCTATCTTAGACCCAATTGATCAATGAATATAGTTAAAATTACTTCTAGAATGATTTACATGACTAACTTGTTGAATTTTGTGATTTTTGCCATTGTAAAGCATTTTGACCGGAACTAGCTGCAGAATGCAGACATTCCGTAGCTAACCGGCGATTCTGCAGCTGCCTTCATGTTTGAGTATGTTCCAGGTGGCCTCTTGAGAAAAATCGCATATGGGCATGATCCACGTCATGTCTACATGGTTCTTTGCTCATCATGGAGGAAGAAACGAATTCTGGGTATGGTTTTGAACGTGGGGAACACATTTAGGAAGGAAGACTTCTATTAGGACTGTCTCAGTCCAGATGTCTTTTCTTCTTCACGCAGCCACTTCAAAGAATCCTAACGTGATTCGGATAAGGAAAGACAGTGTTCCTGAATTATTGTAATTATTGTTATGTGCATTTGCTTTATAAACTCTTGGGAGACCGAGAGCTATGTTAGAGATTTTATGTTAGATTTGCTGCTAGATTTTGTTTAAACTCTGTGTTACATTCCTGAAAACGCAGAGTGTTATGTTCAAACTATTTCATCTTTAATGGAGCAGACAAAGTTATTTTGAAGGCGTGATTTAATTTGGAGTTGAATGCCGTCAAGTGGTAGAGGGCCCCTGCCTCTTGCACTGATTTATTTTGCGTAAATTAGATAAGTTTCCTAGCTGCCTTTACGTTTTGCATTTGAATTGGTAGTTGTTTTTTTTTAGCTACTGTAGTCGTATTCATTCTAACTCTTCCACAAGAAGACACTCTTCCAACAGATTATAATGATGAATGTTGAATGACTATAGTATTGTAGGATTAGGAGTTGAATTTATAGTTGTTTTAACTAGCTACTGTAGTTATATTCATTCTAGCTCTTCCACAAGAAGACACTCTCCCAATAGATTATAATGATGAATGATGAATAGCTATAGTACTGTAGGATTTAGTTGTAGTTTTTTTTTGCTATTCACTATCACAGTTACACTTGTTCTAATCACTCTTCCACAAGAAGAAACTCTTCCAAGAAATTCTTAAGAAGTTCAAGACATGATCGTGATAATGAATGATTTAGTTGTGTGTTTGTACTAAGTATCATCTCTGTTCTTGCTCTTAAACGCTTGCCCAAGACATCATAATGACGAGTAGGGTATGGATATGATATCTTAGTTTTTCATTTTCTTTCAGTCTATTTGCTTACAATTGCACCCAATTACACAGTCAGAATTGTTCTATCTCTTCCAAAAGAAGGAACTCTTCCAAAATATCACTAATGATGAACAAACAGATTGTGTAACTTCATAGAATAAGGCATGTTAGCATAGTTAGAATGCTCCGGAGTTTCATTGCATTTAACTCATGTTCAGTTACTTTGTTTCAAGTTTGATGATGACTTATAGTTCAACATTGTTCTATATTAGTGGCATCTTAGGTTCATTCTTAGATTAACTCATTGCACTTGCACTTCATATTCAAATTGTCATCCATTGCACAATAGATTATTTCAGTTATTAGGATTAACAAAATAGCCTTCATTATTCACAAACATCTTTTTGTTCTAAAATCTACAAATGATCCATAGCCATATGAACAGAAGACAACATCACTATAAGGTCTGAAGTATCTCTGCAATTTCCTCATCATTTCATAAACAGAGCTCTTCCTCAAAAGAACTACTTTGAAAAAGAAACCAATAACTCTTTGAGTAAAGGTTCTGTGACATTCAATTAAATTGCAGAATAGAACTAGGAATTAGTCATAGAATAGAAGAGCTTAGAACAAAATTTTGCATCATTAGTGTTTAACTGTTTAGTTAGAGGATTTTCATATTTAGTGATCATTTCTCAAGTTTAGTTTGTGTCATTTGCCTAAAAAGTCATTATCAAGCTTTTGCTTTTATTTAGTCATAGCTTAGATTCTACTTCAGTGTTTCCAATTGCATTTTCCATTCCATACATTAGGCTTAACTCTGTTTTTGACCACCAACTCCTTTCCATTAGTTTTCTAGACATTTCCATTGTGAACATAAAAATCACCAAAAGACCAAAAACATCATAAATCATCACAAAAGACCAAAAACAACACAAAACACTACACACAACGCATTAGGAAACAAGCACCTAGGTACATATGGTACACTTCACTTCAGCAGTTTACAAATCCTGGTTGACAATTAAATGAGCTCAGTTTAGGAGACTAGATTGAGACCAAACATTTTGGCGCTGTTGCCGGGGAAGTGAAAACTAGGTAACCTTTGTTTCTTAGCATCCAAAAACAATTTTATGCGTAGGGAGAGAGATTCAAGGGGAATATTTATAAGCAGCAGAGGCAGAAGATTGATTTCTAGAACACCACTTGTTTCATCTAGACCTAGAACTAGTACACCTTCAACTCAAACCCATTTTCCATCCTTTACTGATCCTGGACTTCTAGAAGATCTAAGGTCACCTATTCCATTAGAGAAACCTTCCACTTCATCCACTGAACCTGCTATAGAAGAAGATCTAAAGACTCTTGTTAGGGACACAAACCTTTCTACTTCCACAGGAGAGTCAACCATGGCAGAAGAAGGAGGAGGAGGAGTTGTTAATGGAGAACACACATTATTTGGAGGAGGTAGAGGTAGAGGTAGAGGAGAAGGAGGAAGAGGAGAAAGAGGTAGAGGAGATGGAGGAAGAGGTAGAATAGGAAGCTCTTTTGGGTTCCCTATACTTTATGAAGAAACCAATACAACCATGAAAAACATTTCACCCTCTGTCCTTCCGAACTTCTATGGACTTAAAACTGAAGATCCTGAAACTTTCTTATTCGAATTTGAAGTGCTGTGTAGGACTTATGACTACTTACAAGATGCTCAAAAACTGAAATTATATCCTTCAACTTTGAAGGGAGCAGCATTGAAGTGGTTTATGAGTTTAAACAGTAGTTATATTAGAACATGGGAAGACATGAAACAAGCATTTCTAGAGAGATACTTGGATTATTGTATGCCGGTTAATCATAAGGAAGAAGTGTTCAAGATATTACAAAAAGAAGATGAAAACTTAGAAGATTTGTTGGAAAGATTTAAATACAACATAAAAAGGGCACAAATGGAAAACTTAGATCAAGACACTTTAAAAGCTCTTTTGTTGAAAACAATTAGGGATGAATGGTTGGATATCCTTAACATGATGGGAAAAGGGGATATATCACAACTCACATTACCTGAAATATCTGAGTTATGTATCAACCTTTCCAGAGGGAAATCTAAAACTGCCAAAGGTCTAAGAGATCCTGCTCTTGCAAGGGCAAGTAAATCTGCTTCTGGGACAGTAAGTAGATCAGAAATAGGACATATGCTTGATGATTTTAAATCTGAAATCTTAGGGAGTCTTAGTGAACAAATAGACACCCTCAAGATACAAAACAAGCAAAAGGCTGAATCTGATGCCTTGGCAATCTTTTGTCCCAAATGTAGGAAGAAATATGCCTTGAGAGAGTGTCCTCTAGATGTAAAAGTTGTAGAAACCTGTGTTATTTGTTCTGAGAAACATGAGACCAAGAATTGTCCTTCTCTTCCTGGTCTCAAGGCTGTTTTTCAAGAAGAAACTCCTACAGAATCCACAGAATCTCTTAACTTTGTATCTAGAAAACCTTGGCAGGGACCCCAGACACAAGGATTCCATGATCAAATGTATAATCAACCTCCACCTTGGAATTCTTGGCAGCAACCTTGGCCCCAATTTCAAAATCAATCTCAAGCTTGGGCACAAGGATCACAAGGTCCTTATGGAAGATACTCTCCATATTATCAGTATCCACCATCCTATCCACCATATCCACATTTTTATCCTCAAAATTCCCAACAAAATTTTCCTCAAAATCTTCAACAAAATTTTCAACAAAATCCTCAACAACATCATCCGAACCAACCTCATCAAAATCAACCACTTCCATTACCATTTCCTCAAAAATCCAATCAATTGTCAGCTCAGCCTATACCAAACCCCAATAATAAAAACCCTCAGAATACATACATGATAGAAGGACAACAATTTCCAACTTATTTAATTACTCCTCTAGACCTTAGTGATGTTCAACTTAGGTCTGGAAGGATACTTGAGAAGAGGAAACCTTTTGTGATCATACAAGAACAAGATAATTCTGAGGAAGACTCCCTACGGGTTAATAAAAGTCTTGAGGAAGATACATCCTTTCAAGACCAAAACATTGAAAAACTAAAACAAAAATATCCAATAAATCCAACTCCAGTATTAGAGCAACCATCCACATCTACTTCTATACCTCCCTTTCCGGAAAGACTACAAATTGATAAAGGTGTAGAAAAACAAATAATGGTGCCTAATTATGATTTCTTAGATGAATTGAGAAATGTTTGAATTAAAATTCCATTATTGCAAGCCATCAAGGAAATCCCAATTTTAACCAAAACAATAAAGGAGTTGAGTATGAAGACAACAAGAAAAAGAATAAGAGGAACCAAGAAAATTCAACTGGTAGGACAAATAGCAGACATTATGATGGGCAAGATAGCTATTCCAAAGTACCTTGACCCAGGAAATCCAGTTGTCAAAATTCACATCAACGGAATTGAAATTCAAAACACACTCATTGATTTAGGAGCAGCAATAAATATCATGAGTAGACAAATCATGGACAAACTGAAACTTCCTAATCTTCTCTTTACACCCACACTATTACAATTAGCGGATAGATCTGTGATCAGACCAGATGGGGTAATAGAAGACATTCCAGTGTCCCTAGACTCTTGGGAGTACCCTGTGGATTTCATGATCCTAACTCCTAAGAATAATCTAGGAGGCCATCCTGTTATACTAGGAAGACCTTGGCTGGCTACAGCTGATGCTTTTATTAGTTGTAGGTCCGGTGATATGTATATTTCTGATGGTAGTTCAACAAAGAAATTCACTTTATATCCTCCAGCTAGGACAATTACAGATCTAGATGACACTCAATGGATAGAGGATGAAGAATATTTGCAACCACTCTTCACAATTTCAGAAATTAGTGAAGATAATCAAATTCTGAATACTCTAGAAAACTTTGAATCTTCTCCAGAACACAAACAAGAATCATTTCAAGAGGGATCCAATATTGAATTCTTGTCATCTAGGCAGATGTCTCTTCATTCTATGGACAAATTTGGCAACTCTACAAGTGAAATTTTTCCAGGCAAAACGTTGAACATAAACAAAAACCTAGAAAAATCTCAACAAGAAGAGTTAGTCAAAGTATTACAGAGACATTCTTCTGCATATGCATGGGAATACACTGACATGAAAGGGAAAAGTCCCAAGACTTGTACTCATCACATCTATATAGAGGCAAATTGCAAACCAATCAGACAGCCTCAAAGACGGATGAATCCAAATCTTAGGGAAATTGTCAAGGAAGAACTGCAAAAATTATTAAATGTTAATTTCATCTATCCTATTTCAGATAGTCAGTGGGTTTCTCCTTTGGTGATTATGCCTAAGAAAAATGGAAAATGGAGGGTGTGTGTTGACTACCGAGAACTGAATAAAGCTACTCTTAAAGACCATTTTCCCTTACCTTTCATAGATCAAGTATTAGATACATTAGCAGGTAAAAAGTACTTTTCATTCCTAGATGGGTTTAGTGGTTACAATCAAATCCAAGTAGCACTTGAAGACAAATATAAAACCACATTTACTTGTCCTTTGGGTACCTATGCCTACCGAGTATTGCCATTTGGGTTATGCAATGCACCTGCAACATTCCAAAGGGCAGTATTAGGAATTTTTTCTGATCTGATACATGAATGTGTAGAGGTGTATATGGATGATTTCACAGTTTATGGGGACACATTTGAAGAGGCTTTAGAAAACTTGGAAAAAGTATTAAAAATATGTCAAGAAGCAAACCTTTCTCTTAGTCATGAAAAATGTTTTATGATGTTCACTGAAGGTATTGTTTTAGGGCACCACATTTCAGGGGATGGGATTAGAGTCGATGAGGCAAAAGTTGAAGTTATTTCTAACCTATCCATTCGAAGTTGTCAAAGAGATGTTAGAAGTTTTCTAGGATTTACAGGGTATTATCGGAGATTTATAGAAAACTTCATTAAAATAGCATCTCCTCTCTTCAGATTACTCACCAAAGATTGTGAATTTAAGTGGACTTCTGATTGCCAGTTAGCTTTTGAAACCCTGAAAACCAAAATTTCTCAAGCACCTATATTAAGGGGACCTAACTGGAAGTTACCTTTTCATATCTCGACAGATGCTTCCGATACAGCTTTAGGAGCATCTAGGAGCAAGATGACAAAGATTTAATTCTATACTCATTATACTGTAAAATTTGACTCCCAGAGTTAAAATATATCAGAATCGTAAAAATATTTTTACTGTTCAGTGCTATTGAATAAATTTAGACAATGATATAATAAAGTTATGTAACTTTGAAATTATGATTTGATCATTCTGCCATTAGATACTTAATGAATAAATCAATCACTAATGGCAGAGTTATAAGATGGTTATTATTATTGCAAGAATTCAACATCACTATTCTAGATAGGCCTGGAAAACAAAACATTGTGGCTGATTTCCTGTCTAGAATCCAAAATATCAAAGATGACACTCCGGTTGAAGATCAATTTCCTGATGAATATCTTTTTGCAATCTCTACTCAAACTCCATGGTTTGCTGATATTGTTAATTATTTAGTTTCAGGAAAATTTCCTTCAATTATGAATGCAAGGGATAAAAGAAAAATCATTAATGATAGTGCAAGATATTCATGGGTCGCTAATGAGTTGTACAAGACAGGTTCAGATTTGATCATTAGAAGGTGTGTTCGTGAAGATGAGATGCCTGAAATTCTCAAGGAATGTCATGATGAACCTTGTGGCGGACACTTTGCAGATAAGAGGACAGCCTATAAGATCCTTAATTTAGGATATTATTGGCCATCTTTGTTTAAAGATGCAATGGAGTATGTAAAAAGGTGTGACACTTGCCAAAGGGTAGGGAAACCTTCTCCTTCAGGTGAGATGCCATTACAACCTCAGGTACACATTGAACCTTTTGAAAAATGGGCTTTGGATTTTGTAAGACCTATTAGTCCTCCATCAAGACAAAAGAAATATATATTAGTTTGCACTGATTATGTTACTAAATGGGTAGAAGCTAAACCATTACTTGTTGCTAATGAATCATCTGTAGTTAATTTTCTTTTTGAGGATATTTTTACTCGTTTTGGTGTCCCAAGGGAAATTGTTACACATCAAGGAGCTCAATTTACATCAAGGCTAGTGGAGCAAATGATGGAGAATTACAAAATCAGACATAGAACATCTACTCCTTATCATCCACAAGCAAATGGTCAAGTGGAATCCACTACTAAAGTCATTGAAGGAATCCTAACAAAGACTGTTCATCTACATAGAAGAGATTGGGTAGATAGGCTTCCTGAAGCCTTGTGGGCCTATAGAACTACATGGAGAAACACAACATGCCATACTCCTTATGAGCTTGTTTATGGAAAGCAAGTTTTTTTTCCCATAGAGTTTCAAATTCAAACATTCAAGATGGCAGTTCAGCTAGGACTTGATCTAACGGAGGCACAAAAGCATAGACTGGAGCAAATTAATGAATTGGATGAGATCAGACAAGATGCAGTTCAGAAAACAAGTCTAGTCCAACAGCAAAGGGCTAGATGGCATGACAAGTACATCAAAGAAAAGAAATTCAAAGAGGGTGACTGGGCTCTCTTGTTTGATTCAAAATTCAAGGATTTTCAAGGGAAATTTCAGACACATTGGCTTGGGCCATATGAAATTGTTCGAATTTTTGATAATGGGGCAGTAAAAATCAGAACTATAGATGAAGAGGAGGTCACTTTTCTTGTGAATGGTCATAGACTGAAGCTATACCACAAGCCACTCTCAAGAGAAGAGTTTATCAAGAAGTTCCAAGAAGACAATGATGTGAAGTTAATGAAGAAGAGTCTCTCTTCTTCATCAACTTGATTAAATTTTCTGAAGCATTTCTCTTCTAAAAAAAAAAATAAAAAAAAAATAAAAATAAATAAATAAAGGTATAAGCATGAAAACCAATCATTGATTGGCATGTTTATACAGAAAAGATAGGGTGAAAATCAGAGTCTCTCTGACACTCTAACTTTTCCCATTTTTGTTTTTAAAAAAAGCAGCTGTTATAAAAATCATAAGTTCAGTTCCATAGTGCTTATGATTCATTTCATTTCACTCCATCCACTTATTCATCCATACTCCATCTCATCCATCATTCATATTTCACTCCATTCCACATTTCATTCATCTCATTCCATCTTTCATCCATCTCATTTTTCATGTCAAAATACAAAATTTGATGTAAGTGAATAAAACATGTCATGAATTGCAGTATAGCTCTTATGTTCCTTCATTCCATTTTATGAACTGAATCCATTCCATTTCATTATCCACTTCATACACATCATAATCCATCATCCATTTTCATTCATACCATTTAACATTTCACCCATACTCCAAAAACATTCCATTTTCATGATTAAAGTGCTCTACAGGAACATTCTGCAGCTCAGTGGACATTCTGCAGCTGATCAGCCTTTCTGCAGCCCGACAGTCTTTCCGCAACTATAAACCCTGAAGGCATCAACCAGCAGACATCAGAATTACAACAAAGTGACCCAGTGTATTCATGAATCAAAAGCATCAAGAAAATTATGAAGACTCCTCCAAAGGTGAACAAGAAGACAAAGGCTACAAAAATCAAATAAAGGGCAGAGGTAACAAGTTTAAATTATAATGGCATTTCATAAAAGTTTAGCATAGTTTAGTTATGGATTGTTCGAAAAGGTTGTTTTAATTGTTTTTATTAATCAACACCAACAAACCCTCTACAGACTTTGGATTAAAATCTTCCATTTCAAATTTCATATCTGATAGCATTTAAGCGGTTAAAATGGCCGAGGTGTTTGAATTCTCCACGTCTCTTAACCAAATCATTCAATGATGATTCCCTCTGCCGTCGTAAAATCCTCCGTCGTCTCTTCAATCATTAATACAATCCCTCCACCTCACTCCACTACTCCATTCCGTGACCACTGCCATAACTTCATTCTGTAGCCGGCATTCCATTCCGAAGACGGAGATATTATTATCACCGAGAGCAGAGCCAAAGGATATCAATTTGAATAGCATTGAGCATTGTAAACGCAGAGCAGAGCAGAAGGGTAAATTTGGAAGTATAATAGTGTGAGGACTTGAAGCCACTTGATCCCGTGGGCAGATAAAATATCACTGTGGACGGAGTTTGAAGCATTTTCACTATAAACACAGAATTGTAGCAGTGTGGAGTTTGAAGTCTTTTGTTACCAAAAGACAGAGGTGTTAAAATTGAAGTCTTTTGTTACCAAAAGACAGAGGTTTTAAAATTGAAACCATTTGCTACCAGAGACAGAGGTGTTGCAGTGATTGAGTTTGAAGTCTTTTGTTACCAGAGACAGAGGTGTTGCAGTGTTGAGTTTGAAGTCTTTTGCTACTAAGAGCCAGAGGTATTGCACAAAAAGAAATTTGAAGCCATCTGCCACTGTCTATCAGAGACATATCAGCTCAAAATTTGAAACTGCTTTCATTATCAAACAGAGGCATATCACTCCAAAGTTCAATTGTCAACAGAAGCATATCAGTCCGAGGTTTTGAAGGCATTTGTCATTATCAATCAGAGGTATGTCATTATGAAGTTTGGAGCTATTTTCATTTAGAACTTGAATTCCTTTCAATTCAAAGGTAAAAGTCATTGTTTTGTGGGTAGAAGAGTGTTTATTTAAACATTGAAGAATCAATAATGGGTTTAATTGTAAGAACCGAACCAGTGGGTTCAAAATATTTAGAAGGCTACCCACAATGCAAAGAAATGTTACAACAAATAGGATGGCTTCAATTTTTGGAAAAATTTAATGGCTTCCACAAGGAAGTCACTAAAACATTTGCAAGATCATTTCAAGGAACCGAAGTTGAAGTAGGTGATGTCAAGTTTAATGTCACTGAAGTTTTTATTGCAGAGGCTACAGGGTTGCTCAGAACTAGAGAGAGATGGTTTAAAAATAGAGAATTCCACAATGACTCCTGGAAACAAATTTTAAAATCACCAAATATGGATGTTAGTGTATTCAAGAAAGGAATTCCCAGCTCTGCATTGAAAAACAAATGGAGAAACATACTACTTCTTTTGCAAAAATTTGTTACATGTGAGGGTAGATATGGGACATTTTATGTCTACCACATTAGACTAATGATGCATTTTCTGGGAGAAGATTTAAACCTACCATATTTCTTGCTTCAAAGTCCGAAGAAGATGGCTTCCTGTGTTCAGAGAAGAATTCAATTTTTAGAGACAACCCTGTATCATCATGGTTTGGTCAAAATTTTGATTGAGCATCATCTAGCTAAAACAAATGATACATGGGATGATTTCTTAATAAGAAATCATTTTGAAGAAGAAAAAGAACCATCACCTGAACCACAGCCTACAAGAAGAAGTAGGAAATGGAGGGCTTCATAAGTTGAAATTGATAAAACAGTCCAAGAAAGCAGTGAGGAAATCATTTTAGAGAAGTTGACTCAAATCAAGAGGCAACTTAAGGAAGAAAAGGTAATCAGGAAATCTGCCATGGAGAAAGGAGAGGAATCTTCTCAGCCTAGAAGAAGCCACAGATTAAAAGGAAAACTGAAGAAAACACTAATCAAGCAAACAGGGGTAATCAATATAGAAGATGAAGAAACATCCATTGAAGAGGATGTTGAAGAAGATTTTTATGAGGGAACCCCTGAAGTTGACCCTGCTCAACAGGAAATTTATGACTATGTGGAAACTTTGAGAGGAGAGCTTCAGAAAGAAGAGAGAGAACCCCCAGTCCTCCACTGTCTGAAATAGATATATTAAGAAGGGATAGGTATGAGTTGGAATTTCTGAATAGACACATCAAAAACGAAAATGAAATTCTCAAGGATCAAATCAAGCTCAAAACTGATATGAACTCAACCTTATCCCTGCATATAGACAAAGTGGAGAAGACCAATGAGAAGTTGAAGACAAGGAACAAAAAGCTAATTAGGGCACTCACCAACCTCAGGTTCAAACTTGTTATCAGGAAACCCAGAAGACCTCTAGCTTCCAGACAAAGGAGAAGAAGGGGATTAGATGTCCTTGCAGAAGCCTCTGAATTCATAGGATAATTTGCATGAGGACATGCAAGAGACAGCAGTGGGGGTATGTTGAGCCTCAAAATTGTGCTTTCCTTCACCTCATTTTACCTCATTTTCCCTTGTCCATTTCTATCTTAGACCCAATTGATCAATAAATATAGTTAAAATTTCTTCTAGAATGATTTACATGACTGACTTGTTAAATTTTGTGATTTTTTCCATTGTTAAGGATTTTGACCGGAACTAGCTGCAGAATGCAGACATTCCGTAGCTAACCGGCGATTCTGCAGCTGCCTTCATGTTTGAGTATGTTCCAGGTGGCCTCTTGAGAAAAACCGCATATGAGCATGATCCACGTCATGTCTACATGGTTCGTTGCTCATCATGGAGAAAGAAATGAATTCTGGGTATGGTTTTGAACGTGGGGAACACATTTAGGAAGGAAGACTCCTATTAGGATTGTCTCAGTCTAGATATCTTTTCTTCTTCACGTAGCCACTTCAAAGAATCCTAACGTGATTTGGATAAGGAAAGACAGTGTTCCTGAATTATTGTAATTATTGTTACGTGCATTTGCTTTATAAACTCTTGGGAGACCGAGAGCTATGTTAGAGATTTTATATTAGATTTGCTGCTAGATTTTGTTTAAACTCTGTGTTACATTCCTGAAAACGCAGAGTGTTATGTTCAAACTATTGCATCGTTAATGGAGCAGACAAAGTTATTTTGAAGGCGTGATTTAATTTGGAGTTGAATGCCGTCAAGTGGTAGAGGGCCCCTGCCTCTTGCACGGATTTATTTTGCGTAAATTAGATAAGTTTTCCTAGCTGCCTTTATGTTTTGCATTTCAATTGGTAGTTGTTTTTTTTAGCTACTGTAGTCGTATTCATTCTAACTCTTCCACCAGAAGATACTCTTCCAAAAGACCATAATGATGAATGTTGAATGACTATAGTATTGTAGAAATAGGAGTTGAATTTGTAGTTGTTTTAACTAGCTACTGTAGTTATATTCATTCCAGCTCTTTCACAAGAAGACACTCTTCCAACAGATTATAATGATGAATGATGAATAGCTATAGTCCTGTAGGAATTAGTTGTAGTTTTTGCTATTCACTATCATAGTTACACTTGTTCTAATCACTCTTCCACAAGAAGAAACTCTTCCAAGACATCCTTAAGAAGTTCAAGACATGACTGTGATAATGAATGATTTAGTTGTGTGTTTGTACTAAGTATCATCTCTGATCTTGCTCTTAAACGCTTGCCCAAGACATCATAATGACGAGTAGGGTATGGATATGATATCTTAGTTTTTCATTTGTTTTCAGTCTATTTGCTTACAATTGCACTCAATTACACAGTCAGAATTGTTCTACCTCTTCCAAAAGAAGGAACTCTTCCAAAATATCACTAATGATGAACAAACAGATTGTGTAACTTCATAGAATAATGCATGTTAGCATAGTTAGAACGCTTCGGAGTTTCATTGCATTTAACTCATGTTCAGTTACTTTGTTTCAAGTTTGATGATGACTTATAGTTCAACATTGTTCTAGATTAGTGGCATCTTAGGTTCATTCTTAGATTAACTCATTGCACTTGCACTTCATATTCAAATTTTCATCCATTGCACAATAGATTATTTCAGTTATTAGGATTAACAAAATAGTCTTCATTATTCACAAACATCTTTTTGTTCTAAAATCTACAAATGATCCATAGCCATATGAACAGAAGACAACATCACTATAAGGTCTGAAGTATCTCTGCAATTTCCTCATCATTTTATAAACAGAGCTCTTCCTCAAAAGAACTACTTTGAAAAAGAAACCAATAACTCTTTGAGTAAAGGTTCTATGACATTCAATTAAATTGCAGAATAGAACTAGGAATTAGTCATAGAATAGAAGAGCTTAGAACAAAATGTTGCATCATTAGTGTTTAACTGTTTAGTTAGAGGATTTGCATAATTAGTGATCATTTCTCAAGTTTAGTTTGTGTCATTTGCCTAAAAAGTCATTATCAAGATTTTGCTTTTATTTAGTCATAGTTTAGATTCTGCTTCAGTGTTTCCAATTGCATTTTCCATTCCATACATTAGGCTTAACTCTGTTTTGACCACCAACCCTTTCCATTAGTTTTCTAGACATTTCCATTGTGAACATAAAAATCACCAAAAGACCAAAAACATCATAAATCATCACAAAAGACCAAAAACATCACAAAACACTACATACAATGCATTAGGAAACAAGCACCTAGGTACATATGGTACACTTCACTTCAGCAGTTTACAAATCCTGGTTGACAATTAAATGAGCTCAGTTTAGGAGGCTAGATTGAGACCAAACAAGAGACACATGGAGACATAGATATGGAGGGGGGGGAGAGGGGGAGAGCGAGAATGAGAGAGAGAGAGGGATATAGTGACAAAGTTGGAGGGTGGAGAGAGAGTGTGTGTGTGATGGGGGGAGAGACAGAGGGAGGTGGGAGAGAAAGGGGGAGAGAGGAAGGAAAAGAGATGGGACTTGAGAAAGGGGGGGAGAGAGAGATGGAGTTGGAAAGGAGAAATATAGGGAGGGAACAATAGAGACATTGAGAGATATAGGTAGAGAGAGAGAGGGAGTAATAAGGGAGAGATAAAGATGGCATGAGGGAGAGAGGATACAAGGGAAAGGAGAGGATAGAGATAGGGAAATAAGGGGAAGAGAGAGACAAGGAGACATAGATATGAAGGGGGGAGAAATGGGGAGAGAGAGATGGGGAGAGAGAGAGAGGTGGAGAGATAGAGGGCATGACAAGGGAGAGATGAAGATGGAATGAGGGAGAGAGGAGATGAGGGAATGGAGAGAAAATGAGATGAAATAGATAGGGAAATAAGGGGAAGAGAGAGACATGGATAAATATATATGGAGGGGGGAGAGAGGGGGAGATCAAGAAGGAGAGAGAGAGAGGGAGATAGTGACAGAGTTGGAGGGTGGAGAGAGATTGTGTGTGTGATGGGGGGAGAGACAGAGGGAGGTGGGAGAGAAAGGGAGAGAGAGGAAGGAAAAGAGAGGGGACTTGAGAGAAAGGAGAGAGAGATGGAGTTGGAAAGGGGAAAGAGAGGGAGGTTCTAAATAGATTTTTTTACAATACCATGGGCCAATACCCACAAGAGAAAGATAGAGAGAGGGAGGGAGGGAAAGAGAGAAGAGAAAAATCATAATACCATGGGCCAATACTATGTTTTATCAATACCATGGGACATCTAGGCTTTCGATAATTATGTTATGGATCTATGCTTTTAATTATTATGTTACAATACCATGGGTCAATACCAGACCCATTAGGTTATAAATACCACATACTTATTTCAAAATCACAATATTTTAAAAATACTTTATTTTAATTTAATTTTATAACATTTTTTAATTAAATATAAAATAAAAAATGTAATAATTACTTTTGAGGTATATCTAAACTCACCATCCTCACCACTACTAAAATATTCCCATAGAGATTAAATCCAGGTTTTAATAAATGGAAAATGAGAATACTTTTATATATACAAATGTGAAATTTATATAATATATATAATATTATAAATAACCACAATAGATGCATGTGCATGGTTCTTCTAAGTTTTTTTTTGTTGTATTTTCTTTGATATGATTGATCCAAAATACAGGTTTAACAATTTTACAACCGATTATGTTTTTTTTTTAATTTATATATTTTCTTAAATAAAATACAAGGGGATCATATTTAAGAGAGAGAGAGGGGGGGGGGGAATAGAGTGGGGGAGAGAGACATAGAGGAGGGAGAGAGAGGAAGGAAGAGAGAGAGGAGGAGGAGAGAGAGGAAGAGAGGTGGATTTGGAGGGGGAAAGAGGGGATGAGGGAATGGAGAGAAAAGTAGATGAAACAGATAGGGAAAGAAGGGGAAGAGAGAGACATGGATACATATATATGGAGGGGGGAGAGAGGGGGAGAGCGAGAAGATGAGAGAGAGAGGGATATAGTGACAGAGTTGGAGGGTGGAGAGACAGAGTGTGTGTGATGGGGGGAGAGACACGGGGAGGTGGGAGAGAAAGGAGAGAGAGGAAGGAAAAGAGAGGGGACTTGAGAGAGAGGAGAGAGAGGGGGGAGAGAGAGATGGAGGTTGAAAGGGGAGAGAGGGGGAGGAAACAACAAAGACATTGAGAGATAGAGGTGGAATGAGGGAGAGAGGAGACGAGGGAAGGGAGAGAAAAGGAGATGATAGTGATAGGGAAAGAAGGGGAAAATAGAGACAAGGAGACATAGATATGAAGGGGGGGAGAAAGGTGGAGAGTGAGAAGGAGAGAGAGGCATATAGTGACAGAGTTGGAGGGCACAAAGAGAAAGAGCGTGTGATGGGGGAGAGACAGAAGGAAGTGGGAGAGAAAGGGAGAGAGAGGAATGAAAAGAGAGGGGACTTGAGAAAGAGGAGAGAGAGAGGGAGTTGGAAGGGGGAAGGGTAGAAAAATACATTGAAAGATATAGGTAGAGAGAGAGAGGGGGTGATAAGGGAGAGATGAATATGGAATGAGGGAGAGAGAGGAGGGAAAATAGAGGGGACTTGAGAGAGAGAGAGAGAGAGAGAGAGAGAGAGAGATAGTATGTTTTGTGGGTGAGAAGGAGAGACAAGGGGAGATAGAGATATAGATGAAAGGGAGTGAAAGGGAAGAAGAGGGAGGCAAAGAGAGGGAGTGAGGAAGAAATATAGATATGGAGAGAGAGAAGGGGGGAGAGAGACGAAGGGAGATAGAGATATAGATAGAGGGGGCGCACGAGAGAGAGAGAGAGAGAGAGAGGGTATATGTTTTTGGGGTGAGAAGGAGAGACAAGGGGAGATAGGGATATAGATGAAGGGGGGAGAGAGGGAAGAAGAGACAGGAAAAGAGAGAGAGGGGGGGGGGGAGAGAGAGAGAATGACATGTGTTTAGGGGGTTGAGATAGAGAGACAAATAAATTGCATCATCCACTTTAGTTAAAATGGTCTAGTTTTACTAAATTTTAGTTCTTGAATAGGTATTGATGCGCATTTGGAAATTGTAGCAAGCATCATTGTAGAGAGGGTACATTAGGATTGCAATTTTACCAGCCTTAGTCTTGCTTCAAATGCACATTCTACACATAGCATTACTTCACTGGGCCTTGGGAGTATTTCAATGTTATTATTATTTTTAATTATTTTTCTTGGGTATTTTTGAGGTGGTCAAGTTATAGTTGGTTGGTGGTTTATTGGATTCCATGAATACTCAATGTCTTCAACCATGTAGAGGTTTTTTCACCATGTAAATTGTTACAATAGTTTGTTGCAATTGTCAATAAAAATCGATGATATATACAAGAAGTTATACTACATATTAGAATTATGACCACCACAAGATGTAAACCCTATACTATTGAGGCAGCAATGAAAAATACTAAAATACTCTGTTGTTGTTAGAGTGAGTTCAATTCAAAACGTTTCTTTCCAATTTCTAAGATAATGTTCTCTGAGGAAACATTGGAGATATTAAACATCATCAAATGCACTACATTAGAGTTTCCCATCGAAGTTGTAGATTTTACACCAAAATTTATGAATAATTAGGAGCTGATGTTTGGCTCGCTCATTTTCATCTAATATGTGATGATGTCTGTAATATCCCCAACCGTTTAACCGGTTGGACCAAGTCTTAATGGTATAAGACTAATAAATAAAATAATAAATAAGCGGCTCTGGCCCATGGTTTTTCTTTTTAGATTGTGTTGACCCCAGGTATTTGCTCCTGGTTTTTCCCTTTGGTTGTTTTGCCCCAGGTAATTGCCCATGGTTTTTCCAAGTAGCCATCTATAAAAGGAGAAGGAGGAAAAAAAGCAAAAGATGGACTTTGATCTTCTCTTCTTGATATTTTGAGAGCTCAAGCGAGTTTTCAAGTCGTGGGTTTCAGGTGAGACCCTCAGCACTCTTCGGTGAAATTCGATTTCACCCTAGTGGGCAAACCCGACTTCGGTGATCATTCTTATCACCCTAGTTGGAACACATTGCTTTCATTTTTGTTTCTGGAAAGGGTTATGCGTATCATATCATCTATATCCAGTTTATAAGTTGAGATATCTATCACGGGAAATTCTACTGCTTATTGGAGTAGTCAGCTGCGCATTTCCCATTATCTGTTCATCAACAGGCAAGGAGGATTTCTTGGCAAGTAGTCTTACGTTGAATAATTTCAATTTACCTTATTCCAAGGCTCTGCTGAACGTAGGAAGGGTGTCACTCTGCGCCGATTGATCGAGGAAGCATGTGCAATACAACATAGCCGCACAGCCCCTAAGAAATCTTTGTCTGCGCTTAGTACTGGAGTCCAAACAACGTTTTAGGCCATCCGATCGAACCCTGTCTCCACATGAGCGCTGGAGTCAACGATCCGCCAAGCCACGCTGTCAGGTAGCTCGATGGAGCCGTGGCATCCTGCGTGTAAATTTGCATAGGCCCAAGCAATTCTCGATCTGCGCAGACAGATCTGAGAATTACATACGATCCTTTGTGCACTACTCGACCCTATTGTAATCTAGATAGGCCGTCTTATTTGCTGCGGGCCCCCCCTTATTTTTCTGATGGACTATGAAGAATTGGCTATGAGCCTCTTATTTGCAATTCTGTATGGCACATTGTGTATCAGCGTGGGCACCTTTTTAATAAAATTCTCAGCCGATTCTTGCTGAAAGGGTTATCCTTCATTCATGTTTATTCGCAGTTAGTATTTCTGCATCCTTATTTTACAAATTTAATATATTATTCGGTGAGAATATTACAGTGGTATCGGAGCCATATCTTGGCCAGCTGTGGGATGCCAAGAAAAGAAAAGGGTATTACTGTTAATTGGGAAGGAAAAAGGGCTAGGAGTGAAGGAAAACCCGAAGGGGAAGAAAGACCCATGGGTGATCACGAGACTACCAAACTTGAAGATGTTTTACAAAGGATCGTTGAGGCTCAAGACACCATCATAAAACTCCTTAGAACACAGAATGGGCAACCTAATGTGCAAAGCAATAATGGGGAAGGAGGCTCCCATTCAGGTGGGGATGGTCCACCGCAGGAGTACATCAATGTTCATAGCAACGATCCATTACACACTCGGAGCAGCCCTTTTAGCCGGCCAACTATGCCTCCATTTTTGGATGACTCCTCCAGGGAACAAGACTGCCATTCACCTATTGCAGAGACAGTTACCGCCTGGATGAAAGAATACGATACGTTGCCTCCCAACGTAAAAGCAACCCTGAACCTTAATGACTTTTACTATATGAAGAGCAAACAACAAAGGAGGGCAACCAAATACGGGGGCCATCAGTCAAACAGAGATTTGCAGAAAGTTGTGGGGAAGGTAACTCTTCCTTATTTTGATGGATCGTCGAAATTTTTAGCACGGTCATGGGTATAGAAACTGGATACATATTTCCAACTCAATCCCATGCGGGAAAAGGATGCCATCAAGTATGCCACACTTCATCTGGATGGAGAAGCGCATGAATGGTGGCAACATGGTATGACCACTCTGGGACATGCCAACATCATCTCTTATACAGAATTCACATGGAGGTTAATAGAAAGATTTGATATAAAGGATCCTGAGATATACTTCCGTGAGCTAACCCAGCTCCGACAGACAGGGAACCTTGAATCTTATGTTGCAGAATTCTAGAGGCTTGCAGTTATGGTCAATGACCTCTCCATGACCAAGTTGGTCATGTTATTTATAGAAGGGTTGTCAGAACCCCTACGGGGTTGGGTTAGGGCCTACCAACCCGCCACCTTGCAAGATGCAATCAATCATGCAAGGGATATGCAGGATGCAGTACCCAAGAATAAATTTCCACCTAAATTTTCTTTTCCTCAAAAAGGGAAGGAAATCAAACATCAGCAACAGGAGCCAGTTGGTAAGGGGAAGCTGGATGATGAGACCAGAAAATATCTCAGAAGGAGAAGGCTATGTTTTTCTTGTCAAGAACCTTGGGCACTGGGACATCGGTGTACTAAAGGGAAGGCACACTATATTGAAGTATTTTCTGAAAGCGAAGATGAGGAAGAGAATCCAGAGTTCGATCAAGGGGAATCGCAAGGCATGGGAGCAATACAGGAAGAAGTCCAGGAAGTTGTCATTGCCTCTCTCACAGGGGTCCCAAGATATCACACCCTCCGAGTTAGGGGTACCATACAAGGACAAAAGGTCACTGTGCTAATTGATGGTGGGGCCTCCCACAACTTCATTGATGCAGAATTCGTAGCCAGAAGGGGACTAGACACTGAAGAATTTGAAGGCTTCACAGTGTTGATTCCTGGAAAGAAAGAGCACAACCGCATGTCCTGCATTAAGATAGTTCCTAACATGAGCCTAGCAATGGGGAACTACAAAGTTATAGATAAATTCTTTATCGTAGACTGCCTAGACTCTCATGTAGTATTGGGGGTACAATGGCTATATTCCATCGGAACTCATACAGTAAACTACCAAGACTTGGAACTCGCATTCACGGGACCAGATGGTAAAAATGTGAAGTTGAGGGGAATGCATGCATATCCTCCCAAGGTGGTGACATCCAATCGGATGGAGGCAGATCTCCGACATGGGATATTGTATGGGCAGTAGAGTGCCGAATCATGGAGGAGAAACCAGTAGAGCAACACAAGGAGTACCCACCTGATATTATGGCACTATTGCAAAAATACCAGAATGTCTTTGGAGATATTCCCCCAGGACGTCCACCTGATAGGGGATTTGAGCACATCATCGAACTAGAAGAAGGGGTCCAAGCTGTCATCACTACCCCTTATTGGCACCCCAAGGTGTACAAAGATGAGATAGAAAAGGCAATAAAAGAATTGTTGGCACTAGGACACATTCGGCCGAGTTCGAGCCCCTTTGCTTCATCAGTAGTCTTGGTGAAGAAAAAGGATGGGTCCCTGAGGATGTGTATAGATTATCGAGCATTGAATAAAAAGACCATCAAAAATCGATATCCTATCCCTAGGATCGACGAATTGATGGATGAGTTAAAGGGAGCCAAATACTTCTCAAAAATTGACCTTCGCTCAGGGTACCACCAGATCAGAGTTCGAGATCAAGACATTCCAAAAACAGCTTTTCGATGCCACTATGGACATTATGAGTTCCTAGTGATGCCTTTCGGATTGACCAACGCCCCTGCAACATTTCAATCATGTATGAACCATATATTCAACAAGCAGCTGCGTAAATTTGTTTTGGTCTTCTTCGATGACATCTTGATCTTCAGTAAAACATGGGAAGAGCACCTGCAGCACCTGGATACGGTCCTGGGAATATTGGAGGCACAACACTTTTATGCCAAAATCTCTAAATGTGAGTTTGGAATGACAGAAATGCTATATCTGGGTCACATCATTGGAAGTCAAGGTGTTAAGGTCCACCAAGAGAAGATTGAGGCCATTCTCAATTGGCCAACTCCCAAAAATGTAACAAAGTTAAGAAGTTTCTTAGGTATTTGCACTTATTACAGGAGATTTGTAAAGGGATATTCACAACTAGCAGCTCCTCTTATGGACTTGACAAAAAGAGGAGCCTTTTTATGGACAGAAACAACCCAGGAGACTTTTGAACGGATGAAGAAAGTCATGAGTTCGTGTCCAGTTCTAGCCTTGCCAGACTTCTCTCAGCCCTTTGTATTGGAGTGTGATGCTTCTGGGGAAGGAATTGGGGCTGTTCTAACACAGAACCATCATCCCATTGCTTTTGAGAGTAGGAAGTTGCATAATTATGAACGCTCTTACTCCATTTATGATAAAGAAATGTTGGCTATTATGCATGCACTAGCCAAGTTTCGTCCATATCTAGTGGGGAATCGGTTCAAAGTCAAGACTGATCACAATAGTCTCAGATACTTCCTTGATCAGAAGGGATTAAATGAGAGGCAGCAAAAATGGGTCAGCAAGATCCAAGCCTATGATTTTGAGATTGAATATGTCAAAGGTAAAAACAATGCAGTGGCAGACGCCTTGTCAAGGAGGCTAGCTACCTTCTCTCTCATAGACATTGTAGATGACTGGAAGTCCCATCTTTTGGTGGAATACTCAAAAAATAAATCAGCGTGCGAGATCCTTGACGGACAGTCAGCAGACATCCGTTATAGAGTTGTCAATGATATCATCTATTATAAGGATCGAATTTATCTAGTACCGGAGTCCCAAATTAAGAAGAAGATCTTACAAGTAGCCCATGACTCTCCTTTAGCCGGGCATCCCGGTTTTCTGAAGACTTATAGGACCATCAGGGAAAGGTTCACATGGAAGGGACTCAAGAAGGACATTATCAAATATGTTCAAGAATGTGGTATCTGTCAAAGTAATAAAGTTGAACATACACACCCGACAGGTTTATTACAACCACTACCTATTCCGGAACAAAAATGGGAAAGTATATCTATGGATTTCATTACAGGGCTACCTTTTTCACAAGGTAAAGATTGTATTTTTGTGGTGGTGGATCGTCTCACCAAGTACGCTCACTTCTTTGCAATCCCCTCCAAAAGTTCTGCATCTCAAATAGCTGAAATATTTTTCCAAGGGGTGTTTCGTCTGCATGGTTTGCCCAAAACCATTGTGAGTGACCGTGACAGTAGATTTATGGGAGCATTTTGGCAAGAATTATTCAGGTTGACTGGAACAGAACTCACTCCTAGTACCAGTTATCACCCGCAGACATATGGACAGACAGAAGCAGTGAATAAATGGATGGAAGGTTACTTACGAGATTACGTCACAGGACATCAACGAGCATGGACCAAGTGGTTGTACTGAGGAGAATATTGCTATAACACTACTTATCACATGTCCATAGGGATGTCACCTTTCCAGGCCCTCTATGGGTACGAGGCACTATCTTTTGCAGATACAATGTTTGGAGATAGTAGAGCACCTTTGGCAAAGGATTGGATCCAGGGGTGCCAGGATATTCTGAGAACCCTCAAAGACAATTTGCAAACGGCACAGAATCGACAAAAGTTATATGCATATCGTCAAAGGATAGAGAGGAATTTCGAAGTAGGAGATGAGGTCTATCTCCGGCTTCAGCCATACCGGCAGTCTACTTTGAAGCAGAAGGGGGCAGAAAAATTAAAGCCACGATTTTATGGGCCCTATCAAATTGTCCGGAAAATAGGAGAACTGGCATATGAGCTGGAACTTCCCGCAGAGAGCAGAATTCATAACATCTTTCATGTCTCCTGTTTGAAGAAAGCATTAGGATCAAACATAAGATCATCACCAGAATTACCGCCACTAGATGAGGAGGGCCATCTTCAACTGGTTCCTGAGGAGGTATTGGAGGTGCGGGAAAGGAAACTTCGAAGCAGGATCATCCGCAAATATTTGGTACGATGGAAAGATCTTCCCGTTGAAGATGCCACTTGGGAAGGAGAGCATATATTGCAACATCCAACATTGAAATTGCTTGAGGGCAAGCAATTTTGGGCAGGGGGAACTGTAATATCCCCAACCGTTTAACCGATTGGACCAAGTCTTAATGGTAGAAGACTAATAAATAAAATAATAAATAAGCGGCTCTGGCCCATGGTTTTTATTTTTAGATTGTGTTGACCCCAGGTATTTGCTCCTGGTTTTTCCCTTTGGTTGTTTTGCCCCAGGTAATTGCCCATGGTTTTTCCAAGTAGCCATCTATAAAAGGATAAGGAGGAACAAAAGCAAAAGATGGAATTTGATCTTCTCTTCTTGATATTTTGAGAGCTCAAGCGAGTTTTCAAGTCGTGGGTTTCAGGTGAGACCCTCAGCACTCTTCGGTGAAATTCGATTTCACCCTAGTGGGCAAACCCGACTTCGGTGATCATTCTTATCACCCTAGTTGGAACACATTGCTTTCATTTCTGTTTCTGGAAAGGGTTATGCGTATCATATCATCTATATCCAGTTTATAAGTTGAGATATCTATCGCAGGAAATTCTACTGCTTATTGGAGTAGTCAACTGCGCATTGCCCATTATTTGTTCGTCAATAGGCAAGGAGGATTTCTTGGCAAGCGGTCTTACGTTGAATAATTTCAATTTACCTTATTCCAAGGCTCTGCTGAACGTAGGAAGGGTGTCACTCTGCACCGATTGATCGAGGAAGCATGTGCAGTACAGCATAGCCGCACAGCCCCTAAGAAATCTTTGTCTGTGCTTAGTACTGGAGTCCAAACAACGTTTCAGGCCATCCGATCGAACCCTGTCTCCACATGAGCGCTGGAGTCAACGATCCGCCAAGCCACGCTGTCAGGTAGCTCGATGGAGCCGTGGCATCCTGCGTGTAAATTTGCATAGGCCCAAGCAATTCTCGATCTGCGCAGACAGATCTGAGAATTACATACGATCCTTTGTGCACTACTCGACCCTATTGTAATCGGGATAGGCCGTCTTATTTGCTGTGGGCCCCCGCTTATTTTTCTGATGGACTATGAAGAATTGGCTATGAGCCTCTTATTTGCAATTCTGTATGGCACATTGTGTATCAGCGTGGGCACCTTTTTAATAAAATTCTCAGTCGATTCTTGCTGAAAGGGTTATCCTTCATTCATGTTTATTCACAGTTAGTATTTCTGCATCCTTATTTTACAAATTTAATATATTATTCGGTGAGAATATTACAATGTCTGAAATTTTTGAGGTTGTGATGCAAATTTAGATTTGGAAAGATAACTATCATATTGTTCATGAGTTAATATTATTTTATTTAGCCTATGTGATGTCATATACTACCTGTATTTTTTCAAAATCTATCAAATATTTGCTATTGGATCTTGAAAGACCATCTTTCAAGGTTAAGATACAATCTATGTTGGAAAGGTTATAGAACCTATCAATTTGGCATAATGTAAGTGATTTCTTATACCTTGAATGGCATTTTTTTACTAATTTTCATCTTCAATAATTTTTTATATGTCACAATGTTTGTGTAATTTATGCTTTACCACGTTTCCTTTACAACATCTGGTACAATTGCTAATTTTAACATCAACACAAAAATTTGCATTATAAATATCAACCCCATATTATTAGCATCAACGCAAAAGTCTACCACGATCCACTAAAAAGTAAAAAACAAAACAAAATATTATGAACATCCATAGGAGAGGACAAACATCCATAGCAAAGTAAGAAAAATCCACCAAAGAACATTACAAACACAGAAAAATCAATCAAAGAATATTACAAACACAGACCCAAAAAGTAAAAGAATTTCTATCCCAAAATATTACAAGCATCCAACATATTCCCGTTTAACATTTTTTCTTTGCATATGTTATATTTATTTTTTTGTTTTTTAAAAGAAAATTTTCATTACATTATTGATTTACATCTGTCCGACAAAGGCCCGGGTCCATAATTTGAATTTTGGGCAATAGATAAGACGCCCATCCCAACGTCAACCCCTACGCAAAGTAACACTAGGTCTCTATCATTACCGAATAACTAAAGGTTTCTGCATCCACTAATCAGCCCACTGGATATTGCGTCTTCATGACCGCTTTGGTTAATCCATGTTATGGACCATAGTCCAGGTTCAGGGAGGCGATGTACACACTAAACAATTGCCATGCTCGTACTCACACATCAATGGTCGGTTGTTTATTCAATGTATTTGGATTATGACAAACAGAGAGGCAGCGTCTCGTTCATAGCCCATCTTTTTAATAAAAGGGACATATCAGATGGAGGAGCCATGGGAAATATTTCAATGGAGATCCAGCAGCTTCCTCTTCTCTTTCATACTGCGTTTGTGTTTGGGCTGCTCTTGTTCTGCGTTTTCTGTACACGTATATCATGTCGCCTTAACCGTTGTAGCAATCCCATGTTGCAGGCCGTTTACGGTCCGAAATCCTATCCGGTGGTGGGTTCGTTGTTTTCTTTCTGGAAGAAGAGAGGAAGCGGGGTGTTGCTAGAATGGTATGCCCAGATGCTGGCAAACTCTCCCACGCAGACAATCGTGGTGGAGCGTCTCGGGGGAGTTCGAACGGTGGTGACTGCCAATCCAGCGAATGTCGAACACATTCTGAAGACGCAATTCGATAATTATCCGAAGGGCGAGCCTTTCACGGCCATCCTCCAAGATCTTCTGGGCAACGGGATCTTCAATTCCGATGGCGATGCCTGGAAGCTGCAGCGGAAGGTTGCTAGCTACCATTTCACCTCCCGATCCCTCCGCAATTACAGTGGAAAAGCCGTGGCCGAGGTCACGGATAGGCTTCTTTCGATTCTACACCATGCCAGTGAGAGGGCTAAGTGCTTGGATTTGCAGGACGTTCTGCAACGTTCTGCATTTGATACTATTTGCAAGGTCGCGTTCGGGGTAGAACCCGATCCAGCTTCTCTGGATGTGACCCTTCCTGTTTCGGACTTCGCCCGGGCTTTGGATGTGGCCACGGAGCTCTGCGCAAAGAGAGCCACGGCGCCGATCTCGTTGTTGTGGAAGATCAAGAAGAAGCTCAACGTAGGGTCCGAGAAGCGCCTCTCGGAAGCCGTTAGGGTTGTGCAGGACTTCGCCACGGATGTCATCCGACGACGGCGACGGGAGATGATGGCTGCTGCCACTCCCACCTGCATTGAACACGACCTTCTGTCGAGATTCGTCCAGGCGCTCGGGACCAACGTAGTAACAAATGATAACGATGTGACGGAACATTTTCTTCGAGACACAGTCATCTGTTTCATCTTGGCGGGCAGAGACACCACGTCGGCTGCATTAACGTGGTTCTTCTGGCTCTTGTCCTCTCATCCCAAAGTAGAGGAAGCGATTTACAAAGATATAACCGATCTCGTCGCTGCAAGAAAATTTCAAGACCCAGTAAATAGTAAGTCATCCGGCGCGCTTGTGTTTTCCAACGAGGAGCTGCAGAGCATGAATTATCTGCACGCCGCAATCTGCGAATCCATGAGACTTTACCCGCCGGTGCCCTTCGACTCCAAGCACGCCCTGCACGAGGACGTTCTGCCAGACGGAACATTCGTGGGAAAGGGGAATCGGGTGACTTACCACCCGTACGCCATGGGTCGGATGGAGACCATCTGGGGCGCGGACTGCCTCGAATACAGGCCCGAGAGGTGGCTCAACGACGAAGGCGTCTTCGTTCCGCAGAGTCCGTTCAAGTTTGCAGTGTTCCAAGGCGGAGTTCGCGTGTGTCTGGGCAAAGAAATGGCTTTTATTCAGATGAAATACATCGCAGCCTCCGTCATTTCAAAGTTCGGGTTGCGTCCACTACATGTAAATCCAAAATGCATTTCCACGTTGACTGCACGGATGGTTAGCGGTCTTCCTGTTCTCGTGGACGAGAGGATACCTGCAGTTGGTCCCCAACGTGCATTGTGAATATATCATGATACCAGTGTTTCTTGAGAATGATTCAAGATTTTCAAATAACGTTGATACCAAGCCTTCACAACAGTGTTCAACCTAGGATTGCAACTGTAGGCAGCTTGGCATTACGAAACTGTTAACGGCATCTATATGGAAAATTTGTTTTATACCATCACCCTTTGGATATAATGCTCATGGACGAAATCTTAGGAATACACTACCTAGTTGGCAGAGTCATCACAATACAAGTGACTGTATATACCCTAATTTTTCAACGCGCCCTCGGTACAGCGTCGAGATCCTCGAGATAGTTAACAGTCCTCATGATGAGCTGAGGGGCAAAGGAGATTTGGATATATTGTTGCTCAGATATATATACTGTATTATTAAAATCAAGAGATGGTTAATGAGATTTCTATGTATTCCAGATGTTTCAGTTAGCTAGGCCGTTGCAATGTCTCATTGTTCTTATGTTATTAGATTAGGTTAATATTTTTATTATGGAAAAATGATGCAGCCGTAACTCAATTTAAACATATACTCTGTGGACTGTGGGTTATGGGTTAAGACTCACATAAATTCTTTTTATACACAGCGGATATAATTTCAAGTTAAATAAATATACATACGCGAACCAATCACAGTGGATCACTTTATGCAGACCACACCCAAAACCCCGCGGATTCCTTACGTGGAGGGTTCCACAGTACTTTATGCCAATCGCAAGATATCGCAATCGCTTACTCACAACTTTTAATTTTTTGCGAATACCCGAAACACTAACTCTTGCTAAATGCGGTGTCGTGGAGTGTCGGCATGTGGCTGCTCCTCACTCACAACTTTTAATCTTTTGCGAATACCCTAAACACTAACTCTTGCGAAATGCGGTGTTGTGGAGTGTTGGCATGTGGCTGCTCCTAGTTGCATCACATTTTTCTTTCTCTCTGCATCGCATCGCAACCAAAACACTATATTGTGTGAACTTTTAATGTTAAACCTTAAAATTGTCGATGTGCACTAATGCGCAACAACCACATGTGTCTTTCCCAATTCACATCGCAAAATGTCTTGTTTTCCTTGCGACAGTCTTTTATGCTAACCCTTAAACTTTGCGATGTGCGAAATCGCTTTTAATTTCCACGGTAGGCATCTTCATGATCCGACGGCCGCACAATTCCTTCTCTGTACCATTTTGCATCACAAACTATCCAACTTACTTAACTTGCGAAATCTCTTAACTCTTAAATATTTCAATCGCCGATGCGAAATTGCGCCCTGCTGACACGCGTCCTCAACTCACCTTAACACCGTTCATCCCTCGTCTTCGGATTTGCAATTTAATCGCAACCGTTCATTCACCTTCACACTGTTCTTCTTCGTCTCTTTTGCCCGATCTAATCTCTGCCGTCAATCTTAAACCCTCGACTCTACGATTCAATCCTTGTCATCGATTCCTCACTTAGAATTCTTCTAAGTGTACTTTGTTCTTTAGTTGATTGCTCCTCTTTCAGCTATCGCCGCTATGCGATACTGCTTCCCCCACGCTACTCCTCTTGATACTTCTTCGCAATATTTCAACGCTATCTCTCATGAGCTTTGTCTAGCCTACAAATGCGCGGATCCCCTGTGAGTCTTTCCCTCATCTCTCATCTGTGGATCTCTACCATAACTTTGTCCATGTAAAATTCATAGGAACTTCATCCTCTTGCTCAATCTGTCTAGGCATTTAATAGAAAGAACACACATATATAATAATACGTGAATGCAATGCTTGATTTCGACAGGGAAATAAAACAAATTGGTTGAAACAGAGAGCCCGATCAAAATCCAAAACACTTGGAATTAATTTAAAAATTAAAATACACAGAACCCAAGCCCTCGAATGGTTGGTTTTACATTTGTTCCTACTCGCTGTTCAACCCTCTTCACACCTATTTCCCTTTCATTCTCTCTATTTTTCTCTATGGAAGGCAGAACCCCACAATGGTGGATTTGGTTTTGTTTTATGCCTTTCCCAAAATCCCCATATGGTTGAGAAACTGTTATTCAGTTTTAGAACAGTTTATTCAACGAAATGTCTAACTAATCTTTTAACCTACAGATTACAATGGCTATGTTAGCCCACATTAACTTTGAACAAAATACTTTAAAACTAAAGTCTTTAAATTATTAGGACTGCTAGTCCTCTTCCCGAGCCACAATATACTCATCTTCCCAAGCCACAATATATGACTAGCTTGTCACATTATTAGCTCTACCTTAATGCTCATGTATCAAAATGGAATTAAAAATTTTATTCAAAACTTTCCTAACATATGTAACAGTAATTTCTATATATTTTATTATACATGAGGCTTTGTTATGAATTTATTTGACCCCTGTCTCAAGTTGTTTGGGAAGGTCGACCTTTGTCTTGGGAAGGTCAATGGTTTCTTCCAAGATTAAGGAATATAAATAGTATGTATTTATTTACCTTTGTTTTAACCAATATTATGTAGATATGTACATAGTTGTTTGGGAAGGTCAATGGTTTCCTTCAAGATCAAGGAATATAAATGGTATTCAATTATGAGTTTTTTCATTTATTTTTGGAAAATGAATTTTTTTTTGTTTTATTGGTATATTTTTTTGAGTTGTGAACTTTTCACAATTTTAGTCCTTTAAAGATTTTTCAAAGTGTTAAATCTATGCATACGCTCAAAAAAACTAAATTAAACAACCAAAATAAACAATAAAGATAAAATTTAAACAAAAATATTTCAAAACCTTATAATAATTAGACATCTTCATCATTAAATGATAAATATTTATATATATTATTATATAATTATAATTATTATCTATGTAATATTAATTTTAAATATAAAAATTATTAGTTAATTGTAATGGTTAAAAAAGTTAAATTATTATTTATTTTAATATTATCATTTTTATCTTTTAGTGGCAAGTGTATTTGTGTTATAAATTACGAGATTCAATTTCAAATCATTATAAATCAAATTTATAAAAAAATATATTATTAATTATCATCATGTTCAATATATTAGTCTCATCTAAGGATTGAACCATCAAGAAGTGGTGGTTTACGAGATCACCCGATCAAAGTAATAATGAAATAAAATTAATTTTGTAGGTAATAAATTTCATAAATAATTATTATTTCTTATCACAATTACTACAAAGTATTATATAAATGATAGATATTTAAAGTTCAAATTACTATAAATCAAATTAATAAAAAAATAGATTATTATCTATATTTTTATTAAAAATTAAAAGTAATAATGAAATAAAAATAATTTTAAATAATAGATTTTATAAATAATTATTATTATTTTAAATATAATTTTATTGATTATTATAAAAAAATTATATTAAATTGAATGAATTTGAAAAATAAAAAGAAGTTAATTTAAATATTTAAATATTAAGAAAAATTATGTATTTAATGAAATATTTTTATCCATTATATAAAAATAAGAGATAAGAAATTTATGAAAATAGATATAGTTAAAGTAATTAAGATAATTATTTTAATATTAAAATATATGAATCAAATTTAGATTTTTTCTCTTCTTTTAAGTAACTACTATCATCATCATCATTTTATTATTAATTTATTTCAAAATTAAATAAATATAAATCTATATCTTAAAATAAAAAAATATTTTTAAAATTGAATTTGTAAAATTTAAAAGGTTAAATGTATCATTAAAATGCTTATTGATTTTAAATAAATAATGATTTTAAAAGTGTTTATTTAAAATTTATGCATAATATTATCTATTTAACTAATCTATATATATTTAAAAGAAAATACTAAAATAATTAAATTTTTTTAAGAAATATTTATTTTAAAAATATCAATTTATTAAAATAGTTTATTTAACAAAAACATATAAACATGTTATGTAAAATATTATGATGTTCATGCTCCATCCTTTTATTAATTCATGAATCATTCCAATTTTCAATTCCCCTTGTTACAAATATATATCTATCTTTAATTTAATATATATTTATCTTCAATTTAATTGTAAATTCCTAAAACTTAATTCTAAATTATTATGATATTCTAAGATAATATGATTCTTTTTTATATTAATAATTATTTCATTTAACAATAATTTGATCCATATTAACTATGAATCTACTAAGCATTTAGATAATCAAATCTCTTGACATGACAACTTCTTTTAGAGTGAAAAGCTCGAAAGAGGGGTTTGCACCTAATGAGATCTAATACCTCTCACATTTGATAAATCTTTCTCTGTGAGCACATTGACCTACTTTAATCTGGCATAATGAATGATTTTATTTATGACCTAGTTTGAATATTTTATTATTAATAATATTTTTTTGAATCCAATATACCAATTTTATATTAAAAATGAAAGAATTACACATCTAAACAATAAACTATACTGAATTATTTTACTTTTAATTATTTCATCTTTCTAGACATTGGAATATGTGTGTGTGTGTGTGTGTGTGTGTGTGTGTGTCATATCCATGTTGAGCATAGATGAATCACATGTCCTTGTCATATCCAGATAAAGAATGCATCTTTTCAATGTAATTGTAAACTAGTTTAGACATATAAATTAGATGCTTGTTAAATGTTCATAGGTACCAGTTTATAATAAACATCATATTTCCTGTCACGTTCATACTACATAACAAAATTTATTTATTTTTACACTAAACCAAGCAATGGTAAATTTAATGCTTCATCCTAATAAAAACATGAAGTAAATTTCTTATGTATTGACAGTACACAAGCTTCACTCGGAATACATGAGCTATTTTATGACTTACCAATCATGAGTTACCAAAAGTAAACAACGTTATCATTGGAAATATCAAATCTCAATTTATATATTATAAGTCGAACATATCATACACAGGATGTATTAGTATGCATGGTTGGTTTAAATGTCAATACTATAGTTGTATGAGACCAGCTTTGATCTATACCCCTTGCGCATTATCACCCTGTCGTGATCGTATTAATTTCTGAAGTTACGATTATACCCATAAGGGTCTCCTCCACGTGATTAACCAAGGGTCTTTGTGCGAGGTGGCAAGTGATCTGCATGCGGCTTAATTGAGTTTTACACAGATTTTCTCTCGGGATAAGCATAGCGCCATTTGGCAATTCCAATCAATGTTTCCGTCCGTGGCAGATCCCGTCGCCTCCGGCAACTTGATACTCCCGCCAAACTTGGCGGTGCCATTTCCATTGTTACTCTCCATGGCTTTCTCCGACAGCATTCCGACTCCAGTTCTCTGTAATTCCTTCGGCGCTCAATGTATTTAAGACCTTCAGTTGCATTCGGGTTGTGGTGCCTTGCGAAGTCCGTCCTGGAGGTTTTTAAACACGCTCGGTGTTCCGGTTAGCCACCAAGGTTTTTCCCTTTTGTTTTGCTAGCATTCGATTTTATCAACCCTCTGCTATCACGTATTTACAATTTCCTTTCCAGTTTAGCTTGTTGACGGTGTACTGGGTTTGCATTCTCCGCAGGGTTTTCACGCTTAGGCTACACTGTCGCCGTTTCAACCAGCTGACAATTGCTTCCCAAACTGTGCCCTCAGCCCTCAGAAAGAGGGTAAGTTATGGTACCTATCTTTTCGTTGCCATTTATGCTCTGTCGAGTTTTGTTCTGCTTATTTTGGTTCTAATCAGTATTTCTAAACCCTATCTCTTATTTTATTGCTCCAGGTACAACACTGGTTCTTAATCTCTTTCAGGTAATCACTTCTTAGGAATTTCAAACGCTGTCAGCTTTCTAATGGTATTTTCCTTACCCTTTTGGGCATTTAGAGTTCTTACCCTTTACGTTTTGTTTGCAGGTAAGACATGACTCAAACCTCTCATCGGGTTTATCATTTTCTGGAACGACGACTTCTTGCGAGATGCATCTAATAAGAGGGTGCCCCTTCTTCACAGGTATTTAACCCATTCAGGGTGCTCTTCTCAACCAACTGTCCGTCGAGTTTACGGAATTCGCTTGGTTTCGAACACTGGTTGTTATGTGTCTGACACGGCTCGACCCGTGGAGTTATTCTTTTCTTGACTTGTTTTGTAAATGCCCAAATGCAGACCGATGGCGTTTGGGTTCTGTACATATCTACTATAAGCTTTGTTTTATTTATGACACAGTTATAGTCTTTATCTATTCCCTTATACCGGTGAAATGAGTCGTGGTTATTTCTCGACACGTTTATGTTGTAGTCATGCGCAATATACAGTTTTCCAATGGTTATATATATATATATACTTTAAAATGCTTTGGTTTATGCAAGCTCTCCGTCTGAGTTGATAATGGGAAATCTCTATCACTTTGAATATGTGTTCAAATATTATTCCGTTTTCTGTGTTGTCTTCCTTATACTTAAATGATTGTGTCGCATGCAAATTTCCATTCAATTTTTTCTGTTTACTATGGAGTTTCCGTTCTATGATTTCCGTACGGGTTTCAATTAAAGTTCTACAAACCCTAACATGACAGGGTTATCTCTTTCTACTGTTCGCTTATCAGTAGAAACTCAGATTCTTGTTTCTTTGTCTGCTCTGTAGAGCCGTGGCTGTTATGGCCGCGCCTCTTAAATCTTGGTTTAATATTTTTTGTTTACCAATAAATTCTTCTGCTAACCCTTAAGTCCGGGAAAAAAGAACGGTGGTTATTTCTCCTTTCTACAGGTGTTTCATCATAAAATATATAAACAGTATTTTTGATAGGTTACCTGTATATTTTCTCTGCATCCAATATTTCGATGGTTTACGAATAACAAGTAAATAGATTGCTAAGTTCTATTTAAACCTACAGTAGGTCTTTCAAGTTATACTGTTTAAGAAAAATAGTGATTACATAGTAGATGCATAAGTAATCTCTTCGCATTCTGCTTCAGAGTTAACACAGAACTTTTCATACCTATCTTGACATAATAATAGTAACAGTGAACAGATACATCTATTACTTTTACGGGTTCTCATAAATCATTCTTTTCCTAATTTCTTGTCGATCTCTAAGAATTTTCTGTGAAACAGTGCCCTACAAGGGTTTACTCAGACACGTATTTCTTACTACTGCACACACATGCACGTATACATCTATTTAACAGTAATACTCTGAGGCTTACTCAACAGTCTGTCTACTTATCTTTTTAGTACATCTATAGACACTACTGATTTACAAACTTACAGAATATACTTATCTGGTTATAGAATTCTTTCTTTCTAGCTGATGTCCTCCCAACCTTCAAGGGAGGCGATGACGTCCTCCACTTGCCCCCAAGCTCCAGAAATCTGGACGATGCCACGGGTTATCAGTGGAGATACCTCTGCTGTGACCTCTGGACGGCCAATCCAGTCACCAGCAGTAAATTTCGATCATTCCATGGAATTCAGTAGCAATATTTTCCACTGGATCCTTCCAGCTCAAGAAAAAATGCCTTTCCCTCTCTTCCAAGAATTTCAGAACCCTCACCCCTTTCCAAGATTTACTTTTTATCCCCAGGGGTGAGTAACTGTATCTCCTAACTACCCAACCACCTCCTATTCTAGAAAACTTTTACCATCAGCTAATAAAAATATTTTCCTTTTTATTTTCAAATCCTCTTTTAATAATATTTCATAACATAATTAATTCCTTGTTTTTAATTCAAAAATAATATCTCTAGTCTTTTCCAACAGTAAAATAGTAATTGTCTTTTAACTAGTACCTACTAGTTAATTTTCTTTTAGCAAGACTGTTACATCTTCCCCCCCTAAGGGTGACACCGTCCTCGGTGTTTTCAGCTCATATCCGTGAAAAGTTCCGGATAAGCCTCTTGCATGAATTTTTCATCCTCCCAAGTAGCCTCGTCCGGTCCAAAGTGCTTCCATTGCACTTTCACCTGGACAACTACTCTTTTGCGGAGTTCTATTTCTCTTCGATCAAGTATACGTAGCGGCTCGACCAGAAACTCTTCGTCCGGTTCTACCTGAAAAACAAGTGTTCTCAGTTAGTACTTTGTATAGTAACCAAATATATATATCTATATATATATATTTTCTTTTACCTGAACATTCTGCCAATAAATTATCTGTTTCTCATCATGCACGTATCGCTTTAACAATGACACATGAAATACATTATGCACTTTAATATGACTAGGCAGCGCCAGTCTGTAAGCCACTGGCCCCACCTTTTCCAGAATTTGGAAGGGTCCGCAGTAATGAGGGGCTAACTTAGCGCAAGAAGTCCACCTTAAGGTACTTCTTTTAGGCTTAATCCTAACATACACATGGTCACCCACTTCGAATTCACGATAAGATCTTTTCTTATCTGCAAAGACCTTTTGTCGATCCTGAGCGGCTTTCAAATTCTGCCTTATTCTTTTTACTTCCGCTTCTAGCTCAGCCAAAATTTCTGGCCCCAACATTAATTTTGTCTCCGGACCACTCCAGTTAATTGGTGTGCGACACTGCCGTCCATATAACGCTTCGAAGGGACTCATTTTCAGAGACTCCTGATATCCATTGTTATATGCAAACTCCACTAGGTGCAGATAATCCTCCCATTTAGTTGGCTGCCGCATCACATACATACACAGCATATCCTCCAAAACTTGGTTTACCCGTTCTGTCTGCCCATCCGTCTGAGGATGATAGGCAGTACTGAAATGTATTTGGGTACCTAAACCTGAAAACAGGGTTTTCCAAAAGGCGGAGGTAAATTTAACATCCTGGTCTGAAATCACAGTCTTGGGTATTCCATGCAACCTGAAAATTTCTCTCATAAATATGTCTACAATCTGCACCGTCTTGTATGTGGATTGCACAGGTATGAAATGGGCAGATTTACTTAATCTGTCCACCACTACCATTATTGAATCATTCTGTTTCCTTGTCCGAGGTAAACCTGTAATGAAGTCCAAAGAGATCACCTCCCACTTCCATTCAGGAATGGGTATGGGCTGTAGTAATCCCGCTGGGTGCCGATGCTCTACTTTAACCTGTTGGCATTCTAAGCACTTGCTTAAATATTCCGCAATGTCTCTGCGCATACCTGGCCAGTAATATATCTTTCTAATTGCCGAAAGCATCTTTTGGTAGCCGGGATGGCCAGCATAATTGCTGCGATGGTACTCGTCTAAAATTAACTCCTTGAGACTTGCACGGTTAGGAACAAAAGTTCTTCCGCGAAAAGTTAACATTTGTTCTTCATTGCTTCCATACTCAGATGGCTTACCTTGCTCTTCGTCCGCTTCCATCTGCTGCCATAGAAACTTGTACTCTGGATCCTTTCGTGCTTCTTCTCTCAATTGCTCTGACAGCTAGCTTACTGGTTGGCTGAAGTACATCTCATAAACCCCATGCAATTTCCTGCTCAGGGCATCTGCCACTCGGTTTTCTTTCCCCTTAACATGTTGTATGTCCATGTCAAACTCACTTAAAAAGGCATTCCACCTTGCTTGCCTAGAGTTTAAATCCGCCTGCTTAAAATAGCTGGTCAAACTGCTATGGTCGGTCTTATGTACGAACCTTTTTCCCAGTAAATAATGCCTCCACATCCGGAGCGCATGCACGACGGCTGTGAGTTATAGATCATAAGCTGAATACTTCTATTCATGTTCTCTAAATTTCCTGGATTCATAGGCTATTACCTTGCCTTCTTGCGTTAACACTGCCCCAACTCCCTCCTTGCCGGCATCCGTACACACCACATAGTCTTTGCCGGGATCAGCAACTTTCAGCACTAGTGCTGTGGTTAAGAGCTGCTTCAGCTTCTCAAAACTGCTCTGGCATTCATCCGTCCACTTGAAAAGTTTTCCTTTCTTTTGTAAGGATGTAATAGGATAGGCAATCTTGGAAAACCCTTTGATGAACCGCCTGTAGTATCCGGCCAGGCCCATAAACGATCTGATATCTGCCACATTCTGTGGTACTCTTCATTCCATGATAGTCTTAATATTTTCGGGGTCCACTGCTATCCCTTCAGCTGTCACTACATGACCCAAGTACTGGATCTCTGATTTAAAGAAATCGCACTTGCTGAATTTAGCGTACAGCTGATGCTTCCTCAATATTTCCAATACTATTCTCAGATGCTCCTTATGTTCCTCCTCGCTCTTTGAGTAAATCAAAATGTCATCTATGAAAACCAATACAAAGTGATCCAGAAACTGATGAAAAATGCCATTCATCAACCTCATAAAGGTTGCTGGTGCATTTGTCAATCCAAAAGGCAACACCACAAATTCATAATGCCCATACCTGGTGCGGAATGCTGTTTTGCAAACATCCTCATCCTTGATTCGGATCTGATGATATCCAGATCTCAAATCTATTTTGGAGAACACTTTGGCTCCCCGCACCTGATCAAATAAATCATCGATCCTGGGTAGAGGATATTTATTCTTAACTGTCAGCTTGTTGAGTTGTCGGTAGTCCATGCACATACGTAAGGTTCCATCCTTCTTTTTAACAAAGAGGACTGGTGCTCCCCAAGGTGACACACTTGGGCGGATATATCCCTTATCCAACAACTCCTACAGCTGCATCTTCAATTCTGTTAATTCTGGTATACTCATTCTGTAAGGTGTTCTTGACACAGGGGAGGCTCCGGGTAGCAACTCGATAGTGAAATCAATGTCTCTTTTAGGTGGCAACCCTGGAATGTTTTCTGGAAACACGTCCAGGAATTCCTGCACTATAGGAATGTCTTTTATGTCTGCTGCTTTTCCCTTAGATTCAGTATACCCTACTTGAATTTCATACATCTGACATCCTTTCCGGATACATTTGCTTAATTGAGATGCTGTTATGGGGCGTAATTGCACAGGCTTTTTAATTCCTTTAATTTCCTTACGCGTACCATCTAGTGCTCTATAATAAATGGTCTTTTCCTTACATTCCACTAAAGTCCAGTGTTTTTCCAGCCAATCCATTCTGAGTAAAACATCATACGAACCTAATGGTAGAACATTTAAGTCTACCTGCAGTTGCTGTTCTGCAACTTCCAATATGCAATCAGCAATTTTCGCAGTCACTTTGCGCTTTGCCCCGGTGGCTAATTGAACTAACCAGGAGTTTTTAAACCTCTGCTCTTTCAACTTACACATCTCCACTAGTTTAGGACTTACATAGCTTAAACTAGCTCCAGGATCTACTAAAATCGAGACAGGTTTAGAAAGTATAGTACCTTCCAGTTCAATCATTGTGGGTTGAAAGTTAGCCTGTCGATCCTCCAATGCTGCGTTTATACGTGGTATATTCCGCGCCACGTCCCCCACTGTTGATGCTTCCTGCAAGTTTGCCACAGACTCATTCTTTTTCCGTTGTGGACAGTTCTTGTAGTAATGTGCTTCCCCACAGCCCCAACACTGTAGGGGAGGCTTAGAATTCTGCCCTTGCTCTGGTTTGCTTGATGCTTCTGTGGGTTTTTCTTCAGCTGGCCACCTGATTCTTTGATGGTTCCTGTTAAACTGCTTGCTGCCAGCGTTCCGTCCTACCCCCTTAAAGTTGCTTTTACTGCTTTTAAAAGTAGGAGCATTCTTCTGATTTTTCTTGGGCTACCAACCCTTTCCACCATCCCCTTTGGTCTTAAACTGCTGGTAACACATGCGTGCTTTCCGGACAGCTTCATCCATCTTTTGGGGGTTAACAAACTCTATTCTTTCCCTCATGGAAGCAGGCAAACTACTTAGAAATCTCTGTACCTTGGCCTTTTCCTCTCGGAGATATGGTACGTAGCGTAGTAGTGAAGTAAATTTTGTAACATACTCGTCCATAGTCATTGGACCCAGCCGGAGATCGTGGAATTCCTTAGCTTTATCATCATAGAATCTTTCTGTTAGATATTTATCCTTGAAGTACTGCTGGAATGACTCCCAGGTAATGTCTCGCTCATCAATGCTGCGAACATTTTTAACCTCCTCCCACCACAGGGTGGCTTTCTCTCGCAGCTGATATATAGCCAATCGGGCTTTCAGATTGCTACTATACTCATATACCTGAAAATATTTATTGATGTTAATCAACCATGCTTCCGCTGCCTCCTCTGCCTCGCCATCAAACATTGGTGGCTTAATCTTGCGGAACTCTCCCTGCAGCTCCACTTTCTGCCTCTTATGATCCTGCTGATCAAACAGATTTTCTGATTCTGCTTCATTGTTATTACAGTTTTTGCTCTTGTGAGAATAACTCTTTTCAGTGTTTCCAGTGGTGTTATTTCTGGTTTGCTGGTCCTCTGCTTCTGTTGATAGTTCTTTTTCCACACTGGGTTGTCGCATTTCCTGATTTTGTTTATCTGATATACTTTTTAGGATCTTTTCCTGGTCTTGCAACAATTTTTCATTGTCCCTCCGGACTCTCATCATTTCCTCCTGTAACTGCTGTATAGTGTTTAGCAGGAAAACAGTTTGTTGCTGCTGTTCTTCCAACAATCTGCTCGTTTTTTGATGCTGTTCCACAGTTAATTGGACCCACATCTCTAGGTCCATAACTGTTGGACCTTGAGTCTCGTTTGGTTGTGATTGAGACGCTATATCTTCCCTCATATTCTTTCCTCTTCTCAGTGCACTAATACACACATAGCTTTGTTAGTAGACCTTTAGGTGCCAGTGTAGTAACCGGCTCTGATACCACTTGTCACGTTCATACTACATAACAATTTTTTTTTTTTTTTACACTAAACCAAGAAATGGTAAATTTAATTCTTCATCCTAATAAAAACATGAAGTAAATTTCTTATGTATTGACAGTACACAAGCTTCACTCGGAATACATGAGCTATTTTATGACTTACCAATCATGAGTTACCAAAAGTAAACAACGTTATCATTTGAAATATCAAATCTCAATTTATATATTATAAGTCGAACATATCATACACAGGATGTATTAGTACGCATGGTTGGTTTAAATGTCAATACTATAGTTGTATGAGACCAGCTTTGATCTATACCCCTTGCGCATTATCACCCTGTCGTGATCGCATTAATTTCTGAAGTTACGATCATACCCATAAGGGTCTCCTCCACGTGATTAACCAAGGGTCTTTGTGCGAGGTGGAAAGTGATCTGCATGCAGCTTAATTGAGTTTTACACAGAGTTTCTCTCAGGATAAGCATAGCGCCATTTGGCAATTCCAATCAATGTTTCCGTCCGTAGCAAATCCCGTCGCCTCCGGCAACTTGATACTCCCGCCAAACTTGGCGGTGCCATTTCCATTTTTACTCTCCATGGCTTTCTCCGGCAGCATTCCGACTCCAGTTCTCTGTAATTCCTTCGGCGCTCAATGTACTTAAGACCTTCAGTTGCATTCGGGTTGTGGTGCCTTGCGAAGTCCGTCCTGGAGGTTTTTAAACACGCTCAGTGTTCCAGTTAGCCACCAAGGTTTTTCCCTTTTGTTTTGCTAGCATTCGATTTTATCAACCCTCTGCTATCACGTATTTACAATTTCCTTTCCGGTTTAGCTTGTTGACGGTGTACTGGGTTTGCATTCTCCGCAGGGTTTTCACGCTTAGGCTACATTGTCGCCGTTTCAACCAGCTGACAAATGCTTCCCAAACTGTGCCCTCAGCCCTCAGAAAGAGGGTAAGTTATGGTACCTATCTTTTCGTTTCCATTCATGCTCTATCCAGTTTTGTTCTGCTTATTTTAGTTCTAATCATTATTTCTAAACCCTATCTCTTATTTTATTGCTCCAGGTACAGCACTGGTTCTTAATCTCTTTCAGGTAATCACTTCTCAGGAATTTCAAACGCTGTCAGCTTTCTAATGGTATTTTCCTTACCCTTTTGGGCGTTTAGAGTTCTTACCCTTTACGGTTTGTTTGCAGGTAAGACATTACTCAAACCTCTCATCAGGTTTATCATTTTCTGGAACGGCGACTTCTTGCGAGATGCATCTAATAAGAGGGTGCCCCTTCTTCACAGGTATTTAACCCATTCAAGGTGCTCTTCTCAACCAACTGTCCGTCGAGTTTACGGAATTCGCTTGGTTTCGAACACTGGTTGTTATGTGTCTGACATGGCTCGACCCGTGGAGTTATTCTTTTCTTGACTTGTTTTGTAAATGCCCAAATGCAGAACGATGATGTCTGGTTCTGCACATATCTACTATAAGCTTTGTTTTATTTGTATACAAAGTATAGTCTTTATCTATTCCCTTATACTGGTGAAATGAGTCGTAGTTACTTCTGACAAGTTTATGCTGGCGCATGCACACATATTGCTTTTCCAATGGTTATATATATATACTAAAATGCTTTGGTTATGCAAGTTCTCTGTCTCGAGCTGATAATGGGAAATTCTATCACTTAATATGTGTTCAAATATTATCTGCTGTGTTATTCTCTATAATTTAAATGATCAGACGTGATGCAAATTTCATTCAAGTTTTTCGTTTACCATGGAGTTTCATTTCTATGATTCCCTGCATTTGAAGTTTCAGCAGTTCACAACCTCACATGATAAAAATACAAAAACAAAACCGCCATCGTAGGAACTCAAACATACTTTGCTTTGTTCTGGCTCAGATGTCAGGTCATATGGCTGCGCCTCTTAAATCTTGGTTTAATAGTTTTTGTTTACCAATAAATTCTTCTACTAACCCTTAAGTCCAGGAAAAAAAGAACGGTGGTTATTTTTCCTTTCTACAGGTGTTTCATCATAAAATATATAAACAGTATTTTTGATAGGTTACCTGTATATTTTCTCTGCATCCAATATTTCGATGGTTTACGAATAACAAGTAAATAGATTGCTAAGTTCTATTTAAACCTACAGTAGGTCTTTCAAGTTATACTGTTTAAGAAAAATAGTGATTACATAGTAAATGCATAAGTAATCTCTTCGCATTCTACTTCAGAGTTAACACAGAACTTTTCATACCTATCTTGACATAATAATAGTAACAGTGAACAGATACATCTATTACTTTTACAGGTTCTCATAAATCATTCTTTTCCTAATTTCTTGTCGATCTCTAAGAAGTTTCTGTGAAACAGTGCCCTACAAGGGTTTACTCAGACACGCATTTCTTACTACTGCACACACATGCACGTATACATCTATTTAACAGTAATACTCTGAGGCTTACTCAACAGTCTATCTACTTATCTTTTTAGTACATCTATAGACACTACTGATTTACAAACTTACATAATATACTTATCTGGTTATAGAATTATTTCTTTCTAGATGACGTCCTCCCAACCTTCAAGGGAGGCGATGACGTCCTCCACTTTCCCCCAAGCTCCAGAAATTTGGACGATGCCACAGGTTATCAGTGGAGATACCTCTGCTGTGACCTCTGGACAGCCAATCCAGTCACCAGCAGTAAAGTTCGATCATTCCATGGAATTCAGTAGCAATCTTTTCCACTGGATCCTTCCAGCTTAAGAAAAAATGCCTTTCCCTCTCTTCCAAGAATTTCAGAACCCTCACCCCTTTCCAAGATTTACTTTTTATCCCCAGGGGTGAGTAACTGTATCTCCTAACTACCCAACCATCTCCTATTCTAGAAAACTTTTACCATCAGCTAATAAAAAGATTTTCCTTTTTATTTTCAAATCCTCTTTTAATAATATTTCATAACATAATTAATTCCTTGTTTTTAATTCAAAAATAATATCTCTAGTCTTTTCCAACAGTAAAATAGTAATTGTCTTTTAACTAGTACCTACTAGTTAATTTTCTTTTAGCAAGACTGTTACATTTCATATGAGGAATATACATATTACATGATAGTTCATCATGTCACTTTGTCTGAATTGAACATGAGTAGGAAGGGTTTGATTTAATCCTTTTGTTAATTAAAAGAAAAAAAAGGGACATATCTACTTTTGAGATAGATATCAACTTTCATTTGTGTATGCCACTAAGAATATTCTAAAATATTTTGTGAAGACTAACTCCCTACAATCCATTTTGGAATAGGATTTCTGGAATTTTGATTTAAATATCAATAATTATTAGCTTGTTGGTAGAGATTTAACCTCAATTGAATATTAAGAATACTCATAGTAGTATATAGAAATCAATGATGAATATTTATGTGCAAAGTAGTTATTCTCTTTTTACATTTTTAATTCAATTGATTAATTAAAAAAATGTCATATGGCAAGAGTTATGGGTTTCATAATCTCTCGTGTTATGGCATGAGTTATGGGGAATGTGGTATTCATAATCTCCTCTGTTGGCCCATGATATTGTAACCAAGTCTATTTAGAGATTAAGAATATCCAATGATCAAGAATGTTGTTTCATGTTTTTCAAATGTATATATGTTTAACTTATATGTACGTTGTAAAGTGTTCTTATTTGAAAACAACTTTCCTAATTGCCAATTGTACTATTATACATCATTGATTTACATGTTAGACGATTGAAACATTCTCAACCTTCAAATTAAACATAGTTATTATTCAGTTACATATAAAAACAGTTTTAACCAGATGAAAGCATGTTAGGTTTTTGGGTCGAGATTGTTCCAGCGTCGCAGCAATTAGCTGAGAGCCTCATTGAGCAGGCTGAAAGGTCTTATGAAGATTGGGACGTCTGAGATTTATTTTTAGGTGTATACTCCAAAATCGATTAACACCCAACGCTTTTGAATGACCTGATAGGGTAAACATTTTCCCCCTTTTCCTACTTATATAATAGTTGTTGTCATTCGGAATGGCTCTGCATTTCTTCTTTGTCAATGTTGTTGAATCCGTCATAATTCTCATACCAAGGACATCAGTTTCGGGAAAATGTCCTCATGTTCCTGGGATGGTTCTTCAATTAGATGTTCGTTCTTTTAAAGATGTTATTCTGTGTTGATTTGTGATACTTAAACGGTTGTGGCGAGGTGGCATTTTATTCAGCCATTCCATGAGTTTTGGATAACATAATTAGTTAGGTCATACAAACTGATTTTAGTATTTTTTACGTTTTGATTTTTAGGATGCTCCTGTGGGAAGATGTGTACTACCAATCCTCCAAGCCTAGGGTAAATAGAGTGCTTGGGCATTTTAATGGAAATGGGTGCATGGATAAATTGGTAAAATCAAAGCGTTCATGAAAATGTCAATTCAGCGCTACAATTACAAATAAAGGTATAAATGTTGTTTCTTACAGTCAAATAAATGCACGTTCTGTTCTTTTCGTCTTTCAATGTTTTAAGATTTCTTCAATTATTATGTTTTATTTTGAAATTCATAAATTCGTTACATGCGATGTGTTTTTTGAACAAATTAATGGGCAAAGTCACTACTGATAAATGCCATAAATGGGTATTCAAAGAACCGATAGAATGCTAAACAGCATTTCTAACTATTGGCAGAGCTCTTTTGATGCAGCAAGTTATTAGCCAACAGATCAAATCCCCAACACCCCTATCAGTTTCAGTGGTTGATTAATTTAGACGCTTTCTCTCATAGCTTTTTAATATATGCAGAAAGTCACCCAAAACATTTTTCTTTCTTTGCAAGTTTAATGGTTCTGGTATGGAAACCCTCTCAAATTTACGAGTTTATTAAGTCATGGAGACTTTACATTATCCTGGATCCTCTCATAAACTGTAACTTCCTTGTGAACCCAGAGAAACACATCCAATATCGAATCTCAATAGGTGTTTCAAAAAGTTAATAAGCCATAAAACAATTCATAGTCAATACTTCAAGAGAATAAACTGTTGGAAACAGTAGCCTTCTTACAGACTATGAAACCGATCTTTATGGAAATGCTATTTGCAGATTTATTTGATATTATTTAAATTCCTCTTTTTTAATTTTTAACGACTAGAACATAAGCAATTCCAAATATATTTAAGTTAGAAAATAACTAAATATAGATCTATGTTAGCCCCGGGTTTATCAAGTGTATAAATAGCAAATCTCTTGAAGTCCCAACCTTTTTTATAGAGAAAAGTTTTAGAAATTTTACCTTCAGCAATTTGATCCCTCTTAGCAATTAGTATACCAATATATATACCATGTTTTAATTCTATGTTGGACATGGAAAGAATTACACATATCTTTGATCTTGAGCAACATACTAATAAAATGTTTTAAATGTAAAATTTTCTTTCTTTTTAATTAATATATACATATTTGATAGTGAAATATTTTATTTATAACTCACATTTCCCACATTAAAATATTTTTTGGTATTAGTATATTTTTAAATATATGTTTCTTTCATATTTAAAAATAGAAAACATATATCTTTAGACAGAAAATAGATTTATCTATGTATATATATATATATACATTGATTTTTTTTATTAATAAGTTTTTAAATATTACACATCAACTCTATATTAAACATTAAAGAATTTAGAAATATCTCTCCTGCCTTGAATTAAAAAGCACAAAAACTCTCTATATTTCTCTTTCTATATAATATTGAAATATTTTACTTAATGTGGATTGGAATACTTTGTTTATAACTGACCTTGAAATTTTGTTTATTATTAATATTTTTTAATGTCACATATTAACTCATATTGAATAGTGAAGTTACCTATTTCTTAAATATTAAAAGGTATTATATTAATATAAGCATTATTTTATTATTGTTAAATGTAAAGTTATTGGACAATATCTCTATTATACTAGACTATGATGCTATAGAACAGATCAATGCAATAATGTCTTCATATATTTATTATCCTTAATTAAAAATTATTTTAAAGCATTTTTCATAGTTTTGATTTCTTTGAAAAAAAAATTATAATTTAAAAGAGATATTATTGGAGTGGTCTAAATATCTTTTTGTGTTCTTATCAAGTAAACTTTTCAGAAAATTGTGATATTTCTTTTATTTAAATTATATTTTTGAATATATAAATAAATTTAGCATCATAAAAACACACATAAAATACTTTTAATTATGCAAATTTTGAAAACACATATAAAAAACTTCCAAAATACAAAAAATAAAAACACCTTAATCATATAAATTTCAAAGAAATGATAAAAAAATTTAAGCAATCCAATTAAAAACCAATATTTCAAAACATAATAATATTATAATTAAAAAATATGAATGAACTGATTTCAATCCTCCATCCCCAGATTCGTTCAATAATATCTTCAGGCTGTACAGTCAGAGAATCTACAAAAAGCAATGTGGACCATTGCTATTATTAGTAATATGACTGTGACCATACAATTACATACCATCATCACGGGGCCGTTGCCTGTCGACATCGATTGCCGCAGTTGAGGACGAACAATGCAACGGCACCATTCTTCAAAGTTCTTGCGCCTAATTATCATTCTTCGTTACAGCGAGAGACTGAGTCAAGCTGTATGAATATATATTATTTCACAATTGCGCTTGCTTTTCTGACACCGCCTCATCAAATAATGGGAGTTTACGCCATGCAGCCGCTTTTGCTGTGGAAGCTTCGTACTATCAATCCGTCCGGAGATGATTGGAGGCTCCCGCACAATATCACCCCAACCGCCCGGTTTCTTCTCATCATCTCAAAGGTATCTCCATTGCAAATCAATGGCCACCGACACATATTCAAGCTTATTTATAGGAATCTTTATCGACTGTATTTATCCAAGAATACAACGATGTTTCTTTATGGACTATTTTTTTAATCCATGATAGCCGATGAGGTTGTTCATGGGTTGGCCTGCTGGATGCAATATCAACGACCCATGGAAGCCCGGAAGAACTACCATGCAAATAACTATCTGGTAGCATCGCAGAAAACCATTTAGCTGCATAATCGTTTGTATTGTAATTTTCATTTGAAGATAATTGAAAATATTATTAGTCATTATGTGAGATTTTATTATTTTATTTTTAATTTCAAGTTTTATTTTTTAGGATATATTTTTGAGTTTGGAAAAAAAATATATTAAGATATATGTGATTAGGGAGTTTTATTTGAATGTTTTACGAGGCACAATACTTGCAAAAGTTTTGCAAATGGGGTAGCAAGCTAATTGAGTTTGATTGTGGGGAAAAACTCCACAGTAAGAGCCTTTGAGAAAAAGGAGTTCTGGGATGGGTATACCTCCCTAGAAGTCTTGGTTCTCGGGTGCAAGTCTAGGAAGTGTGATTTATTTCACTAGTTTGAATCTCACTTCTTCCTGCTAAGTGAACTATTAAAAAATCCTGAGAAATTAGTGAGTTACTACATCTCATGGAAATGGTCATAGATGAATGACTTACTTGGCCATAGATGAATGACTTACTCACCCTAGTTGAATCTCAAAAATGATGCCTAATATGACAAGATTTTTAACTATGCATATTTATTTCTACTTTATCATAAAGAACTATTAATTTATAAATAGATCTTATTAGTGCTAAAAGTATGACTTATCAATAATACATGGCCAAAAAAATCATAACTCATTTCAAAATATTTTTTTTAATATATTATTTATTTATTTTTATTATATGACATTTTTAATTAAACTAAAAATAAAAAAAAAGGCAAAACTACCCTTTAGATAAATATCAACTTTTTATTTTGTATTCCTAACTATGGATAAGAATATTTGGTAAACATTTCATAAAGTTAAATCTTATTATCCATCCATCTGGTTTTTATTTTGGAATACGACTTATAGAATTTTAATTTAATTATCAATAATTATTACATGGATGGTAGGGATTTAACCTCCATGGAATATTCTAGAATATTTTTTGTATTTCCCACAAATCAAAAGTTAAATTTATCTCCAAATTAATTATACTCTTTTTTTCATTTTTAATTAAAATGATTAATTAAAAGAAAATGTCATGAAATACGTTGAGATTTTTTAGTATGTGGTATTTCATAACCCATAATATTATGAAATACCTATTTAATAATTAAGAATATTCGTGATAAAGTGATAGTGGATATCTATGGTTAAGAATTTTGATACCTTTCTTTTTAAATCTGTATATGTTTAATTTATATTAATTCTTCAAATAATAATAATAATAATAATAATAATAATATATTTTAGTTAATTTTTATGATTTTTTTGTTCTAGAAAAGTATGACACCTATAATGAAATAAGCATTTTAATTTTTATTATAAATCAATTTTTATAAAATTTTAGAAAATTTAGTTGTGCCAATTAAACTAAAATTCTAAAAATTTTATTAAAAATAAAAACATTTATTAAAATAATTATATTCCTGAATATTTTTTTAATTTTTTCCACACCTTCACACCATACATTGCTAATATAATAATTTATATAAAATTTAAAATCAATTTTGATGCATCAATCTAAAAATCTATTAAATCTGATATCAAATATTTTAAAACTATTTTAACATATCCGATATCAAATATTTTAAAACCATTTTAACATTTAATATAACCAAATTAAAAGAAGCATAAACTAACATTAAAAAAATTTATTAATATTTTTTTTATAAATAAAAAATATTAAATATAATGGTTTTATTTTATTAATTAATATTTTAATATAAATTCAAATAATATTTCATATTTTCTTTTTTCTTCCCGTAAATATTATTATTATTTTCCAAAATAAAATATAATATGATATTTAGAAACATTTTAGAAAATTTGTGTAGTAAGAAAACATCTCCATAGAAATGTAGTATTTTTAAAGAGTAAATAGATAAAATATTACCTAAAAATTCAAAATTCAAAATACATAGGTAATATATCGGGTCTTCAAGACCTTGAGGAAATTAAAGGAAAAATAGAAGCTAAAAAATTTACGTGGTTGTTTGAGAAAATTGACTAGAAGTAAGGGTTTCAATATGTGGCCACTTTTGGAATATGCTACTTGTTGCTTCCTAGAGAAAAACTGGGATTTAGAGGGATGTTTGTCCTTTTTGATGTGCTCGAGACAACTATACAGATCACACATATGACAATGCAAGTGTTCCTTAGAGAGGAGGAGGTCAAGTTTTCATCCCTATCCAATAAGCTTTTACCCAACAAATATCCCATGTGTCAGTAGATGTCCATAATTTGACCATGTTGACCATGGTTGAGCACAATTAACCATTCTTTCCATGGCGGAGTATGGTTGATTATGGTTGATAATGTGCAATTTCACTTTCTGGACCATAATTGCAGAAGGGACCGACTTAGTAGCCTATCCTAATTCTCGTAATCTATAGTTGGAGAAAAATGGGACCAACTATTTTAATTGTTGGGTGACATTATAATTAATAGTAACTGTTTTAATAATATTAAATATTTAATAGGAGGATTGTAAAAATAAAGTGACCCATGGTATTTCCATCTACACATGGGATATCAATATGAGGAAATGATTGTTAAAATAAAGAAGGGAGCTCAAGAAAAACATGAGTTGATGATTTGAGAATTGAATTTGGAGCTTGAATAAATCACCACATGAGCATAAACCATTGTGTAAAACCCAATTTCATTGGTGGAACTATCCACCCTAGCTGGAGGTGATTAGATTCGGTGGCAAAACATCCACCTTTGCTAGTTTGAAGGGGGAATCCTTCTAGGTTCTCCATTGGTACTTACCGAAGGACAAACAAATGACAAAATTTTGTATGAGTTCAAAGAAACAAAGTTGTAGGAAATCACATTTCCATGAAGGGTTAAATTCTATAAGCTAAGCCACATCTTTGAGAAGTGCCAAATTATCTATTAATATAGACCAAATTGTAAACAATATTTGGAGGATTGATTTGCATAATCGGGAAGATCGATTACAAGGATGCCCAGTGAAAGAGGGACAAATTGTTATGGGTGCATGGAAGAAAAAGTACGGATGTAAAATTGAATCCAATTTCTAGAGAATTTGTACTTATTTTATTTTTTCTTACATTTTCAAGCCATAAGAGAAGCAAGACTCCTAGAAACAACCATAACTTGAACCAACTAAATTTCCCCATACGGGCCACAAAAGAATTGATAGTTCAGGTTAGGAACATTGGGGGGAGGCATCCCATAAGCCTCCATGGTCATGTTACATCTTTGAAACATAGAAGTTTACTTTTGGGGTGCTTTAAATCCTTCATTTTCCCATGGAAAATATTACCCAAGCATGCTAGAGAACCTGTTCAGAGAGGGTTTGGCTTAGGTCCAGTGTATGTGGTAATATTTAGGGATACCCAACCCATCTAGTGCTCAGTAATGGTAACTGACTACCAAGAAACTAAAGAATCGGTTGCTCACATGGCATGAAGGTATCTTAGTGGCTAAATTTAAGGCATCCATTCACTATAGGTGGAGTTGCAGGAAGCACTAAATCCTCATCAATTACCTTGGATGATTCTTTAGCTGCTGAAAAGCATTGCCTGTTCTTTTGGGACATTTTCATAGTACCCATCAGAAGATATATTCGCAAGGCGTAGTTAATTTGAGAGTGGCAAGGACGAATAGGTCTTCATAGGATCTTTTATCTGAAGTAAAAAAAAATGAAAACATTTTTTCTTTTGACTCATCACATAGCATAAGTTATAGGGAAAGTAATCATATGATTTTTTCACGTTGTTATATGTATCTAATTTATTTACTTTGATATTTTACCTGCTTCCACAAAAATTAACACACACTCTAATCAAAACCATAAGGGGCCCCATGAATCCTGATTGTTATAAATGTGTTCAAAACCTCCTTGCATTACTGGGAGGTGTGCTAGGTATCTCGCCATTTAGGCGTATATGACGCAACACAACCACCGTGATAGGATCATCCTTTCTTGGTCCAACTTTCAGTGGGACATGTCCTCGTTAAAACACCCATTTCATGACCCCTCAAGGATCTTAACACACTATCCCTTTGGGAAGCCCACACAATACCCCTCTAGAAGATCCCAGAAATCATGTCATGACCTTTCACCTATGGTGTTCATCAAATGGTATCAGTGAGGATACTATTTTCCTACGACTGTTTCAACGTACCCTTATAGGGGTGGAAAAAAAATGGTACATAGGTCAATCATTTGGGACACATGGAAACTTTTGTTCTTTAGCCACAACTTTCCTCACATTTTTTCATCTCCGGGTTTGCCAAGACTCGAGCTTGTAAATGCTAACCAATTTTAATCAGACACTTCCTACGCAAATATCAAAGCAGGATAAGGTGCAATGGAAGCACTTAGGGCCCAATGGAGCTACATGGGAGATGGCGGATCACATGGAGACTCTGTATCCTTCCTTATTCACTAGTTAAGCAAATGTTTTGGCATGTGTTTTGGTACATGTTTTGGTATATGCTGGTATAATGTTTTGGTATATGTACATATGTATATGGATGTAAATACCACCATGAGATATGTTATAAAGCTCCAATAAGCGGTATGGTGTCATGTCATTATGGTTGTCATGTCATTATTCTTTCACGTTAGTTTTCTTTTCAGCAGGGTGATCATTGTAAATACTGCAATGAGATAAGTTATAAAACTCCATGAGAAATATGTTTTGTTACAGTAGTCTTGTTGGTTTTAGGTGTCGTTGAACGCTAGATGATTTTCCATCAAGGGGGAGGGTTTTGTAACATCATTGGTGAAAATTCCATTTAATAAAAGTTAATAAAGGAAAAATAATAACCAAGGTCATCGAACACATATTCCAAGCCGAATGTTGGGAAAAACATCCTAGTGAGGGTGTTCGTATGGTTTATTTTGGCTATGGAAATTGGAAAAGGAAATGCATAGGGATTTGGAGAGGCAAAGAGGCATTTATTGGAATTTATTTATTAAATAAATGGAAATTTGGAGAAATGGAAGGTGAAAGGTCATAGGATTCATGTGAGGTGGAAAATGAAGGATAATAATGGAAAATTGAAGAAAATATATTCCTCGTTGATAAAAATGATTATGGTTTACTCACTAGTTTTTGAATGCATGATATATGCATGTGATATCTTGGTCATCATATGTCATTGGCATGGATGATTGCCTAGATTGACAAAGAATTTCCCTAGCCTTTCCATTTCCTGGATATGGTGGTTTGGGTTCATTTCATTATCTGTTTTTCTGGTTGGCTTTCATGTGCCTTTGATTGTGTGTTGAGTTATTATTTCTTGGAGCCTTGGTTAGAAAAACACTCTAGATCCCTATAATAACTTGGTTTAAGTTACCAGTCCTGGAGCCTTGCCTAGACAAACTTTATGGAGCCCTTGGTGGGTTGATTTATTAGTCCTAGAGCCTTGGCTGGACAAATTCTCTCGAGCCCAGTAGTAGTTGGGGGTTGAGTTACTAGTCCTAGAGCCTTGGTTGGAAAAAATGCTCTAGAGCCCCGAAGAGCTTGGGTAGAGACCTATATGGTGATGATTAGTGATGTTCGACCGTGAGGTGGAATCACTGGTTGACTGATCAGGTGCTTATTTTTATGCTCAAAAATCAAAATTCTTAGATTGTCTCAGAACCTGAATGACCACGTAGTGCTGATCGTTTTGAATCCATCACACTTCATTTCATGAAAAATGGTCATCGTATTCTCCTGGAAACACGATATGTTCACTTGGCTAAACAAGGAAATTTTGTGACAGAGATGCTGACTAGGCATCCATATGGTCCAGTCAGCAAAAGGAATATTCACAGGAATATTCCTTGGAATATTCTTGGAATATTCCCCCAGGTGGACGAATGAATGGATGGAAAGTGTCAGCATCGGATTGGTTGTTTGGTGTTGGTGGGACCAATGAAATCACAACACATGGCAAGCCTGAAGGCCACCATGTTCCTAATGGTCATTGATCAATATTTTTTTGGAGGCGTCAGGGTTCGACCCCACGCCCTCTCCACTGCCAATGCCAAGACTTACCACCTTTGCTATACAATGGTTCTTAACATGTATTGTAGCTGACATATATTTAAATTAAGGTTTGACTGGTGGTGAGGGAAAGAGGGGTGATCCTCGGTCCATAAGACCTCAAGCCATGACCACCGGTGGGAGCTCCAACATTAATGCGAGTTTAAATTTTAAACCAAATTTATTTAACGGTTAAGCCATGTTTAATGCACATAATCCCGAAATTAAAATGTGGATTAGATTAACACACATTTAGCGCTTATACAACTCTTAAATAACACTAATATCCACTTAATATTTAATTGGTGGACCTCTAGATTCGGAAAAACTACCATTTTTGGCTACAGTTAACTAGTTTAGGGCCAGATTTAGTGGGGAAAAATGAAGAGGCCATACATTTTTCAAATTTTGACCAATTCAGGCTTAGAAAGAGGCTAGATGACCACTTTGAGCTATTCTGGAATCAATGATGTAGGTTTCAGAGGTAGTGGAGCACTTCTTGATGTGATTTTTCCAGCTTGAATTTTAAGGATGCCTAGGGCCACCAGAGGGTTAGGGCACATCTGCTTCACCTGAAGACCAATTGAAGAGTAAGAAGAGGATAGATATGCATTCTTGGAAATTTCGAGTTCATTGGAGCAGGTTATAGGAGAAAAGAAGCATTGTAAATAGGAAAAATTGACATTTTGAGCATATTATAGAGGCCCAATCCATGGAAGCTGGACAAAGGGGATGTAGCCCAGGAGGGGTGAACTCCTTCATCAAATACCTATGTTAATGCTGTTTATGGTGATTTTATGTAATTTATTTGTTGTTTTTCAGCTCTTGATTTTATGTTAAATTTATCACTAAATTGACATGAAAGAAACACACGAGACTTGATAATTTTAAAGAAACCTTGAACGCTTAAGCACACAAAAGACAATTTTTTTCAAATTTAAATGATGAATTAGCTTAAAATTACTAACATCCTCCATTTGTATCATTTTTGGTATCAGAGCTGAAGTTCATTAGGTTTTGTTGTGAAAGAAGGGAGCTAATTGTTTGCAAGTTTGTGTCATGCTTACAAGGTTAAAAATAAAAAGACGAGAAGGGAATCTTATTGAGAGTCCTGCAGTTGGGTCAAGAGGAAGAAGGGAAAGTTTACCAAAGTCTTCAACACCAACACATCCTCAAGTTGAAGTTGAGTCTTCAATGATCATGTCTCATGAAGGAGAACATATCATGACAGAAGATGAGAGAGCATTTAGGAAGGCATTCTTTGATATGATTGAGATGGTTAAAGTCCTTTATGATGAAAGCAATGTAAGGATGCAAGGAGAGAGATCAAGGCTCTAAGAGGAGAGGGTTCTTTAGGAGGAGGAGCCGACGGAGATGGAAAGAATCCACCATCCACTCCACCATCATCATCACCACCATCTTCACCTTCCTCACAATCATCTTCCGCTACCAGAACCCTACAATCTGTTCATACACATACTTCAAAAGGAGCTGGTAAATCACCTTTTATTAAACTTGATGTTAAGTTTTAGCTTCCAATGTATAGTGGCAAAGTGAATGCAGAGAAGTTGGATAATTGGATACGTCAATTGGAGGTTTATTGCAGAATTCAAAACCTTCAAGAAGATGGCATAAAGATTCAATTGGCTTCCTTGAGAATGGAGGGATCAACACTTGTATGGTGGGAAAAAATGACTCAAGAAGAGATTAAAAAACACAATAAGATCTCAATGTTGTGAAATGTAAGCATGATATGCAAACAACACGAAAACAACATGAAGAGATAAGCATGAGTGAGATAGTATTGACATCAATGTGCATTTATATTATATTCATTGTGACTCTTAGGTTCCACATTCCAAGCTCTCTTGGACTTCCTTTGACTGTCCATTTCCCACACATTAACCCTTAGAGAATTAGATCTCCAACATTCCCCCCCTTCACCTGAAGGAGTATGTATGAGTCCAAGAAGAGAGTTGTAATACAAATCTGCAAAGTATGCATGGAAGCACTAGGTTGAATGAGCTCTCTGAAATTTTGGCATAAGGAGGTGGTTTAAGGATGACCACCAACACTATTACTCTTAGTGCAGTTCCCAAATCTCTTCCAAATCTAGCAAGAAGCTGTCATCTTCTGCTAGAGGAAGTGTTGTTATTGTTTTGAAGAGGGAGACCTTCAACCTATAAGAAGGGAGGTCTACAACCTGTGGTGGTTTAAGTATGACCACTAACTCTAGAATTCTTAATGCATTTCATGAAACTCCTCAAAAACTGGAAAGAAGCTGAAGTCTTCCGCTAGAGGAAGTGTCCCCAATTCTTTGAAGAGGAAGAATCTCAACTTCAAATAGATGTTTTAAGGCTCACCACCAACCAAAGGCATGCTCATTGGCATATGTGTCTCTGCCTACAACTCTAAATTTGGAATGACACATTGTGGCTCAGGCTCACTTGAAATTTTGTGTTTCTCAGTACAACTATGAATCTGGAATGGTAGGTTGTGACTAAGGTTCGCTTGATGTGGCTTTGAAGCTTGTAAATGACCATCATTTCTCGCCTATCAGATACAAGGTGAGATCATGGCGAAAAATCAACTTCAAGACTATTTAATACTTTAGAAAAAGTTCTGACATATGATCGAAACATCTTTTTGGATGTTGTTGCCCATTTTCAAGAAGAAATCCATCCAAGATGAATGTTTGTTCTTGCAGGAAGCTTGTTTCTGAAGTATCTCTGTGAAGGATGACTGTTCTAACCACAGTTCTTGCATGGGTGAAGATAAAAACAATGATCTTTCATATGGCCAGCTTGATCACAGTGTTGGAATTTCACAATATATTGTTGCTATTGTGGAAGAGGAGCAGAATCTAGAACAACTGAAGGTGAGATATCATCAAGAAATGTGGCACTCTGAAATTTGATAGGCTTGGAGTAGTCTGGAATATGAAAGGACACCTCCTTGTCATATCCAAGACTAGTTCTATGCTTGTTTTGGATAAGCTATTCCCAAGGTTTGATGATTGGCTTGACAAGTGCAAGCTATAATTTTGCTTTTTCATTCAAATTTGTTCTTGTACTAGGCTCAGTGATCTCAACAATTTCTTGCTGTTGATTACAGTCAACTTTGGAACAAAAAATGGGATTAATTGAAGCAAGTTCAGAATCATGACTACACTTTTGTAGCTCCTCTTGCTGTAGCAGAGACTCAAGTTGTAAAAAATCATTTTTCTCATGTGCGTTTTGCAGACAAGAGTGAATTTTTGAGAGAGTCTTTATTGATTTGGATTATGTTATCAACAGTAGATTGTATCAAAGCTTTCAAGGACTCTAATACTTCACCCAAGTCTTGCCATTTTTTTTTTCAACAACTCAAAATTACACTTCAAACACGGACCACAAATATAAACCAATAAGAAAGGAGAAACACCCACTCACAATACAATTCCACTCTCGTTTATTTATTTCTTTTAAATCAACCTAACTACACTCATCAACACATATTCTTCATCATAATTTAATGCACATGTATTGTACATTCCAGCACATTTAAACCAAAAATAACTCCTAATGTATATCACACAAACTTTATGAAGAGCTAACAAGACATATGCCAGAATGCAATATATAAAGAGTCAAAAATACCTCTAGTATTAAGTAAGAATGTCCAACACAACAATGAAACACTTGCAGGAGCTACGTACTAGTGAAAGGATTATTCCAAACATTCAATGTAGGTATGAACACAGATGAACCGACTAGCTCGTTGCTTTAGCACAAAGCTTCGACTCATTCAATATACACTAGCATTCAATAAAAACCAATGAAAACATGCCTCAACCAATGATATTCAGTACACTATATATATAAAGCACTAACTAAACAAAAAATCATAGGGATTAATACATCAGCACATATATCACCGAACAATGAATCGACCAGTGCAAAAATTGGACATCATTGTTACTACGTGCATCACATAGTGCTCAATCATGTGTTGCAGATGTTGTCCATATGCATGTCTTCAAAAATTCAATGCACAACGGACACTGTCTCTCTTATTCCACTTGTCGAATTATCAAGTTGTTGCACATATATAACTTATACGTTCAAAATTGAGAATGTACAAACACTTTATAATTCAGCTTTGCTTGTGGGTAAAACAGGAAACCAATTAAAAATTCAATTCATATACCATGAATAACTCGTTGTTTTACAACGCACTGAAAATAAACCAATGCACCGATGCTCAACATTTAAGGAATTATAATGGAGAGGATGACCATGACATTCCAAATACTTTGTATTCAAAATTTTATTAGGTGAAATTCCTTTCTTTTTTTTAAATCATTGCAGAGAATCTTCAAGATTTCATTCCAATGAACACATAGAAATGAATACACCAGCAAATATATATATATATATATATATAAACGTTAGCTTCCACGCGTCTTACTTCAATCGAAGAAGATACTTCCATGGGAAAAAACCCTTAAATAAATTTGAAGTCACTCTTTAACTCAGAAAATAGCCCCAAATTTTGTCAATTGGTTCAAAATTTCAACAATCAAGCTCAAACTCACCAAAAAGAAGCCGAATTTTCCAAATCCAAGGGAAAAATCTAGCTTCATATTGGCTCACATAAATCAAACCATCAAAATCTCATTGATGGCTAGTGTCATTACTGAGATCTTTGTGCATGAAATCAATCTCTGACTCTTCGACATATGTAGATTTGCATGGAAGAACTTTTGAGTATGGGCTGAAAACCATATCACAATATTGTGGAGTTCAAAGCCTTGCAATTCCAGTCAAGGAAAAACTTCTAAACTATACGAGTATGCTTTCTTGAAATTTGGTTTACTCCATGTAATTTTAGGCATCTTGATCTCTCTGGTAGCCAGCCTTTTGTTTTTCTGGAAGCAAATAGCTATGGAAGAAACCAAGAAAGTGGTCGATATGGTTAGCTATGCCATTCTACTCATGTGAGAAATGCCAAAAGTGCTCTCACTCTTAACTGTGAGGTTCCAAAATCTAATTCAGTATGTGTTTTTCCTTGGAACCAATATGCATGAGAAGGCCAATGGAAAATTCACATGGAGAGATTAGTGCAGGGTGAGGTGAGTGGCACAATTATAAAGGTAATGTTAGGGTGCTGCATGCAGTGGCAAGGTGTTGCCAGGTGGGTGGTGGTTCCAAGGAGGCCGACGTTGAGGTTGAGGTACCTTTGGTGTTTCTGGAGGAGTTATGGTTGTTGGGCCATGTGGTAATATAATTTATTGAAGTGGTATGAGTTGACCAATGAGAGGGTGGTGTGAGCAGTGGTATGCGAGTGGTTGTGTGGAGTCGAGCTTGAATGGGAGGTGTATGTCTGTAATACAACGCACGCATTCAACGCAGAGAGACAAATTTAGGCCTTCTCCACTGACCACTGACTGATGCTAGATTTTGAATATTTTGGCAGGTATTCGGGGGCTCGCACTTGAAAACTGGTCAAAATAATGTACATCAAAAAATAGCGCCCAGAAAGGAAGTTGAAACAATATTTGCAGGAGAAAAGATAGATGTGAGAGAGGTATACGGATACGTTATAGTGGAAAATGAGCTCACTGCAGTGACAATAAAAGAGAGAGAATGGAAAGGCAACTAATTCAAAGGAGGTGCAGGACTCACATGCATAGAAAATACCACAAAAATTAGTGGCTCGAACAATATTGAGTAGGTTAGGAACGTACTCGCTCTAATACCATGTTAAACCCAAGCATGATATGCAAAAAACATGAAATAGATAAGCGTGAGTGATATATTATTGACATATATGTACATTTATATTACATTTATTGTGCAACTTGGATTCCACATTCCAAGGTTTCTTGGACTTCCTTTTTCTTTCCATTTCCCACACCTTAACCCTTAGCAAACTAGGTTTCCAATAAATGTCTTGGTCAAATTTTATTGCTTCCATAGGAAATTTTATCCTCTAGATTACATGCAAAAATCCATTATGGACTGGCAAAATTTTAGACAATTGAAAGGGAAAAGTGCATAAGATTATACTCATGAATTTAGGAGAAGAGCTCTTATTTTGGGTGTCAATTTTTATTCTTAAGAAAATTTGTTAAAGTATATTGGGGGTTTGCATAGTTATCTTAGACATACTATTCTCCTGTTAAATCCCACAAACTTAGATGAGCTTTTTGTTCAAGCCATACATCTAGAAGCAAGAGGGAAACATAGTGCAGATGTGAAAAGTGATAGTTTCCTTGAGTATGAGGGTAAAGGAAAGGGAAAGTTTAATGGAAGAGGAAAGAAAAATATTTCTATCAAAATATAAAAAGAGAAACTCACATGTAAACATTGTCCGAAGAATGACCATGATGAAGACCATTGTTGGCAACTCCATCCAGAGTTGAAGCCAAACAAGCTTAAAGCCAAAGAGAAGTGGAAAACTCTTGCAATCATTGAACATGACTTAGGTTCAGATTCAAGAGACAAAACCAAGATTGCAACAATGGGTTAGAAAGCTAAGAACATATCAAGCACTAGTTCTTCAATTTGTTCTAATATAACTCAAGATCAATATACAAGAATTGAACTCTTTCATATTAGAGTCATTTGAAAGTATACCAAGATAGACACACTATTTGATAGTGGTTCTCAAGCTAATTTGATTTCCAAAGACTTAGTTAAAAATTTAAATCTTGAAGTTGTTACACATGCAAGACCTTATCCTTTATGGTGGATATGCAAGAATGAAAACTTGCAGGTAACAAGTAAGTGCATTCTAAGGTTTGCAATCAAATCAACTTTCTTGATGAAGTTGAACTTGATGTAGTGCCACTTGAGTTTTCAGGTATTATTTTGGGAAGTCCTTATATTTATGATAAGAAAGCATTATTTCATCAACATGACCATAAGTATCACTTGTTTAAGGATGGAAATGAGTACATAGTTAGAGCACATAAGAAGAAGATAATTTTGTCTCTTATACATGCAGGAGAAATGAAGAGAATAGTGAATGCAAGTCAAAATTTGACTTTGCTAATGTTCAAGCATAGATATGTTTTAAATGAGACCTTTCAAAAATATCCATCAAATGATCAAGTTGATATCATTGAAGTTACTAATGCTTGTAATAAGGATTTTCAGGACTCTAACAGGTTTCCTTTGAAAGGAGGTAAAGAAGATGTGAAATATTTGCAACAATCAACAATAGTGTTGAGTAGTGTTGGAAGCAAGATGTCGATGCAAGAGAGTGCAAAGGTCATAGAGGAAGCGCTAAATAAATTCGAAAAAGAAGGCATAGGTTCCACAAGTACTTGTTTTTTGTTTCCAAAGTGCACATGGAAATGGCGAAAACACTTGGTCAAAATTCGACGCAAGTACAAGACAAAACAAGCTAAAAATCACCATGTCGACAGTGTTCGAGGTGAGACAGTTTTCAAGTTTCCTTTGATTGATGACCGAGGTGGAAACAATTTTGTTTCTACAAGGACAACTTGATGTTCTGAAAATTCAAGAAATTGTAGCATGAAAGTGTCTATAACAGCAAGAGAGGGTCTCTAGAGTCAAGGAAAAAGATTGGTTTTTATGAAAAGCTGAAATTGATGACAATGAGAAAATTCCAGTGGATTGAAACTGGAAGGGTGAGGGAATTATACCCTCATCCACATGTTTAGCAATGAAAAATATTTTTGGATCCAGAAGGCTTCCAGTGGGGAGGAATGATCAAGTGCTTATTTTTATGCTCAAACATCAAAGTTCTCATATTGTCTTGGAACATGAACGAACATGTAGTGCTTTTAATTCTGAATCCAATGCAATTCATTTAATAAAAAATGGTCGTTGTATGCTCCTAGAAACGAGATCTGTTCGCTTAGATAAATAGGTACAATTTTTGCCAGGGATGCTGACTAGGCATTTGTATGGTCCAATCAGCAAAAGGTATATTCCAAGGATTATTCCTTGGCATATTCTTAGAATATTCTCCCAGGTGGATAAATGAATGGATTACAAGTATCGACATTATATTAGTTGGTTGGTGTTGGCTGGACCAATAAGGTCACGAGACGTGGCAAGGTTAGAGGCTGCCACATGCCCTCATGGTCGTTGATCAAAATTTTGGTGGAGGCACCAAGGTTTGACCCCACAACCTTCCCACTACCAACTCCAAGACTTACCACCTCTGCTATAAAATGGTTCTTAACATGTATTATTCCCAACATATATTTAAATTAAGGTTTGAATTGTGGCAGGGGAAAGAGGGGCCAACCCCGAAGGGCCAACCCCAGTCCACAAGACCTTGAGCCATGACCATCGACGAGAGCTCTGACGTTAATGCGGGGTTAACTCTTAAAACATATTTATTTAATGGTTAAGCCATGATTAATGCACATAATCATGTAATTAAAGTGAATATTAGATTAATGTGCAATTAAATAACAGTTAACTAGCACTAATATTGATTAGGAGTTCATAAATTTTGCTAAAAATTGAAAGTTCTCGAAACTCTTCCAAACTTGAGCAACCTAGTAGATCTCATATTTCTGATTTCCGCACTGTGAACGGTTCGAAAAATCGATGTCATATGAGGGAAATATCGTTTTCTGATCGATTTTCCAAACAACTAAATTTTCGACAGGTTTGACTAGGATGCCCAGTCAGCATGCAGAGGTACAATCAACAAAAATAGCAATATTCCTAAGAATATTCCATTTTCTCAAGCCAGTGATATTTTGACAAGTGTCATGTTTTGATTTGTGGATGGTTGTATGAGTTGTATTTTCGAGCCAATGAATGGGTGACACGTGGCGAACACTGAGGCCGCCACGTGTCCCCTGTATAGTGTTATAAAATTTTATTGAGGTGCAGGGGGGTCGACCCCACGACCTCTAGCAAGCGCACAAAGCTTTTCGCCAACCGAGCTATGTGTTAGTTCTTAACCACTAAGGGTCAAAATTTTTATTTAAGGTTTAAAGGTTTAACATTCGAAGGTTGGGACCGTCAGCAGTCCCAACTTGCCGACGGCCCTGATTGAGTGGTCACATGATACAACAACTCAAAGCGACATCCAACAGATACGCCGACAACCAATTCTGCACATCCAATGTTTGTTGACCTTGTCACATGAAAAAGTGCATGGTTACTATGTTATATGCTGACGGTTAGGATTAACTCTGCCATAAACTCCATGTTCATTACTTGTAACCATAGTCTTCGGACCTGAGTTCCACCTACATTTATTATAATTGGGCTTTTAGGGGTTGGCATGTGGCCACCCCCTCCCCTTAACCATAAATTTTAAATGCTACGGTTTTTCAACTGTCGGTTACTATAGCGCGCCATGAATTTTCGGAAAAAATACTATTTTTAACTGCAAATAAGTGCAGTTATCTACATTTAGTGGAGGATTTCTAGGGGATATTGGGAAAAATGCTAGGAGGGTCAATTTTCGACCAATTTTGGTTAAACAAGAGCCTACCTAGACTAATTTGAGCATTATGGAGCCATTAGTGCAAATAAAACAACCATTGGAGGCTTGTAAACACATGTATATACAAAAATTTGAACATAACGAAAGATGGACATGCCATTGAGAGTTGGACCAGCAGTTGTAGCCGAAGAGGGGTGAACTGCTTCATCATGCCTACTGTGTAAATCTTATGTGTGGTTTTATTTCTCTGTTATATACTGTTTTTCAATGTTATTTAGACTTATTTTCATGCTTATAATTCACAAATTCATTTATGTTTCATGGTTAAAATCATCAATACTTAAGAGAAAAAATGGAGACAAGTATGCACATGTTTTGTTACTGAAAAGAAAATTAGCACAACAAACTAATATTGTCCTTTCAAATCAGGTTGGTATCAGAGCTAGGGTTTATTCTCTGGTGTTGTTGTGTGAAAATATTTGTTTAATTGTTTGCAAGTTTTCACATGCTTACTAGGCTCAAGCTCAAGAGAGTAAAAGGCAATTTTTTTGAAGAAAGAAGGTCTCAAAGTGAGCCACAAAAAAGGAGGGAAATATTTCCACATTCTCCACCACCTAGTTCACCTCCTAAGGAAGCAGAAGCAGCATTAAGCATGCCTTCAGAGGAAGAAGAAATCCATGAAGAAGTGGATCCCAAAGAGGAAGAATGAGTGTTCAGGAAAGCATTGCTTGACATGAATGAGATAGTTAGAATCCTTTATCAAGGAATCAATGAGAAACTAGAAGGAGAAGGATCCAAACTTCACAAGGAAGGACTGGGGTCATCAAGAGGTCACAATGATGAAGATAAGTCAAAGAAGGGCAATGGATGAAATGGAGGCAGTGGAAAGTCACCATCCTCACCCTCATCATCATCATCCTCTATTTCATCTTCAGTACATCAGCCACACAAGTCAAAGAACATTGGTAAAAGTCATTTTATAAAACTTGATGTTAAGTTTGAATTGCCAATGTTTAATGGTGAAGTTAATGTAGAAAATATTGATAATCGGATTAGGAAATTGGAGGTCTATTTGAGAACTGAAAACCTTCAAGATGATGATACCGAAATCCAATTAGCTTCAAAGAGAATGGAAGGTGCATCACTTGTTTGGTGGGAAGCCAAGACAAAGAAGGAGATCAAGAAGCATGGTAAGATTATCCTATCATGGAATGAATTCATTACTAAAATAAAACAACAGTTTTATTCATTAGCTCATATGCAGAAAGGCATAATGAACTGGAAAAATTTTAGACAATTGAAAGGAGAGAATGTGCAAGAATACACCCAAGAATTTAGGAGAAGAGATCTCTTATTAGGGGTAGATTTGCAGAGCCAAGATACTTTGCTCAAGTACATAGGAGTCTTACATAGCTACCTAAGACATACTATTCTCATGTTTAACGCCACAAGTCTAGATGAGGTATGTGTTCAGGCCACACATCTAGAAGCTAAAGGGAAAAACATTTCTGATCAGGGTAGGAAGAAACCTTTTAAGGGGAAAAAAAAAGAGAAGACCTCAAAATGTAAAGGAAAAAAGAATGCATATGTTTAGAAAGAGGGAGAAAATTTTGTTTGTAAAATTTTTTCAAGAGAAGGCCATAATGAAAATGAATGTTGGAAATAACATCCTGAAAAGAGGCCCAAACATCTGAACAACAAAGGGAAACAGAAAATTGCAGCTACAACTCAACATGATTTAGGAGAGGATTCAGGTGATGAATCTAAAATTATAGCCATGGGATTGAAGAAAATGAAGGGGAAAGAAATTGAAACTAAGCCCAATACTAGTACATCAAACTGTCACATACAAGCTCCAAATGAAGAAGATAGAATTGAATTGTTTCATGTGAGGGTCATATCCAAACATACCAAGATTGACATATTGTTTGACAGTGGGTCACAAGAAAAGTTAATCTCTTAATACTTGGTCAAGAAACTTAATCTTGAGACCATTCCACATCCAAAACCAAATCCACTTGGTTGGATTTGTAAGGATGCAAATTTAGAGGTTTCAAAGAAGTGTATATTACGGTTTGAAATAACTACACATTTTGTTGACAAGTTGAATTAGATGTGGTTCCGCTTGACATAACATGTATTGTGTTGGGGAGTCCTTAATTGTATTATAGGAAAGAGATATTCCATCACCATGAGAAGAAACACCATTTATTCAAAGATGGCAAGGAGTACATTGTTATAGCACATCGCAAGAAGACAAATATTGCTATGGTAAATGTTGGATAGGTAAAGAGGTTGGTAAATTCAAGTAAGAATTTTGTTCTTCTAATGATTAAGACTAAAGCTAATGTTAATGATGAATCATTTGAGGATTTTGATTCCAAGTTAAAATCAGATTTATATGATGTAGTTGATGCACATCATGAGATGTTTCAAGAGCCAACATGATTGCCTCCAAAAAGGGAGATTCAACATGAGATTCAGTTGTAGCAAGATTGTCCTATTCCAAACATCGGCATGTATCGCATGTCTATAATGGAGAATGCTGAAATAAAGAGGAAAATAAAATATTTGCTGGAAAAAGGACTCATAAGGCTAAGCACTTCGCCATGTAGTTCACCCATAGCCTTAATTCCGAAGAAATATGGGACTTGGCGCATGTGTGTAGACTTCAGAGATTTGAACAAGATAATGGTGAAGAATCGATACCCACTCCCAAGGATAGATGATTTGCTTGATTAGATGAAAGAAGAAATTTTTTTCACTAAGTTAGATTTACGAAGTGGATATCATCAAGTAAGAATTGCAGAAAGTGACATATGGAAAACTACATTCAAAACCAAACAAGGACTCTTTGAGTGGTTGGTTATGCCATTTGGTTTGTGTAATGAATTAGCAACTTTCATGCATGTTATGGATAGTGTTTTGCATCCATTTCTTGATGACTTTGTGATTGTGTATTTAGATGACAGACTAATTTTCAGCAAAACAAGAGAAGAACATGTCTTGCATTTGAATAGGGTGCTTGATTTTTTGAAGAAAGAGAAACTATTTCTTAGAAAGTCAAAATGTGAGTTTAGAAAGACTTATTTGGTTTATTTGGGACACATTGTAGGAGGAGGCGAGTTGAGAATTGATCCCTCTAAAGTGGAAGCCATTGTGAATTGACCCACTCCAAAAACAGTAACCGAGGTAAGAAGTTTCTTCGGTGCAGCTCAGTATTGGAGAAAGTTTATTGCTAAATTCTTTGCCATCGCAACTCCGATGAATGCAGTGACAAGTGTGAAGAAAGGATTCCAATGGGGAGGAAAACACCAACAAGATTTTGAAACTTTAAAATACAAGATCAGCTTAGCTCCAGTCCTTTCATTACTGAATTTGAGACAACCATTCGAGATACAAACTGATGCTACTGATTATGCCATGGTCGCAGTTCTTTTGCAACCTGGTAAGCCTATCACTTTTAATTCTAAAACATTCAATGGTTGTTTAATTAATTATCCTAAATATGACAAAGAGATGTATGCATTGGTACAAAGCATCAAGAAGTGTGTTGATCATATCAGCCCCCTGTCAAAATTTTGTTAAGCAGCCCCCTTTAAAACACTCGAAACCCCTCTGTTTGGACTAAAAATCCATTTTCCGCCTATCGTTACTTTCTCCCCGGTCACAAAATCACATAAAAGGCAAAAAAACCCACTTTGAACGCTATATTAAGGCCTAAGCCCCTTTTCCGCCAGCCCCTTTAGCTTTTTCCCCATGAAACCGAGCGCTCAGCCTTAAGGCACTAATCGCATCAATCGCAATCGCAGTGTTTATGTTATGTTTTTCTATCGGATGATCGCAAATGTTTGCGATGCAATTGATCACAGGTTCCTCCCCCATCGCATCGCATGTCCGACTCCCGACCCCCAATCGCACTCCTCTCTGATCGATCATTGCAAACATTTGCGATGCGATTGATCGCGTCACATTTCCACTCCGATCATCGCAATCGCAATTTCCTTCACGTTTCCCCTTTGCTCCCTCCCTCTCCCGATTTGCGATTGCGATTGCAACCCCGGTCCCACCATTTGATTCCCCCGCCCTCCATAGCCATTCTCCCTATGCATAGCTTTCATAACCAAGTTTGCGGGTTTTGCAGGATTACAACGACAAAAAATTGCCATTATTCACAGCTTCCATTTCAGAAGTCGAGAATGCATCAAAGGACCATATTTCCGAGGCAAAATTAATGAGGGGAAATCTGGGAAGATGTTACGGCGCGGCTTTCATTAAAGGATCCAGGTTGAAATCTGTCAAAGCCTCCAGAATCATTCAAGAGGCAGATTTCACAGATAAATATATTAATGTTGCGGTAGAGAGTATCAGTGGGAGATCAGAGGAATTCAATGATCAGCATTCAAGATTTTAAAGCCCAAATTCAAAATCTAGAAGACAAAGGGTACCATTCACAGAAAAAAATGCCATCGCGGTTTTATTTCAGCAGAATTTTCTCTCCAAGAAAGGACAGACTGGCCATAATGTTTTTTCTCTACCGTGTTCCTGAAGAGACTTGCACCCAATGAATTTATTCTAGAAAGCAGGCAGCAGAGTACCTACAGTACTACAAAGTCATCAAGCAGTATGGGCGTGCACGTTTTTGCCATCCGGTCTTTATTAGGCAAATTAAATGTTCATCACCTACCTCTCTTGCTAGGTTTTGGTCTCTTCTATAAAACCCAGGAAGAAACGCATTGTAAGGGTTCCAGATTTTATGAGAAAAATTATGCAATGAAAGGATTTTTGCATACATTTTGTAAAATTCTTGTATGAAGGCTCAGAGCCCATAGGGTCTCAGTGAGGAGGAGTTCTATCTATCAAAGAGGATTCTGGTCTTTGGTATTTCACAGTCTGTAACTTTCTTTATTTGTGTTATATTAATAGAACACTTCATTTCATCCATCTTTCTTGTATCATGTTTTGGAATGCGAGTGGCTCACTGATTTTTAGTATGGATTCATCCTAGTTGATGCCCATGCTCGGATCAGTCAAGCGCTTTAAATATGGCTCATGCATGATATTCTGTTCCATTATTCAGCTAACCATACTTCTTCTATATTAGTTTCTTTGGGAGGGTGCTTTTAAAATGCTATTATCATGTATGGATTCTTATATTGGTAAGCCCATGCATGGTGGTATTGTATATCTGGGTATCAGCTCAATGTTAACTAATATCTTCTTAATATTTCTTTCACTACATATACCTTCTGATAATTTATGTCTGTGAAGTATTTCTGAATCGGCCCGCTTTGCAGTAAATTTTCTCTGAATTGTCTGTTGCTTTTGTATTAGAGCTCTGCATCTTGCCTCTGCAGTATCTCTTTTCCTGTGTCAGTTTTTGAGATTTTGGTCCCATTTTATTTCATTTCCCTGTTTACAGGAGATAGCATGTGAGCTGAAGCTGAAAACTTCATACATAATATTATACGCTCTTTTCTATGCTAAGATGTCCTAAGCACTGGTCTATCACAACTCTAGGTTGTCTCTAGGAACGACAACATCTTTTTGGTGTCGTTGCCGGGGAACGAAGTTGAGAAATTTTAAATCCCTGGGCCTCGACAAAACCTTATTCACTCTTCAATCAGGTGATCATGGAGAGTTGAGAGTTGTAGATCCCTCACCTTGGCGACTCCACTTTTGTTTCTATACTAAATCTATTTGCAGTGTTGGCTCCTCGTAAGCCACACCTGAGGTCAGATACGTCTCAGCCAAAGACACCTTCAGTGTCCGACCCAGAAAAAATCATACATAGAAGAAATTGGAAGGAAATAAAATCAGTCTACACTGAAATCCTTGAATCATCTATAGAAGACTTTCCATCCTCTTCTTCTCAAGATTCTCAATTGCAAGTTCCTGACTCCAATGTCGGTGATACCGATTATTATTCAGATAGTCCACCCCGAGGAGGTGTCCAATTTAAAGACAATTTTCATCCTACTCCTGAGGTCGAAGAGGTCAAAGAAGTTACCGAAGTATCTGCTGTTAACAGACCTTTGTTCCCCTCAACCCCTTGAGCTGCAGTCCAGTACATCCCCATTGTTATTCATACTCCACTTCCACCTCCTCCTCTTCCTCCATTCACACATCAGACTGTTGCACTACCTCCACCCCCTCTAATGGCCAATGTTCCAGCCTTCTTGTTGAATAAAAATGCTCCCCTGGCATTACCTCAAGTGTTGAATGATATGCCACAGGATTATTTGAAGATCTTGCCCAGATTCAATGGGGAAAATGAGATTGATGCTCAAAAACTTCTTGAGACTTTCTGCTCCTTTGCAGAGAACTTTAATGTTGAACATTTAGATTTGGTCTTAAGACTGTTTGTGCAATCTCTTGATGGTGAAGCCAGAAAATGGTTTAAGACATTGGGAAACCATTCCATAACCAATTGGGACGAAATGGAAAATAATTTTCTCAGGAAATGGGGGGAAAAGAAAGATCATGGACAGTGTCTTACTGAATTCAATACGCTTAATAAAAAACATAATGAAGTGGTGGTAGAGTTCATCAAGAGGTTTAATAAATTGTATTTGAGTCTTCCTGCTGATATGAAACCTCATCAAACTGCTGCTAAAGTGGTTTTCGTAGCAGCCTTTGACTCAGAATTCGGTTTCTCCCTGCGGGAAAGAATGCCTGTCACCCTGGATGATGCTCAGACAGATGCTTTAGAGTTGGAAGAAAATTTTGCAACCACTAGTAAATCAAAGGGAAAATCTGAACAAGATACCAGAAGGAGGGGCAAAGAGGAGGTATCTACCTCTAATCAAGACAGAGACTCACCTAATGACAGAACGAAAGAAATGACCAAATTGATTAAAAGGGTGGTCAAACTTGAATTGGAGGCCAAGAATTCAGCTTTCAATAATTTCCACAATGCTCCAAACAGGGGTTACAATCCTCAGTATAGGAAACCACCCCTGTAAATATTGCCAAGGGAACCAAAGGAGCAACAAGATCAGGTACCACACCCCTTGTACTTGGAAGGTCCAATGGATGATCCCACAGAAAAATCTTCCTATGATCTGGAGGATGCAAATCTTGCTCTCTCAGATAGTGATGAAGAAGAATGCTCATGGCAAGAAGAAGAAAAGGCTGGAGATACGGAAGACTCGGAGATCGACCACTGTTGTAAGCAATTTGTTGATTTCATGCAAGCACATCTCAATAGAAGATATGACCTCAGATCTTCTAGAAAGAGGACTCATACTCCATATCAAGAAAAGGAGCCACTCCAGAAGGAAGCACCACTCTAGAGGGAGTCAACAATCCAGAAAGTCACAGACAAAGGTTTTATTGATGATGGAGAAAATTTGACTCCACTAGACAGTCAAAGAAAGGAGGAAGAAAGTTCTGTGGAAGACTTTAATCCATGTAATGAAGAAATTAGATTGCTGGAGATTATGCTGAATAAACATGATTCAATGCAGGAGGGAGAACCTCAATTTCAAAATTGGGGATTGCAGAATGTGAAAATATAAGGGAATGAAGACAGTGAACACTTTCTGGGTCTTGGAAGAGACTTAGGATTTCTGAGGAAAAAATTGGTGACTGAATCATCAAGTAAGACCATTGGGTCTTATGATTTCGAAACTGACAATTTGGCTGTGTTGACAGGTATTACAGAATATAATCCATCTTTTGGAGTTGTCTTGGATACAGATGAACTGTTGTAGAAGAGGGAAGGCGAGGCAATCATGTCTCATGAGAGGGAACTTGTTATTACTGATAATGACAAGAAAAAGCTGACGTGTCTGATGGACAAAGAGAAGACTGGAGGATAGAATTTTAGAACTGCTACAGTGATGGAAAATCAAAATTCTATTCTGATAGAAGATGAAAGTGCAGAATCTAAAGAACTTGATTTGGTTGCCAGAAGAAATCAAGAGGGTGAAGGACAATTACTGAAGATTGTCAAGGAAGAAGAAGAGGAATATGTTGAATCAAGTTTGCAGCATGTTGATGAGATTCTTGAGAATAGACGGCTAAATTGTTTTCTGAAAACATTTAGAGAAGAGAATGAAATTGCACACACTGAAGTGAAAATTCCGGAAGTTGCGAAAGAAGCAGGTGATGAGCAAGAGAATGTTGCAAAGGGAGTGTTACACTGAAAAATGTCACCTTGACATTCTGCTGACTGTATGAGCTCATTAAACACTCATACTTACCTCCTTTGCAAGTCTTACAACCTTTGTTCCTCATTCCAAGCCCTGAAAATGGAGGAAAAACCCTAAAAAGCTCAAAAAACCTTGGGTACGCAGTTAATATGAAGCCTACCTGCGTTTTTAGCTAGGGTACGCAGGTAATATGAAGAGAAACTCAAGAAACTACCTTTTGGCCGGATAAATCGTTCTTGCGGACAAGACCGATCTCCCTAGTGTCAGAAGACAATCTAGCAACAAACGAACAACTAAGTTTGTCTTTCTCTAGATATATTCATTTTACAAATAAATGCTATGAAGGTGTCGATCCTACCTTAGATCCAAATGCTTATTTGTGGTCGCAGTGTTTCCGTTGCATCAATAATCCTTCGTCGCAACAAGGGCCCTTTTGTCACAAGAAAGTATCATCTTTCGTTGATCTGCAATCACAAACAAGAAAATATCAATAGCACCTGTATAACAAATAATAACACAGCGCTTAATTAAAATTCATCTAGTAATTTTTTACATTTTTAGGGCTCTTTCCACCAACATAGCTTAGGCTAGTGTCTTGGAATAGGTTTTAGTTAACTCTCCAAGACAGAAAAACAAACAAGTAGTCGATCTTGCGGTAGGAAAAATTCCAATTGTTGCATGTATGCTCTGGGAAGCTCCTCCTAAAGGAGTTAAGCACGAGATCATGTCTGAACCAGTGGGGTAATCAATCCTTCCTCATTGGGAATGATAGAAGATATACACGTATTAAAAACGGTAAACCTCGGATTGACCATTGTCGAGGAGCCTGGGGTCACTTGTCGGTAAACCTTGGATTATGTCAAGGAGCCTTCAAGGGGATTGAGCTTTGTTACTCTGCCCTTGCGTGTGTGTCGGATCGTAGACTGTTCCCCCAGGTATATTTGTTTCTGTTGGTAACCTTAGTAGCCATAATCTATAGGATTCTTTCCTAAGGTGACAGTGGAGGGAAGATCCCACTGTACCTGGAGCAGACGTCGACTAGACTCACTTGGACTCTCTGGGGGGTTATCTTCACACGAGATGGTTTTGTGAAGAAACTTGTGCCAGTCTATTTCATTAAGCAGGTTGTCGGGGTAACTGTTCCAACCGCCCTTTCTTTATTAAATTCTACGATGTTGGATTTCATCACCAACTAGTGTTTTTAGTACGGGAAGTTACTGTTTGTGTGTGGTTTGATTCCTAGATTTGATAGCGCGTGTTAATTTGTTTGTTTTTACTTTTAGAGACCATAGGTGTGAATTGTGAATTTTAATTGTTAGGTGTGAATTGTTAATTGTTAATTTTAGTTTTTAATTTGTTAATAAAATTCACTGAAGTTGAATATAATGGCAACTGTTCCAGAATTTACCAACCAAGGAATCCCTCTTAATGAGAATCCTAGTACTTTTCCTTGCTTTGGAAATGTTGGTCCTCCTTATATGGCTACATTGTCATTACCTGGATTTACAATAGGTTTACCGATATGGTTATTTTCAACTTCGTTGGCCCCGAATACTCCAATTGTTCCACCTCAACCGAATGCTTCACCTAAGCAGAGTTCCGGAAACCTCCAACTGGCTGTAGATTAGAAGTGAGTGTGAGGAGAGTTCCTTGTACTGTGTCAACCTCGTTAAAAAATGAATCAGTGAGGGTGAGGAGAGTTCCTTGTACTGTGTCAACCTCGTTAAAAAATGAATCAGTGAGTGAGGAGAGTTCCTTGTACTGTGTCAACCTCGTTAAAAAATGAATCAGTGTGTCTGAGGATGGTTCTTTTCCTGTGTCAACCTCGTTAAAAAATGAATCAGTGTGTCTGAGGATGGTTCTTTTCCTGTGTCAACCTCATTAAAAAATGAATCAGTTAGTTGAGAGCATAGTTCCTTTTCTTGTGTCAAGCTCCTTAAAAAATGAAACATGTAGGTAGATTGTAGAGATTAGAAGATAGATTAGAAATAGGTAGTTTATGAGGACAGTTCTTTTCCTGTGTCAACCTCGTTAAAAAATGAATCAGTTGCTCTGAGGATAGTTCTTGTTACTGAAACAACCTCATTAAAAAATGAATCAGGTATGAGGACAGTTCTTTTCCTGTGTCAACCTCGTTAAAAAATGAATCAGTTGGTCAGAGGATAGTTCCTGTTACTGAGTCAACCTCATTAAAAAATGAATTAGGTAGAGGACGCTCTTTTCCCCGGAAGCTAATCTCATTAAAAAAATGAATCGGTAGGTTATGTAGGTAGATTAGAAATAAAGTAGTTAAACAGGAGATTGGGATTTACCGTGTCAACTCTCGTTAAAAAATGAAACACGTTGCCATGAGCATAGTTCTTTTCCCGTGTCAAGTTTCAGAAATGAAACAAATCCTCCTTAATTGGAGTCGAGTCTTTGAATAGACCCCGTAAATGTTAAGTAATATATTTAGGTTAGTTTTTAGGTTTGCCTATATGATCTCGTAAATGAACCTTTCATTCCATCTGAACTTTCATTCCATCCGCCTATTTATTACTAGTATACTTAGTTGAATGAAATGAAGTCTGGGGGGCATGCACGAGCGCTTACACTTAGGGGCATCAAGCACTCATTTTTTGTTTCAAGTTTCGTAAAATGAAACATATCTTGAGTCACTTTCGAAGTATTTTCAAGACTCGTTAAACTCATGAAAATCCCGAGATTATCTTGCTATATTTCATTCTCGTAAAAAACATGAAAATGCCAAGCTCTTTCCGTCTTTTCCTACTCGTAAATTAAATTGAAAGTCGGCCACAGGGGTATATTTTTATCCCTTTTTCAAACTCGTTAAAACTTACGAAAAATTGAAAACCATGAGTATATTTTTATCCCTTTTTCGAACTCAAACTTACCGAAAAGTGAAATTGGAGTTCTTCTTTAAGCCCTTTTCAGACTCTCTAAATATGAAAAGATTGCCGAGTACTTGACTATTCGAACTCGTTAAAGTAAATGAACAGTCGTCCCTTCAGTATAAGTTTACCCCTTTTACAGACTGAAATGGACTATTTACGAAAAAGGTATACGTTGGCTAAATACGGTCAATAGAGTTCTCTCCCGCATTATTTTATCCTTTTTCGGGCTCGAGAGACTAAATTTACGAAAAAGAACACCCATGGAGTTTTCTTAAGTTTTTCTTCTGACTCCCTAAAACTGAAAAACACCGAGTTTCTCCTATACTGGACTCGTTAAAACTTAACAGTAAAGGACCTGTTTAATTTTCAACAAGAACGAACCACTCCTTCTTAGGGTTCGAATCTTAAACTAAGTTGGACTCATCCGAAGGATGAGCTTATAAACAAGCAAATGTTATCCTCCTCAAGCTTGTCAAAAAATAAAGAGGTACTTGCCAGAAATGGTGGGGGAAAGAGAGAAAAACGATCCTATTTGTTACATTTTGATTATTCAGAAAACCGTTAACCACTCTTGAACACGACACTTTTTGATCACCTGGGTTGGGAAATCCTTTGCTCATCAGCTTAATCAAACCACATTGAAAGTCTTCACTCTGGTCATATTACTTGGGTCAATTGTCACCAAGCCATCTGCAGTGTCGTTATGTGTTCAAGAGGACAATTCAAATAAACCATTCATCTGCAAAATATCTGTCATCCATTTTGACCATCCCTGAGTCAGTCCTTGCCAATATATTTTCAAACTTGATCTATGATTTCGTGTTGTGGGCTTGCCTACGACGGATCACTTTCTATCGACGACAACTCATTATCTAGGAAGTTGATCCAGAAATCGTCAGTACCTTGAAATCTGCATGCCTCAATGGCAGGTTTCTCGCCTTCGATGACAGGTTGCATCATTGACCTTCGATCGAATGATTCCGTGAGATGTTCGACTTCAGCTCATTCATTCACATTTCATGGATTGTACTGAGTACTTTGAGAGCCATTGACATTACTGGTGGTTTCTCTCACACTTGTTAACAGTTCACATCATTGACTCGTAATCAAGTGGTTTCTACCATGTTCGACTTCAACACATTTATTCACATGGATAGAATCGTACTAGTTCGAGATGCGGAAATCAAGACCCTGGATCTAGTTTCTACCATCCAGGCTGCGAGGAATTTTGTTATCATTCATACAATAGACTATTTATAAACAGATGGCTGCGTCCATGCTGTGTCGACATATGTCTATGTTGTGATGTATTCAAAACCATTCCTGTATCAGAACAATTTAGATTAGTTTATAGTTAGTTTTGATCTAAGTATGGGAATGCCTACCTCAGCGATGATATGATTACATATATATATATTTTGCATTGAATGTTTTGACAGGTTCCGACTGGGGTGTCCACAGGATGATCCTTGAAATGATAAAGTACTTCACTCTTCATATATGACAGACTTCATCTTCATCTATTTCAGACTTCGCACTTTAGGGGGAAATCTGTTACACTGAAAAATGTCACCTTGACATTCTGCTGACTATATGAGCTCATTAAACACTCATACTTACCTCCTTTGCAAGTCTTACAACCTTTGTTCCTCATTCCAAGCCCTGAAAATGGAGGAAAAACCCTAAAAAGCTCAAAAAACCTTGGGTACGCAGTTAATATGAAGCCTACCTGCATTTTTAGCTAGGGTACGCAGGTAATATGAAGAGAAACTGCGGTCTAGAATGCACTTTTCCAGTGTAATGCCTGCGGTACCCCTGTAAAGTTAAAAAAGCGCGGAATTAAATTGAAAAAGTTGAATTTTGGTCAATTCTAGAAGGTTCTGGATGATATTTTTTGGGGATGAGTACGCTTTAGTAAGGTGCATGTATCCCACACCTTAAGGAACTAATCCCTTGATGTGAGGAGCCTATCCCTTTGAAGGAGGATTCTATCCCTTTAAAGGTGGAATCCTAACCTCCTCATCTGCTCTATAAAAGGAGGCATTGGGTAGCCTTTTGGGTGAAGTTTGGAGAAGTTTTTTGGAGAAGATTTTTGAGCTGAAGTGCTGTTGAGATTTAGATTTCCTTCTGCTGAGCTTTTGAGAGGAAAGATCACATACCTCTTATGCTTCTGGAGGAAGAGTGCAAGATTTATCAAAGTAGAGGAGATTCCTGCTTCGGACCCCGGGAAGGCCTTTCGAACATCAAGGCTAAGGTTGTAAGGTTCTTCTGTATATTTTAAGATTAATACAATCAAGTTCTGTTTTTCTCAATAAATTGTCATTTGATTGTTTATTTCAATAAGCTTTCGTTTGATCGTTTATTTCATAGATTCCTTGATCACTATGATAGGTATGTTTTATGATTATTTGTTATACAGGTGCTATTTAATATTTTCTTGTTTGTGATTGCAGATCAACAAAGGATGATACTTTCTTGTGACAAAAGGGCCCTTGTTGCGAGGAAGGATTATTGATGCGACGGAAGCACTACGACCACAAATAAGCATTTGGATCTAAGGTAGGATCGACACCTTCATAGCATTTTAATTGTAAAACGAATATATCTAGAGAAAGACAAACTTAGTTGTTCGTTTGTTGCTAGATTGTCTTCTGACACTAGGGAGATCGGTCTTGTCCGCAAGAACGATTTATCCGGCCAACAGGGAGATATCCTAAGAGATATTCAAGAAGTTTGGGAAGCAGCCACATTTTTGGCAAAAGAGGCAACATTGATAGTAGTAGCAATAGAAATCGAAAGCATCAGAAGACTGATGATGAAGGTGTCTCAGAAACAGAAAACAGTAGCAAGAAAGCCGATAAATCTTGGCAAAAGAAAAATGAGAGCAGAATGTGAAAGCATAGCAGGAGGCAAGTTGCAGAGCACCCTATGGTTATCTCTGACAGGCAGTCAGTGCTCCTATCCCTTTTTGTTACTGCTTGACTGGCTGCATTGGCATTATTGTATCACCTAAAAGCACCATAGGCTTTTAATTAAAGTAGGGTAAGTAGGAAAAGTCTGAAATAAAGCTCAGCTTGTGAGCATGTAGTTAGTTGTTTTCATTTCTGCAAAGTCTAGCAAGCCAGACAGTCTAATCCTGGCTTGGCTATTGTTAAATTTCTGTTTTAGAATGTAGAGAAGAAATCTGCTAGACAGTTTAATCCTAGCAGATGTAGTTTAGGTAGAGAAAATGTGAGACCAACAGTTTAATCTGGTCTCATGCAGTAATAGGGGTAGAAGTAGAGTAGATTTATTTTTCTTGTCTGTGAAAATTGATGATGTAGGTGGTCTGCGGAGTTCTTGACACGTCCAGGGATGAACGTGTCGTCCCCAGGTGGAGCCAATGTTGATCATATCAGCCCCCTGCCAAAATTTTGTTAAGCAGCCCCCTTTAAAACACTCTAAACCCCTATGTTTGGACTAAAAATCCATTTTCTACCTATCGTTACTTTCTCCTCGGTCACAAAATTGCATAAAAGGCCAAAAAACCCACTTTGAACGCTATATTAAGGCCTAAGCCCCTTTTCCGCCAACCCCTTTATCTTTTTCCCCATGAAACCGAGCACTCACCCTTAAGAAGCTAATCACATCAATCACAATCACAGTGTTTATGTTATGTTTTTCTATCGGATGATCGCAAATGTTTGTGATGTGATTGATCACAGGTTCCTCCCCCATCGCATCACATGTCCGACTCCCGACCCCCGATCACACTCCCCTTTGATCGATCATCGTAAACATTTGCGATTCGATTGATCGCGTCGCATTTCCACTCTGATCATCGCAATCGCAATTTCCGTCGCGTTTCCCCTTTGCTCCCTCCCTCTCCCGATTTGCGATTGCAATTGCAACCTCGGTCCCACCATTTTATTCCTCCACCCTCCATAGCCATTCTCCCTATGCATAGCTTTCATAACCAAGTTTGTGGGTTTTGCAGGATTACAACGACAGAAAATTGCCATTATTCACAGCCTCCATTTCAAAAGTTGAGAATGCATCAAAGGACCATCTTTCCGAGGCAGAATTTATGAGGGGAAATCCGGGAAGCTGTTACGGCGTGGCTTTCATTAAAGGAGCCAGGTTGAAATCTGTCAAACCCTCCAGAATCATTCAAGAGGCATATTTCGTAGATAAAGATATTAATGTTGCGGCAGAGAGTATCAGTGGGAGATCAGAAGAATTCAATGATCAACATTGAAGATTTTAAAGCCCAAATTCAAAATCCAGAAGACAGAGGGTACCATTCGCAGAAAACAATGCCCTCGCGGTTTTATTTCAGTAGAATTTTATCTCCAGGAAAGGAAAGACTACCCATAAGGTTTTTTCTCTACCGTGTTCCTGAAGAGACTTGCACCCAGTGCATTTATTCCAGAAAGCAGGCAGCAGAGTACCTACAACACTACAAAGTCATCAAGCAGTATGGGCGTGCACGTTTCTTCCATCCGGTCTTTATTAGGCAAATTAAATGTTCATCACCTACCTCTTTTGCTAGGTTTTGGTCTCTTCTATAAAACCCCAAGAGAACGAATTATTAGAGGTTCTAGATTTTTATCAGAAAATTATGCAGTGAAAGGCTGTTTGCATACATTTTGTAAAATTCTTGTATGAAGGCATAGAGCCCATATGGTCTCAGTGAGGAGGATTTATATCTGTCAAAGAGGATTCTGGTCTTTGGTATTTCACAGTCTGTAACTCTCTTTATTGTGTTATATTAGTAGAACACTTCATTTCATCCATCTTTCTTGTATCATGTTTTGGAATGCAAGTGGCTCACTGATTTTTGGTATGGATTAATCCTATTTGATGCCCATGCTCGGATCAGTCAAGTGCTTTAAATATGGCTCATGCATGATATTCTGTTCCATTAGTCAGCTAACCATACTTCTGCTATATTAGTTGCTTTGGGAGGGTGCTTTTAAAATACTATTATCATGTATGAATTCTTAGATTGATAAGCCCATGCATGGTGGTATTGTATATCTGGGTATCAGCTCAATGTTAACTAATATCTTCTCAATATTTCTTTCACTACATATACCTTCTAATAATTTATGTCTGTGAAGTATTTCTGAATCGGCCTGCTTTGCAGTAAACTGTCTCTGAATTGTCTGTTGCATTTGTATTAGAGTTCTGCATCTTGCCTCTGCAGTATCTCTTTTCCTGTGTCAGTTTCTGAGAGTTTGGTCCCATTTTATTTCATTTCCCTGTTTACAGGAGATAGCATGTGAGCTGAAGCTGACAACTTCATACATAATATTATACGCTCTTTGCTATGCTAAGATGTCCTAGGCACTGGTCTATCACAACTCTAGGTTGTCTCTAGGAATGACAACAAAGTGGAAACACTACTTTATGGGTAATGAGAAGATTATACATACCGAACACCAACCATTACAGTACTTGTAGTCACAAACAAAATTGCAGCAATCATTACATTTCAGTTGGATAGGTTTCCTTCAACAGTTTCACTTGGTTATAAGGTACAAGAAAGGTATATTCAATAAAGTTGCCTATATGCTTTCAAGGCCAATTATAAGTGCTTCTACTTTACTAAAAATTGTTGCTATTGTACATGAGAGTTACATAGCACAATATGCACATGATGTTTATTTTCAAGATATGTATGCTAGTTTGAGTGAAGGGAATCAAGTTGAGGAAAATTATTATCACATGCATATCAATTTGTTGTTTCATTTGGGCAAGCTGTGTATACCACAAGGAGAGAGGCTAATTTTCATGAGAGAGGCTCATTCATCTCTTATTTCTGGACACTTTGGGGTAAGCAAAAAAATGGTGCATCTATAGAGGTATTTCTATTGGCCTCGCATGATAGATATTATGTCGTGTTTTTTAAGAGGTTGTTCTATGTGTGCAACAAGAAAGCCTAGAAATAGGAAGCTTGGGTTTTACATGCCACTACCAGTACCATCAAGGCCATGGGAGAGTTTCCCCATGGAATTTGTTGGAGGTCTACCTACGTTAAGAAAAAAACATGATTATCTTTATGTAGTTGTTGACAGATTCAGTAAAATGTGTATAATTATGCCATGTAAGAAAACCATTACTGCTGAACAAACTACTGAACTTTATTTTCGACATGTATGGGTTCGTTATGGATTTCCAACTTCTATTGTTAGTGACAGACATTCCAGGTTCATTGGGATTTTTTGGTCCAATCTTTGGAAGACGATGGACACAAAGTTGAAAAAGAGTACTTCTTTTCTTCCGCAAACTGATGGCCAAAACGAGGTGGTGAAAAAAGCCATTGTGCATCTATTAAGAGGATGTTGCAACAAACATCCCAAGTTGTGGGTTGAGAAACTGCATTACATTCATCACACTGACAACTGGGCAAAACACTCTTCAACAAAATACATCACTTTTTGAAGTATGCTTTGGGTGTTTTCCAAAATAGCCATTAGGATTCATATTTGAGAAGGATGTTGCAATTGATGGGCATAGTGATATTGAAAAGGCTCGAAATTTCATTGAGAAAATTCAGATTATACATCAACAAGTTCAAGAACAACTTGAGAAAAGTCAAAGAAAGTACAAGGAGAGGCATGACAAACATAGAGTTAAACTAGTAAAAAATGGCTAATTAGTTACTAAAAAAACGACTAAAATTTGCATATAAACGACTATTTTTCGGTCGGTGACCAATAGTAGCTAATTTACAGTATCTTATAACGCGACCAACTTTTAGTCATTTTTTGCTTAGTCATTAATTGGTTATCTCAAATTTATTGTCTAGTAGTATATTTAGTCATAAATTTGGTCATTAATTTAGTCATTAATTCTCATAATTAACGACCAAATATACAACAAAATATATAACTAAATGATCATCCGAGAAAACCAATTAATGACCAAAGAAATATGACCAAAATGTTGGTCGTGTTATAAGATACTGTAAATTAGCTACTAATAGTCATATATATGCAAATTTTAGTCATCGTTTGAAACCATTTAATGACCAAATAAATATGACTAAATTTTGGTCATGTTATAAGATACTGTAAATTAGCTACTAATAGTCATATATATGTAAATTTTAGTCATCGTTTGAAACCAATTAATGACCAAAGAAATATGACTAAATTTTAGTCGTATTATAAGATACTATAAATTAGCTACTAATAGTCATATATGTGTAAAATTTAGTCATCATTTGTAGTCACAAACTATCATTTGTAGTATTCATTTATTTATTTTTGGTAGTTTCATATTCATTATATAAATGACCACTTAATAGTTTATATTAATTTCATTTACTTTCATTAACAATCATTATAAGAAACTAATTTATTCGTATATTCATTTTATTTGTGTTCATCATTAATAAACATAAAACACTAATTTAATAGTTTTAGATTGCTTTTATGTATTCATTATTAATCAACATAAATTAATTAGTACGATTTTGCAACTAAATTTAAAAAAAAAAATGGCATACAATTTACTTGTTCACATAATATGAAAACATAAAGTTACATATGTTAAATACAATAGTAAGTAATATCAAGTGAAACTATAAAGAATTTCTACCACATAAATTATATTATATAAAATATCAAGTATTACAATATGAGCTTCCAACTTAATATTGGTTGGAGTACAATTTACACATGAAGTATTGTTTCATCACTTCAAAATATTATCATTGTGTTTCCAAGGCATTGCAGGTGAATTCACCAACTCTGAAGACTTGACCATCAATCTCCATGTGTGTCTTATGCGAGATATTGACTATACAAGTACCATTAAACCAGTTCTCTTCTCTCTCTTTTTAATTTGCATTCTGTCGCTCCATTGTTATTGTTCTCCTCTTTTTTGAATTCATGCTTCTTGCCATCAACATTGAGTTCCTTTCCTGAAAAATAAAGAAGATACAATGCAAAGTATAAGACATGAAAGACGATGAACACTGAAATATAAACTAAAGTAGACTATAAAGGATTTATACGATATATACCTCAACATCGGCAATATTGTCAATGTCATTTCTCCCCATAAAAACAAGAAACTCGAATAAGTTTTCTTCAGTTGGGCAATAGTGGGTTCTATGTGGCCAAATGATGTGTATAAACAAAGAAAATTAAATGTCACCATAGAAAATAACACCTTAGTAAAATTAGTATTCAACTTTGAAGGAAATATTATGCACAATCATGCCAACTAAGTTACATGATAAATATATCAAGTTGTGGAATACTTATACAATGTGGGAGTGCAAAAAAAGCTCCTAAAAATTGTCAAAGCTAAGTCTAAAATAAAATGAAATGAAGTAAAAAGTATACACTAATAGGATAGCCTCGTATACATGTATATAACTGGATAATTTAGAAGGCTAAGTGAATAAATACAGGACTAGAGGCGATGATGTCAAGAATGCCCAAGTATGATGAGCATTTCCTCAGATAAGAACTACTATTTGGGTCCATTATCACATATGAATAAGCCAACTAGTCTATATCAAATTATTAATGTTTTTCTTATGTTTATGTATCACTACAATATAACTGGATAAATTGAAAATACAATTATGTTCCCATTGTGTTCCTCACTTGTGGTACAATATATTAGCTGTGATTTGGAGAAAATTTCTAACATCAAAAATATGTAGCAATCACCACTAGTAATCCCCCAAAAAGATTATTTTGAAATGTAACTTTCAGATTCTAGTTTCTAAATGATTCTTGAATGGAAAATCCACACCGAATTCCAACACCAAACTTCCAATTTGAGGGTACACCTGTGGCCATCCTCAATCACTCAAACTCAAAACATCATTGATCATTATAATAAAAAAATAAAATAAGAGTAGTTTTGATATGTTTTGCAGGTTTACATGCAAAGCACCAATAGTTTTCCCATATTTACCATACTTGTAACTTCCAAAATATAACACATTGATTGATCTTTTACAGCAAATACTTGATCCAATAAAAACAATAATTTAACATATTTCAACAATACCATCAATGTTTGATCCTCCATTAGTTCAAAATAGTTAGCACAAAAACTTCAAGAAAGAACAACAAGTATAAATAAAAATTCAATCAATTAATAATCAATCAAAAAAGGACAAGCTTTTTACTGAAGCTTGATAAACAACTATAACACTGCAACTAGTGGTGTTGTTCAAAGAGAAATACTACCTAGAGAACTCATCTTCCAAATTTTTTGCTCTATCCATGAAGGTTTTTTTATATCCTCAAAACAGAATTCGCATTCAATCTTTTAAGTTTCCGAAACTACCCAAAGACCTTACCAAATGAAATAGTAAATTTACTAGAAGGAAGGGTTTCAATATGTGGCCACTTTTGGAATATGCTACTTGTTGCTTCCTAGAGAGAAACTGGGATTTGGAGGGATGTTTTTCCTTTTTGATGTGATCGAGACAACTATACAGATCACACATATGACAATGCAAGTGCTCCTTAGAGAGGAGGAGGTCAAGTTTTCATCCCTATCCAATAAGCTTTTACCCAACAAATATCCCATGTGTCAATAGATTTCCATAATTTGACCATATTGACCATGGTTGAGCACAATTAACCATTCTTTCCATGGCGGAGTATGGTTGATTATGGTTGATAATGTGCAATTTCCCTTTTTGGACCATAATTGCAGAAGGGATCGACTTAGTAGCCTATCCTAATTCTTGTAATCTATAGTTGGAGAAAAACGGGACCAACTATTTTAATTGTTGGGTGACATTATAATTAATAGTAAATGTTTTAATAATATTAAATATTTAATAGGAGGATTGTAAAAATAAATTGACCCATGGTATTTCCATCTACACATGGGATATCGATATGAGGAAATGATTGTTAAAATAAAGAAGGGAGCTCAAGAAAAACATGAGTTGATGATTTGAGAATTGAATTTGGAGCTTGAATAACTCACCACAAGAGCATAAACCATTGTGTAAAACCCAATTTCATTGGTGGAACTATCCACCCTAGTTGGAGGTGATTAGATTCGGTGGAAAAACATCCACCTTTGCTAGTTTGAAGGGGGAATCCTTCTAGGTTCTCCATTGGTACTTACCGAAGGACAAACAAATCACAAAATTTTGTATGAGTTCAAAGAAACAAAGTTGTAGGAAATCACATTTCCATGAAGGGTTAAATTCTATAAGCTAAGCCACATCTTTGAGAAGTGCCAAATTATCTATTAATATAGACCAAATTGTAAACAATATTTGGAGGATTGATTTGCATAATCGGGAAGATCGATTACAAGGATGCCAAGTGAAAGAAGGACGAATTGTTATGGGTGCATGGAAGAAAAAGTACGGATGTAAAATTGAATCCAATTTCTAGAGAATTTGTATTTAGTTTATTTTTTCTTACATTTTCAAGCCATAAGAGAAGCAAGACTCCTAAAAACAACCATAACTTGAACCAACTAAATTTCCCCATAGGGGCCACAAAATAATTGATAGTTCAGGTTAGGAACATTGGGAGTAGGCATCTCATAAGCCTCCATGGTCATGTTACATCTTTGAAACATAGAAGTTGACTTTTGGGGTGCTTTAAATCCTTCATTATCCCATGGAAAATATTACCCAAGCACACAGGAGAACCTGTTCAGAGAGGGTTTGGCTTAGGTCCAGTGTATGTGGTAATATTTAGGGATACCCAACCCATATAGTGCTTGGTAATGGTAACTGACTACCAAGAAGCTAAAGGACCGGTTGCTCACATGACATGAAGGTATCTTAGTGGCTAAATTTAGGGCATCCATTCACTATAGGTGGAGTTGCAGGAAGCACTAAATCCTCATCAATTACCTTGGTTGATTCTTTAGCTGCTGAAAAGCATCGCTTGTTCTTTTGGGACATTTTCATAGTACCCATCAGAAGATATCTCCACAAGGCGTAGTTAATTTGAGAGTGGCAAGGACGAATAGGTCTTCATAGGATCTTTTATCTGAAGTAAAAAAAAATGAAAACATTTTTTCTTTTGACTCATCACATAGCATAAGTTATAGGGAAAGTAATCATATGATTTTTTCACGTTGTTATATGTATCTGATTTATTTACTTTGATATTTTACTTGCTTCCAAAAAAAGTAACACACACTCTAATCAAAACCATAAGGGGCCCCATGAACCCTGATTGTTATAAATGTGTTCAAAACCTCCGCACATTACCGGGAGGTGTGCTAGGTATCTCGCCATTTAGGCGTAGACGATGCAACACAACCACCATGATAGGATCATCCTTTCCTCATCCAACTTTCAGTGGAACCTGTCCTCATTAAAACACCCATTTCACGACCCCTCAAGCATCATAACACACTATCCCTTTTGGAAGCCCACACAATACCCCTCTAGAAGATCCCAGAAATCATGTCATGACCTTTCACCTATGGTGTTCATCAAATGGTATCAGTGAGGATACTATTTTCCTACGACTGTTTTAATGTACCCTAATAGGGGTGGAAAAAAATGGTACATAGGTCAATCATTTGGGACACATGGAAACTTTGGTTCTTTAGCCACAACTTTCCTCACATTTTTTCATCTCCGGGTTTGCCAAGACTCGATCTTGTAACTGCTAACCAATTTCAATCAGACACTTCCTATGTAAATATCAGAGTAGGCTAAGGTGCAATGGAAGCACTTTGGGCCCGATTGAGCTACATGGGAGATGGCGGATCACATGGAGACTCTGTATCCTTCCTTATTCACTAGTTAAGCAAATGTTTTGGCATGTGTTTTGGTACATGTTTTGGTATATGCTGGTATGATGTTTCGGTATATGTACATATGTATATGGATGTAAATAACACCATGAGATATGTTATAAAGCTCCAATAAGCAGTATGGTGTCATGTCATTATGGTTTTCATGTCGTTATTATTTCACGTTAGTTTTCTTTTCAGCAGGGTGATCATTGTAAATACTACAATGAGATAAGTTATAAAACTCCATGAGAAATATGTTTTGTTACAGTAGTCTTGTTGGTTTTAGGTGTCGTTGAACGCTAAGGATGATTTTCCATCAAGGGGGAGGGTTTTTTAACATCATTGGTGAAAATTCCATGTAATAAAAGTTAATAAAGGAAAAATAATAACCAAGGTCATCAAACACATATTCCAAGCTGAATGTTGGGAAAAACATCCTAGTGAGGGTGTTCATATGGTTTATTATGGCTATGGAAATTGGAAAAGGAAATGTATAGGGATTTGGAGAGGCAAAGAGGCATCTATTGGAATTTATTTATTAAATAAATGGAAATTTGGAGAAACGGAAGATGAAAGGTCATAAGATTCACATGAGGTGGAAAATGAAGGATAATAATGGAAAATTGAAGAAAATATATTCCTCGTTGATAAAAAGGATTATGGTTTACTCACTAGTTTTTGAATGCATGATATATCCATGTGATTTATTGGTCATCATATGTCATTGGCATGGACGATTGCCTGGATTGACAAAGAATTTCCCTAGCTTTTCCATTTCCTGGATATGGTGGTTTAGGTTCATTTCATTATCTATTTTTCTGGTTGGCTTTCATGTGCCTTTGATTGTGGGTTGAGTTATTATTTCCTGGAGCCTTCGTTGGAAAAACACTCTAGATCCCTATAATAACTTGGTTTAAGTTACCAGTCCTGGAGCCTTGCCTATACAAACAAGATGGAGCCCTTGGTGGGTTGATTTATTAGTCCTAGAGCCTTGGTTGGAGAAATGCTCTCGAGCCTAGTAGTAGTTGTGGGTTGAGTTACTAGTCCTGGAGCCTTGGTTGGAACAAACGCTCTAGAGCCCCGTAGAGCTTGGGTAGAGACCTATATGGTGATGGTTAGTGATGTTCGACCGTGAGGTGGAATCACTGGTTGACTGATCAGGTGCTTAGTTTTATGCTCAAAAATAAAAATTCTCAGATTGTCTCAAAACCTAAACGACCATGTAGTGGTGATCGTTTTGAATCCGTCACACTTCGTTTCATGAAAAATGGTCATCGTATTCTCCTGGAAACGCGATATGTTCACTTGGCTAAACAGGGAAATTTTGTGGCAGAGATGCTGACTAGGCATCCGTATGGTCCAATCAGAAAAAGGTATATTCGCAGGAATATTCCTTGGAATATTCCCCCAGGTGGACGAATGAATGGATGGCAAGTGTCAGCATCAGATTGGTTGTTTGGTGTTGGTGGGACCAATGAAATCACAACACATGGCAAGCCTGAAGGCCACCATCTTCCTAATGGTCATTGATCAATATTTTTTTGGAGGCATCGGGGTTTGACCCCTCGCCCTCCCCACTGCCAATGCCAAGACTTACCACCTTTGCTATACAATGGTTCTTAACATGTATTGTAGCTCACATATATTTAAATTAAGGTTTGAATGGTGGTGAGGGAAAGAGGGGTGATCCCCGGTCCATAAGACCTCGAGCCATGACTGCCGATGGGAGCTTCGACATTAATGCGAGTTTAAATTTTAAACCAAATTTATTTAACAGTTAAGCCATGTTTAATGCACATAATCCTGTAATTAAAATGTAGATTAGATTAATAAACATTTAGCACTTAGAAAACTCTTAAATAGCACTAATATCCACTTAAAATTTAATTGGTGGACCTCCAGATTCGGAGAAACTACCAGTTTTGGCTACAGTTAACTAGTTTAGCACCAGATTTAGTGGGGAAAAATGAAGAGGCCATACATTTTTCAATTTTTGACCAATTCAGGCTTAGAAAGAGGCTAGATGACCACTTTGAGCTATTCTGGACTCAATGGTGTAGGTTTCAGAGGTAGTGGAGAACTTCTTGATGTGATTTTTCCAGCTTGAATTTTAAGGATGCCTAGGGCCACCAGAGGGTTAGGGCACATCTCCTTCACCTGAAGACCAATTGAAGAGAAAGAAGAGGATAGATATGCATTCTTGGAAATTCTGAGTTCATTGGAGCAGGTTATAGGAGAAAAGGAGCATTGTAAATAGGAAAAATTGACATTTTGAGCATATTATAGAGGCCCAATCCATGGAAGTTGGACAAAGGGGATGTAGCCCAGGAGGGGTGAACTCCTTCATCAAATACCTATGTTAATGTTATTTATGGTGATGTTATTTCATTTATTTGTTGTTGTTTAACTCTTGCTTTTATGTTAAATTTATCACTAAATTGACATGAAAAAAACTCATGAGACTTGATAATTTTAAAGAAACCTTGAACGCTTAAGCACACAAAAGACATTTTTTTTCAAATTCTAAATGAGGAATTAGCTTAAAATTACTAACATCCTCCATTCGTATCATTTTTGGTATCAGAGCTGAAGTTCATTAGATTTTGTTGTGAAAGAAGGGAGCTAATTGTTTGCAAGTTTGTGTCATGCTTACAAGGTTAAAAATCAAAAGACGAGAAGGGAATCTTATTGAGAGCCCTGCAGTTGGGTCAAGAGGAAGAAGGGAAAGTTTACCAAAGTCTTCAACACCAGCACATCCTCAAGTTGAAGTTGAGTCTTCAGTGATCATGTCTCGTGAAGGAGAACATATCATGACAGAAGATAAGAGAGCATTTAGGAAGGCATTCTTTGATATGATTGAGATGGTTAAAGTCCTTTATGAGGAAAGGAATGTAAGGATGCAAGGAGAGAGTTCAAGGCTTCTAAGAGGAGAGGGTTCTCTAGGAGGAGGAGGTGATGGAGATGGCAAGAATCCACCATCCACTCCACCATGATCATCACCACCATCTTCACCTTCCTCACAATCATCTTCCACTACCACAACCCTACAATCTGTTCATACACATACTTCAAAAGGAGCTGGTAAATCACCTTTTATTAAACTTGATGTTAAGTTTTAGCTTCCAATGTATAATGGTGAAGTGAATGCAGAGAAGTTGGATAATTGGATACATCAATTGGAGGTTTATTGCATAATTCAAAACCTTCAAGAAGATGGCATAAAGATTCAATTGGCTTCCTTGAGGATGGAGGGATCAACACTTGTATGGTGGGAAACAAGGACTCAAGAAGAGATTAAAAAACACAGTAAGATCTCAATGTTGTGAAATGTAGGCATGATATGCAAACAACACGAAAACAACATGAAGAGATAAGCATGAGTGATATAGTATTGACATTGATGTGCATTTATATTACATTCATTGTGACTCTTAGGTTCCACATTCCAAGCTCTCTTGGAGTTCCTTTGACTGTCCATTTCCCACACATTAACCCTTAGAGAATTAGATCTCCAGCATTCCCCCCTTAACCCGAAGGAGTATGTATGAGTCCAAGAAGAGAGTTGTAATACAAATATGCAAAGTATGCATGGAAGCACTAGGTTGAATGAGCTCTCTGAAATTTTGGCATAAGGAGGTGGCTTAAGGATGACCACCAACACTATTACTCTTAGTGCAGTTCCCAGCTCTCTTCCAAATCTAGCAAGAAGCTATCATCTTCTGCTAGAGGAACTGTTGTTATTGTTTTGAAGAGGGAGACCTTCAACCTATAAGAAGGGAGGTCTACAACCTGTGGTGGTTTAAGTATGACCACTAACTCTAGAATTCTTAATGCATTTCATGGAACTCCTCCAGAACTGGAAAGAAGCTGAAGTCTTCCGCTAGAGGAAGTGTCCCCAATTCTTTGAAGAGGAAGAATCTCAACCTCAAATAGATGGTTTAAGGCTCACCACCAACCAAAGGCATGCTCATTTTCATATGTGTCTCTGCCTACAACTCTAAATCTGGAATGACACGTTGTGGCTCAGGCTCACCTGAAATTTTGTGTTTCTCAGTACAACTATGAATCTGGAATGGCAGGTTGTGGCCGAGGTTCGCTTGATGTGGCTTTGAAGCTTGTAAATGACTATCATTTCCCCCCTATCAGATACAAGGTGAGATCATGGCAAAAAAACAACTTCAAGACTATTTAATAGTATAGAAAAAGTTCTGACTTATGATCGAAACATCTTTTTGGATGTTGTTGCCCATTTTCAAGAAGTAATCCATCCAAGACGAATGTTTGTTCTTGCAGAAAGCTTGTTTATGAAGCATCTCTGTGAAGGATGAGTGTTCTAACCACAGTGCTTGCACGGGTGAAGATAAAAACAATGATATTTCATATGGCCAACTCGATCACAGTGTTGGAATTTCACAATATATTGTTGCTATTGTGGAAGAGGAGCAGAATCTAGAACAACTGAAGGTGAGATATCATCAAGAAATGTGGCACTTTGAAATTTGATAGGCTTGGAGTAGTCTAGAATATGAAAGGACACCTCCTTGTCATATCCAAGACTAGTTCTGTGCTTGTTGTGGATAAGCTCTTCCAAAGGTTTGATGATTGGCTTGACAAGTGCAAGCTATAATTTTGCTTTTTCATTCAAATATGTTCTTGTACTGGGCTCAATGATCTCAACAATTTCTTGCTGCTGATTACAGTCAACTTTGGAACAAAAAATGGGATTAGTTGAAGCAAGTTCAGAATCACGACTACACTTTTGTAGCTCCTCTTTCTGTAGCAGAGACTCAAGTTGTAAAAAATCATTTTTCTCATGTGCGTTTTGCAGACAAGAGTGAATTTTTGAGAGAGTCTTTATTGATTTGGATTGTGTTATCAACAGTAGATTGTATCAAAGCTTTCAAGAACTCTAATACTTCACCCAAGTCTTGCCATTTGTTTTTTCAACAACTCAAAATTACACTTCAAACACGGACCACAAATATAAACCAATGAGAAAGGAGAAACACCCACTCGCAATACAATTCCACTCTCGTTTATTTATTTCTTTTAAATCAACCTAACTACACCATCAACACATATTCTTCATCATTATTTAATGCACATGTATTGTACATTCCAGCACATTTAACACCAAAAGTAACTCCTAATGTATATCACACAAACTTTATGAAGAGCTAACAATGCATATGCCAGAATGCAATATATAAAGAGTCAAAAATACCTCTGGTATTAAGTAAGAATGTCCAACACAACAATGAATCACTTGCAAGAGCTACGTACAAGTCAAAGGATTATTCCAAACATTCAATGCAGGTATGAACACAGATGAACCGACTAGCTCGTTGCTTTAACACAAAGCTTCGACGCATTCAATATACACTAGTGTTCAATAAAAACTAATGAACACATGCCTCAACCAATGATATTCAATACACTATATATATAAAGCACTAACTAAACGCAAACCCATAGGGATTAATACATCAGCACATATATCACCTAAAAATGAATCGACCAGTGCAAAAATTGGACATCATTGTTACTACGTGCATCACATAGTGCTCAATCATGTGCTGCAAATGTTGTCCATATGCATGTCTTCAAAAATTCAACACACAACGGACACTGTCTCTCTTATTCCACTCGTCGATTTATCAAGTTGTTGCGCATATATATAACTTATAGGTTCAAAATTGAGAATGTACAAACACTTTATAATTCAGCTTTTCTTGTGGGTAAAACAGGAAACCAATTAAAAATTCAATTCATATACCATGAATAACTCACTGTTTTACAACGCACTGAAAATAAACCAACGCACCGATGCTCAATGTTGCAGGAATTATAATGGAGAGGTTGACCATGACATTCCAAATACTTTGCATTCAAAATTTTATTAGGTGAAATTCCTTTCTTTTTTTTTAAATCATTGCAGAGAATCTTCAAGATTTCATTCCAATGAACACAGAAATGAATACACTAGACAAAATTTGGGGCTGTTTTCTGAGTTAAGGAGTGACTTCAAATTTATTTGAGTGTTTTTTCCCATGGAAGTATCTTCTTCGATTGAAGAAAGATGCGTGCAAGCTAACGTTTATATATCTCTTCTTCGATTGAAGTAAGACGCGTGGAAGCTAACGTTTATTACGTTTATATATATATATAAACGTTAGCTTCCACGCGTCTTACTTCAATCGAAAAAGAGATATATAAACGTTAGCTTGCACGAAACGTTAGCTTCCACGCGTCTTACTTCAATCGAAGAAGATACATATAAACGTTAGCTTGCACGCATCTTACTTCAATCGAAGAAGATACTTCCATGGGAAAAAACCCTCAAATATATATATAAACGTTAGCTTGCACGCATCTTACTTCAATCGAAGAAGATACTTCCATGGGAAAAAAGCACTCAAATAAATTTGAAGTCACTCTTTAACTCAGAAAAAAGCCCCAAATTTTGTCAATTGGTTCAACATTTCAACAATCAAGCTCAAACTCACCAAAAAGAAGCCGAATTTTCCAAATCCAAGGGAAAAATCTAGCTTCATATTGGCTCACATAAATTAAACCATCAAAATCTCATTGATGGCTAGTGTCATTACTGAGATCTTTGTGCGTGAAATCAATCTCTGACTCTTCGACATATGTAGATTTGCGTGGAAGAACTTTCGAGTATGGGCTGAAAACCATATCACAATATTGTGGAGTTCAAAGCCTTGCAATTCCAGTCAAGGAAAAACTTCTAAAATATACGAGTATGCTTTCTTGAAATTTGGTTTACCCCATGTAATTTTAGGCATCTTGATCTCTCTGGTAGCCAGCCTTTTTTTTTTTTTTTGGAAGAAAATAGCTATGGAAGCAACCAAGAAGGTGGTCGATATAGTTAGTTATGCCATTCTTCTCGTGTAAGAAATGCCAAAAGTGCTCTCGCTCTTAACTGTGAGGTTCCAAAATCTAATTCAGTATGTGTTTTTCCTTGGAACCAATATGCATGAGAAGGCCAATGGAAAAGGCACATGGAGAGATTAGTGCAGGGTGAGGTGAGTGGCGCAATTATAAAGGCAATGTTAGGGTGCTACGTGCAGTGGCAAGGTGTTGCCAGGTGGGTGGTGGTTTCAAGGAGGCTGATGTTGAGGTTGAGGTACCTTTGGTGTTTCTAGAGGAGTTATGGTTGTTGGGCCATGTGGTAATATAATTTATGGAAGTGGTATGAGTCGACCAATGGGAGGGTGGTGTGAGCAGTGGTATGCGAGTGGTTGTGTGGAGTCGAGCTTGAATGGGAGGTGTATGTCTGCAATACAACGCACGAGTTCAACGCAGAGAGACAAATTTAGGTCTTCTGCACTAACCACTGACTGATGCTAGATTTTGAATATTTTGGTAGATATTCGGGGGCTCACACTTGAAAACTGGTCAAAATAATGTACATGAAAAAATAGTGCCCAGAAAGGTAGTTGACACAATATTTGCAGGAGAAATGACAGATGTGAGAGAGGTATACGGATACGTTATAGTGGAAAATGAGCTCACTGCAGTGACAATAAAAGAGAGAGAATGGAAAGGCAGCTAATTCAAAGGAGGTGCAGGACTCACATGCATAGAAAATACCACAAAAATTAGTGGCTCGAACAATATTGAGTAGATTAGGAATGTACCCGCTCTGATACCATGTCAAACCCAAGCATGATATGAAAAAAACATGAAATAGATAAGCGTGAGTGATATATTATTGACATATATGCACATTTATATTACATTTATTGTGACTCTTGAATTCCACATTCCAAGGTTTCTTGGACTTCCTTTTATTGTCCATTTCCCACACCTTAACCCTTAGCAGACTAGGTTTCCAACAAATGTCTTGGTCAAATTTTATTGCTTCCATAGGAAATTTTATCCTCTAGATTACATGCAAAAATCCATTATGGACTGGCAGAATTTTAGACAATTGAAAGGGAAAAGTGTGTCAGATTATACTCATGAATTTAGGAGAAGAGCTCTTATTTTGGGTGTCAATTTTTATTCTTAAGAAAATTTGTTAAAGTATATTGGGGGTTTGCATAGTTATCTTAGACATACTATTCTCATGTTAAATCCCACAAACTTAGATGAGCTTTTTGTTCAAGCTATACATCTAGAAGCAAGAGGGAAACATAGTGCAGATGAGAAAAGCGATAGTTTCCTTGAGTATGAGGCTAAATGAAAGGGAAAGTTTAATGGAAGAGGAAAGAAAAATATTTCTATCAAAATATAAAAAGAGAAACTCACATGTAAACATTGTTCGAAGAATGACCATGATGAAGACCATTGTTGGCAACTCCATCCAGAGTTGAAGCCAAACAAACTTAAAGCCAAAGAGAAGTGAAAAACTATTGCAATCATTGAACATGACTTAGGTTCAGATTCAAGAGACAAAACCAAGATTGCAACAATGGGTTTGAAAGCTAAGAACATATCAAGCACTAGTTCTTCAAGTTGTTCTAATATAACTCAAGATCAATATACAAGAATTGAACTCTTTCATATTAGAGTCATTTGAAAGTATACCAAGATAGACACACTATTTGATAGTGGTTCTCAAGCTAATTTGATTTCCGAAGACTTAGTTAAAAATTTAAATCTTGAAGCTGTTACACATGCAAGACCTTATCCTTTAGGGTGGATATGCAAGAATGCAAACTTGCAGGTAACAAGGAAGTGCATTCTAAGGTTTGCAATCAAATCAACTTTCTTGATGAAGTTGAACTTGATGTAGTGCCACTTGAGATTTCAGGTATTATTTTGGGAAGTCCTTATATTTATGATAAGAAAGCAGTATTTCATCAACATGACAATAAGTATCACTTGTTTAAGGATGGAAATGAGTACATAGTTAGAGCGCATAAGAAGAAGATAATTTTTTCTCTTATACATGCAGGAGAAATGAAGAGAATAGTGAATGCAAGTCAAAATTTGACTTTGCTAATGTTCAAGCATAGATATGTTTTGAATGAGACCTTTCAAAAATATCCATCGAATGATCAAGTTGATATCATTGAAGTTACTAATGCTTGTAATAAGGATTTTCAGGACTCTAACATGTTTCCTTTGAAAGGAGGTAAAGAAGATGTGAAATATTTGCAGCAATCAACAATAGTGTTGAGTAGTGTTGGAAGCAAGATGTTGGTGCAAGAGAGTGCAAAGGTCAAAGAGGAAGCGCTAAATAAATTTGAAAAAGAAGGCATAGGTTCCACAAGTACTTGTTTTTTGTTTCCAAAGGGCACATGGCAATGGCGAAAACACTTGGTCAAAATTCGACGCAAGTACAAGACAAAACAAGCTAAAAATCACCATGTCGACAATGTTCGAGGTGAGACAGTTTTCAAGTTTCCTTTGATTGATGACCGAGGTGGAAACAATTTTGTTTCTACAAGGAAAACTTGATGTTCTGAAAATTCAAGAAATTGCAGCATGAAAGTGTCTACAACAGCAAGAGAGGGTCTCTAGAGTCAAGGAAAAAGATTAGTTTTTATGAAAAGCTGAAATTGATGACAATGAGAAAATTTCAGTGGATTGAAACTGGAAGGGTGAGGGAACTATACCCTCATCGACATGTTTAGCAATGAAAAATATTTTTGGATCCAGAAGGCTTCCAATGGGGAGGAATGATCAGGTGCTCATTTTTATGCTCAAACATCAAAGTTCTCATATTGTCTCGGAACCTGAACGAACGTGTAGTGCTTGTCATTCTGAATCCAGTGCAATTCATTTAATGAAAAATGGTCATTGTATGTTCCCAGAAATGAGATCTGTTCGCTTAGATAAATAGGTACAATTTTTTCCAGGGATGCTGACTAGGCATTTGTATGGTCCAATCAGCAAAAGGTATATTCCAAGGATTATTCCTTGGCATATTCTTAGAATATTCCCCCAGGTGGATGAATGAATGGATTACAAGTATCAGCATTATATTAGTTGGTTGGTGTTGGCTGGACCAATAAGGTCACGACACGTGGCAAGGCTGGAGGCTGCCACATGCCCTCATGGTCGTTGATCAAAATTTTGGTGGAGGCACCAAGGTTCGACCCCACGACCTTCCCACTACCAACTCCAAGACTTACCACCTCTGCTATACAATGGTTCTTAACATGTATTGTTCCCAACATATATTTAAATTAAGGTTTGAATTTTGGCATGGGAAAGAGGGGCCAACCCCGAAGGGCCAACCCCAGTCCACAAGACCTTGAGCCATGACCACCGACGAGAGCTCTGACGTTAATGCAGGGTTAAATCTTAAAACATGTTTATTTAATGGTTAAGCCATGATTAATGCACATAATCATGTAATTAAAATGAATATTAGATTAATGTGAAACTAGCACTTAAATAATGGTTAACTAGCACTAATATTGATTAGGAGTTCATAAATTTTGCTCAAAATTGAAAGTTCTCGAAACTCTTCCAAACCTAAGCAACCTAATAGATCTCATCTTTCTGATTTCTGCACCGTGAACGGTTCAAAAAACTGATGTCGTATGAGGGAAATATCGTGTTCTAATCGATTTTCCAAACAACTAAATTTTCGACAGGTTTGACTAGGATGCCCAGTCAGCATGCAGAGGTACAGTCAACAAAAATAGCAATATTCCTAAGAATATTTCATTTTCTCAAGCCAGTGATATATTGACAAGTGTCATGTTTTGATTCGTGGATGGTTGTACGAGTTGGATTTTCGAGCCAATGAATGGGTGACACGTGGCGAACCTTGAGGCCGCCACGTGTCCCCTGTATAGTGTTATAAAATTTTATTGAGGTGCAGGGGGTTCGACCCCACGACCTCCAGCAAGCACACAGAGCTTTTCGCCAACCGAGCTATGTGTTAGTTCTTAACCACTAAGGGTCAAAATTTTTATCTAAGGTTTAAAGCTTTAACATTCGAAGGTTGGGACCGTTGGCAGTCCCAACTTGCCGACGGCCCCGATTGAGTGGTCACATGATACAACAAATCAAAGCGACATCCAATAGATACGCCGACAACCAATTCTGCACATCCAATGTTTGTTGACCTCGTCACATGAAAAAGTGCATGGTTACTATGTTATATGCTGACGGTTAGGATTAAATTTGCCATAAAATCCAGGTTCATTACTTGTAACCATAGTCTTCGGACCTGAGTTCCACCTACATTTATTATAATCGGGATTTCAGGGGTTGGCATGTGGCCACCCCCTCCCCTTAACCATAAATTTTAAATGCTACGGTTTTTCAACTGTCGGTTACTGTAGTGCGCCACGAATTTTCAGAAAAAATGTTATTTTTAACTGCAAATAAGTGTAGTTATCTACATTTAGTGGAGGATTTCTAGGGGATATTGGGAAAAATGCTAGGAGGGTCAATTTTCGACCAATTTTGGTTAAACAAGAGTCTACCTAGACTAATTTGAGCATTCTGGAGCCATTGGTGCAAAGAAAAAAACCATTGGAGGCTTTTAAACACATGTATATGCAAAAATTTGAGCATAATGAAAGATGGACATGCCATTGAGAGTTGGACCAGCAGTTGTAACCCAAGAGGGGTGAACTGCTTCATCATGCATGCTATGTAAATATTATGTGTGGTTTTATTTCTATGTTATATACTATTTTTCAGTGTTATTTAGGCTTATTTTCATGCTTATAATTCACAAATTCATTTATGTTTCATGGTTAAAATCCTCAATACTTAAGAGAAAAAATAGAGACAAGTATGCACATGTTTTGTTACTGAAAAGACAGTTAGCACAAAAGACAATTATCACAACAAACTAATACTATCCTTTCAAATCAGGTTGGTATCAGAGCTAGGGTTTATTCTCTGGTGTTGTTGTGCGCAAAGATTTGTTTAACTGTTTTCACATGCTTACTAGGCTCAAGTTCAAGAGAGTAAAAGGAAATTTTTTTGAAGAAAGAGGGTCTCAAAGTGAGCCACAGCAAAGGAGGGCAAGATTTCCACATTCTCCACCACCTAGTTCACCTCCTAAGGAAGCAGAAGCAGCATTAAGCATGCCTTCAGAGGAAGAAGAAATCCATGAAGAAGTGGATCCCAAAGAGGAAGAATGAGTGTTCAGGAAAGAATTCCTTGACATGAATGAGATGGTTAGAATCCTTTATCAAGAAATCAATGAGAAAATAGAAGGAGAAGGATCCAAACTTCACAAGGAAGGACTGGGATCATCAAGAGGTCACAATGATGAAGATAAGTCAAAGAAGGGAAATGGATGAAATGGAGGCAGAGGAAAGTCACCATCCTCACCCTCATCATCATCATCCTCTATTTCATCTTCAGTACATCAGCCACACAAGTCAAAGAACACTAGTAAAAGTCATTTTATAAAACTTGATGTTAAGTTTGAATTGCCAATGTTTAATGGTGAAGTCAATGTAGAAAAGCTTGATAATAGGATTAGGCAATTGGAGGTCTATTTGAGAACTCAGAACCTTCAAGATGATGATACCAAAATCCAATTAGCTTCAAAGAGAATGGAAGGTGCAACACTTGTTTGGTGGGAAGCCAAGACAAAGGAGGAGATCAAGAAGCATGGTAATATTATCCTATCATGGAATGACTTCATTACTGAAATAAAACAACAGTTTTATTCATTAGCTCATATGCAGAAAGGCATAATGAACTGGAAAAATTTTAGACAATTGAAAGGACAAAATGTGCAAGAATACACCCAAGAATTTAGGAGAAGAGATCTCTTATTGGGGTAGATTTACGGAGCCAAGATACTTTGCTCAAGTACATAGGAGTCTTATATAGCTACCTAAGACATACTATTCTCATGTTTAACGCCACAAGTCTAGATGAGGTATGTGTTCAGGCCACACATCTAGAAGCTAGAGGGAAAAACATTTCTGATGAGGGTAGGAAGAAACCTTTTAAGGGGAAAAAAAAAGAGAAGACCTCAAAATGTAAAGGCAAAAAGAATGCATATGTTTAGAAAGAGGGAGAAAATTGGTTTGTAAAATTTTTTCAAGAGAAGGCCATAATGAAAATGAATGTTGGAATAACATCCTGAAAAGAGGCCCAAACATCTGAACAACAAAGGGAAACAAAAAACTACAGCTACAACTCAACATGATTTAGGAGAGGATTCAGGTGATGAATCTAAAATTATAGCCATGGGATTGAAGAACATGAAGGGGAAAGAAATTGAAACTAAGCCCAGTACTAGTACATCAAACTGTCACATACAAGCTCCAAATGAAGAAGATAGAATTGAATTGTTTCATGTGAGGGTCATATCCAAACATACCAATATTGACACATTGTTTGACAGTGGGTCACAAGAAAACTTAATCTCTTAATACTTGGTCAAGAAACTTAATCTTGAGACCATTCCACATCCAAAACCAGATCCACTTGGTTGGGTTTGTAAGGATGCAAATTTAGAGGTTTCAAAGAAGTGTATATTACGGTTTGAAATAATTGCACATTTTGTTGACAAGTTGAATTAGATGTGGTTTCGCTTGACATAACAGGTATTGTGTTGGGGATTCCTTACTTGTATTACAGGAAAGCGATATTCCATCACCATGAGAAGAAACACCATTTATTCAAAGATGGCAAGGAGTACATTGTTAGAGCACATCACAAGAAGACAAATATTAATATGGTAAATGTTGGACAGGTAAAGAGGCTGGTAAATTCAAGTAAGAATTTTCTTCTTCTAATGATTAAGACTAAAGTTGATGTTAATGATGAATCATTTGAGGATTGTGATTCCAAGTTGAAATCAGATTTATATGATGTAGTTGATGCACATCATGAGATGTTTCAGGAGCCAACATGATTGCCTTCAAAGAGGGAGATTCAACATGAGATTCAGTTGTAGCAAGATTGTCCTATTCCAAACATCGACATGTATCACATGTCGATAATGGAGAATGCTGAAATAAAGAGGAAAATCAAAGATTTGCTAGAAAAAGGACTCATAAGGCCAAGCACTTCGCCATGCAGTTCACCCATAGCCTTAATTCCGAAGAAATATCGGACTTGGAGCATGTGTGTAGACTTCAGTGATTTGAACAAGATAATGGTAAAGAATCAATACCCACTCCCAAGGATAGATGATTTGCTTGATCAGATGAAAGAAGAATTTTTTTTCACTAAGTTAGAGTTAAGAAGTGGATATCATCAAGTAAGAATTGCAGAAAGTGACATATGGAAAACTACATTCAAAACCAAACAAGGATTCTTTGAGTGGTTGGTTATGCCATTTGGTTTGTGTAATGCATTAGTAACTTTCATGCATGTTATGGATAGTGTTTTGCATCCATTTCTTCATAACTTTGTTATTGTGTATTTAGATGACAGACTAATTTTCAGCAAAACAAGAGAAGAACGTGTCTTGCATTTGAATAGGGTGCTTGATTTTTTGAAGAAAGAGAAACTATTTCTTAAAAAGTAAAAATGTGAGTTTAGAAAGACTTATTTGGTTTATTTGGGACACATTGTAGGAGGAGGTGAGTTGAGAATTGATCCCTCTAAAGTGGAATCCATTTTGAATTGGCCCACTCCCAAAACAGTAATCGAGGTAAGAAGTTTCTTAGGTGTAGCTCAGTATTGGAGAAAGTTTATTGCTAAATTTTTTTCCATCGCAACTCCGATGAATGCAGTGACAAGTGTGAAGAAAGGATTCCAATGGGGAGGCAAACACCAACAAGATTTTGAAACTTTAAAATACAAGATCAGTTCAGCTCCAGTCCTTGCATTACCGAATTTGAGACAACCATTCGAGATACAAACTGATGCTACTGATTATGCCATGGGCGCAGTTCTTTTGCAACCTGGTAAGCCTATCACTTTTAATTCTGAAACATTCAATGGTTCTTTAATTCATTATCCTACATATGACAAAGAGCTGTATGCATTGTTACAAAGCATCAAGAAGTGGAAACACTACTTTATGGGTGAAGAGACGATTATACATACCGAACACCAACCATTATAGTACTTGTATTCACAAACAAAATTGCAGCAATCATGACATTTCAGGTGGATGGGTTTCCTTCAACAGTTTCACTTGGTTATAAGGTACAAGAAAGGTATTTTCAATAAAGTTGGTTATATGCTTTCAAGGCCAATTATAAGTGCTTCTACTTTACTAAAAATTGATGCTATTGTACATGAGAGTTACATAGCACAATATGCACATGATGTTGATTTTCAAGATATGTATGCTAGTTTGAGTGAAAGGAATCAAGTTGAGGAAAATTATTATCACATGCATAACAATTTGTTGTTTCATTTGGGCAAGCTGTGTATACCACAAGTAGAGAGGCTAAGTTTCATAAGAGAGGCTCATTCATCTCTTATTGCTGGACACTTTGGGGTAAGAAAAACAATGGTGCATCTACAGAGGTATTTCTATTGGCCTCGCATGATAGATATTGTGTCGCGTTTTATAAGAGGTTTTTCTATGTGTGCAACAAGAAAGCCTAGCAATAGGAAGCTTGGGTTGTACATGCCACTACCGGTACCATAAAGGCCATGGGAGAGTGTCCCCATGGAATTTGTTGGAGGTCTACCTATGTTAAGAAAACAACATGATTATCTTTATGTAGTTGTTGACAGATTTAGTAAAATGTGTATAATTATGCCATGTAAGAAAACCATTACTGTTGAACAAACTGTTGAACTTTATTTTCGACATGTATGGGTTCATTATGGATTGCCAACTTCTATTGTTAGTGACAGACATTCCAGGTTCATTGGGATTTTTTGGTCCAATCTTTGGAAGACGATGGACACAAAGTTGAAAAAGAGTATTGATTTTCTTCTACAAACTGATTGCCAAAACGAGGTGGTGAACAGAACCATTGTGCATCCATTAAGAGGATGTTGCAACAAACATCCCAAATTGTGGGTTAAGAAACTGCATTACATTTAGCACACTGACAACTGGGCAAAACACTCTTCAACAAATACATCACCTTTTGAAGTATGCTTTGGGTATTTGCCAAAATCGCCATTAGGCTTCATCTTTGAGAAGGACGTTGCAATTGATGGGTATAGTGATATTGACAAGGCTCGAAAGTTCATTGAGAAAATTCAGATTATACATCAACAAGCTCAGGAACAACTTGAGAAAATTCAAAGAAAATACAAGGAGAGGCATGAAAAACATAGATTTGATCACAAGTTTCAAGAAGGAGATGAGGTATGGTTTCACATAAGAAAAGAAAGGAGGAAAAGGGAAGGTAAAAAGCTCAAAACCATTTACTATGGTCCATTCAAGATCACAAAGCAAGTTGGTAACAATGCATTTCAACTTGACTTGCCTTCATATATGCAAATGTATTCAGCTGTTAATGTTGAAAACATATGCTTGTATGAGCCACCTTTGATCGATAATCAAGGAAGTGATGTTTAGCTGCCTTCTATTGAAGATTCCTCGCCGGAATTTTTGGATGAGCTCAAGGAAGATACAATTCTTGACAAGAGGATAAGAGCATCCAAGAGGGGAAGTGTTGACTACCTTCGAGTTGGGCTCAAAGGAAGTAAGCCAAGCAAGGCAAAGTGGATGGAAGTTGGAAAGGTGAGGGAGTTGTACCCTCGTCTACTGAATAGGTAATCAAGTCTTTTGGGGTCCAAAATCTTCCCAATGGGGAGGTGTGATCAGGAGTTCATAAATTTTTCTCAAAATTGAAAGTGCTTGAAACTGTGTTGAACCTGAGCGACCAGGTAGATCTCATCTTTCTTATTCTGGTGCCATAAACAGTTCGAAAAACCGATGTCGTATGAGGGATATATCACGTTCCGATCAATTTCCCAAACGGCTAAATTTTCAAGAGGTTTGACTGGGATTCCTAGTCAGCCTATAGAGGTACAGTGAGCAAAAATAGGAATATTCATAAGAATATTCCATTTTCTCAAGCCAGGATATATTGACAAGTGTCACGTTTTGATTCATGGATGGTTGTACGAGTTGGATTTTCGGGCCAATGAATGGGTGACACATGGCCAGCCTTGAGGCTGCCACGTGTCCCCTATACAATGTTATTAAATTTTATTGAGGTCCGAGGGGTTCGACCCCATGACCTCCAGCCAGCGTGCAGAGCTTTCCACCAATCAATTTGTGTGTTAGTTCTTGAACACTAAGGGTCAGAATTTTTATTTAAGGTTTAAAGCTTTAACATTCAGAGGTTGGGACCACTGGCGGCCCCGATTGAGTAGTCACATGATACAATAAACAAGAATTCATAAATAATAGGAATACATGTTTATTCCCAAAATTCCATCCACAAGAATTTAATAACAAACCATCAACTACTTTTAATTAACAAAGGTTCGTAACGTTCATTCATATCATATAATGGAACTCACAATCAGTTTTAGTTAGTTCTCATGCTAAATAATCAGATATAAGCATATCATTAATTGTATAAGTTAGGAGCATACTAACAACACAGAGTTGTGCAATCCATCAAAATCATGAGAACCATTCACATAGCCTTCTCATTTCAAACATATGTGAATAAATATTCCTGCTTAATAGTGTTGACACACCATTATTGTATAAAAACATAAATCAACATTCATATTTCACATATATTCACAAATATATAAGTTGGAAACTTATCTTAGTAAATGAATGATTGAAAATTGAGATTGGGACTTCAAACCCACTCCTAACCATAGATTAAATGCACTGCCATTATTTCTTATATATGACCACCCTTGAGCAATATTTAGAGCCCGAGGATTGAATTCCTCAAGGAAAAATGGCACCAGTCCACATAACGCATCACATGGGAATCTAGAGCTCATAGTGCCTCCACCTAATAACCAGAAGTCTCGAGTACAAAGTATCTCCACCCAAGCAAGACTTCGAGGAATTTAGCGCACATATTTCTCCACCCAATCAATCACTATAGGAATCTAGAGTCCAGAGTACCTCCACCCGCTTCACACTTTTTTATTCCACATCCCATAGTACCTCCACCTGTCTCTTGTATTGTAGAAATCTAGGGAAAACTGTGTATCCACTTGATAGGCTCAAGAGGAAGCTATATATATTGGTATCCACCTATTAAATAATACATACAAGAATCTATAACACTCTCAAGTCATCACCTGCTAATTCACACATGAGTACAGAGAATTAAGTCTCCACCAAATTAAAAACACATCGATCCAGTGCACTCTCTAGTGCTCCACCTCATAAACTCAAACCTAGGAATCTAAATCACTATTCAAAGGACCCACCTATTACTTCCTTTAATTTTAATGTTATTTTTGTTGATATCTACACATTCTCATCACATCCCATGTTTGTACATTACTCCCTCAAATTCCTCATTACCATTCTCATTTTTGTATGTTCTATGTACACCACACTGTAATGCTTTTTTTGCAGCTCTTCCCTGTCAAATGTGTAGTCTCATTTGCATAGTCCTTCCTTTTGTATTCTCATATGTTCTCTGACCATCATACTATCAGTGTACACTTCCAATATTCCACAGTGTCTTGACCAAATCCAACATAATCCATGATAATGGGATGGGCTATCCTTTTTCTTAGGATCCCATATGCATTTTGAAATGCCTGTTAATTTTTGGTCTTGAATTCCATACTGAAGTGGGTGGTGTTAGGGCCTAAATCTACCTCAGGCTGACAAAGGAAGAATGTAGGGTAACATCAAACCACACTTAACCTGGTAGCTAGCCCTACCAGATCGGGAGAGTGCTCTCTCCTGGTCAATCTTAGCAAAAAAAATGATCAGTGAGGCTTGAGATGACTTAAATGAAGCCTGATTTTAGGCTAGGTATATATGTAAAGGAGTTTGATTTGATTTTGAAGGTGTTTTTTGGATCAAAGGGAAGGGAAGATTTTGGGTCTGGGGAATGATCAGTTTCGCAGAGAGCTGAATGGGGCAAGGTAGGAAACTATTTTGATGCTTCAATTTTGAATGAAATGGATAGCTAAGATCGGTGAGGAGTTGAAGAGGGCAAGAGACTTTCAATAATCCTCTTCGGACAGTTGAAAACATAGAAAATTAAAAAAAACTCAAGGTAGAGCACTGCAAATCTAATGAATTCCACCTTTATCCTTGTTTGTTTAATTTAGGAAGAAATAAGAGGGAAGATGATACACATAAGCACTAGTAAACTTACATTAACAAAGAGAAACACATCATCAAAAAAAAGAGCCACATGAATCCCAAGGAGTGCTGCAAACCTTGGTCTATTCCTTTGCCAAATTGTAGAGATGAAATGTACAATGAAGCTCAAAGCAATCCCAAGTTTCCAACCTAGCAAATGACTGAAAAACTACAAGATATAGACAAGCATAACTCATTCCCAGCCTCTACGGGTTGAAGTCACTATTTTAGGAGCTATTTCAAAAAGATCTAAACTAAGAACTGGAAAATAGGCAGTGGAACAGCTTGCCTCTATAAGATAGGAAACTGATTCATTCAGTTGCATTTCACCTTTTGATGGATGAATCTACTTTCATGAGTAAAAATTTGCCAAAATTACATCAAGAGCCATGATATTACATCAAATTACATCAAGAGTTTTACATCTGGAAGTAAGAAATTCAAACTAGCCAAAAATAGGAGAAAAACAGAGTTACTGAGTGGAAAATGAGACAAAATCCCCAATGCACCGCGCCTGAATTCTCTATGCGTCGCGCCAGTTTGGAGCTAATTTTGAAGGCCTTCCCAGTGTTCAAATTGTAGTGTAGGATAGCTCATTGGAAATATCTACCTGTCTAATTTCCAACATAAGTGTAATTTCTGAATTTGGTTGCCATTTTCCCCTCCAAAAATGAGTTTTCCCAACACTGCTTCCTGTGTGTCCAAAAAGGGGCAGAAAGGTCACTTTAAGGGTGTTTCTGACCCTTCTGGAGGCTCCAAACTTGTCAAAATCTATGGAAAATGGGTAGGAAAGTATAAAGTTTCATGAAAAAGCCAAAAATACAAATTTTTATCCAAGAGGAGCTCCCAATAATAAGCGCGCGCCAAGTGGCGTGATGTGTCAGGCTGAAAAATCTATGTTTAGGCCAAAAAAATCAAAATTTGAAAAAAGTGTCCCAACTTTCTTGAAATTTGGGTTGAGTGTCCTCCATCATGCACTATGCTGGGCCAAGGAAGCTTCGGCCAAAATTTGAAGTCTATCTTTCCTTTTCTGACGCTTTAATGCCCTCTTTAACTTTGCCTTCAAGATCTTGATTTGTGCCTTGCAGACATGATTTCTTGCCCAATAATGATTCTTCATGTGCCTCAACATGTTATTTTCCTTGTTGGCCTTCTCCAACAGCTTCTCCAAATGAATATTGACCCTTTCAAGCCAAGTTTCTCGACCAGCCTCAATCTCTTGCTCAATGGATGTCATCTCAGTTTGGCTCCTTTGGGCAGCTTGCCGGTTCTCACGTATATTTTGAAACTTCATGATAGTTTGTTGATCTTCCAACTGTTTGTTTCACTACTCAAGGTATTTGATAATCCATTGGGCTCTTTGCAACTTGACAGTCAAAGTTTTTATTTCCGCCTTCTGCTCTTGAACAACCTCTCTCAGCTTTGAGCTAGGAGAGCCCAAATCCTCATCAATGAGAATGAAATCGGTATCCTGGCCTCCTGAAGGCCCCTCATACTACATGGGCCTTTTACCCTTGTCTTGTACCTGTACCTGTGTTGCTGATGACGGAATCGAGACCCCTTCCACCCCGAGTGGAGATAATACTCGTCTGGCTGCTGCAAATAACCCTCTAGTGCCTCTCTGATAAGTGACGAACACCGACATACTAGTGGTCTATGTCTCATGACCTTCATGCTGATATGAAGGTTCACCTGCCTCATGAACAACCTCCGAAGGTACCTAAGAAGATGTGAATAAATCATTAGAAATTAAATCCTCCCATGAAATACCCTGCAAGCCAAGCTGATGCATAACCACAATTTTGAGAAGTGCAAAGTGGTAGATATTGATGTACCGCTCCTCAAAAGTTTTCCTTTGCATGAGAGTGGTCATCTTCTCAACATTCCGACACATGAAATAAGGGAGGTTCATCTTCCTCACCCTGGTAAAATGCATCAGTAACCTGATATGATAAGCATAGAGACGTGAAAACCGGCCTTCACAAATAAAATATTTGATAATAAGTTTCATCAGAGGAGCATATGAATCCTTTAGGAACCAGAAGGGAAACACTCTGCTGAGTTGTCTCACAAAACTAGGCCTGATATATGGCTCATAGTGTACTCTATCAACCTGCTGCCTTTTGTTCCATTGTTCTCCAACATTTGGTATTCCGGTTACTTGAGAGATAGTTTCAGGTTTTAAAGTGAATGTCACACCTGCAAGGGTGACTTGACCATCATGTAAATGCAACACAAAAAAATGGGCCAGCTCTTGATGATGGTGGACCCTAGCAACGATTTCACAAAATTGATAACAAGACTGTTGTTGAAAACATGCCGTAGCAAGTGGACAAGCCTGCAATTCAGCCAATGAAGTGGGCTCCTCCCTCACATGTCTGCCACTCTTATGAGGTCTTCTAGGTGCATGAAATTCAGTTGTGGAGTCACTGTCTCGGTCATAAGATGTATTGGTCTCCATGATTTTCAAAGTCTATCTTGTGTTGGATGAAAATGAGAAGTTTGGTGTCTTTGATTTTGTTGAACAAATATGTGATAATAAGTGAGGGATTATGGAGGGATAGGGTAGTGTAAATGATGGAATATTACCAATTGAAAACTATCAATTGAAGAATTTAGGGAAAGTCATTAGGTTTTTGAGATATCATTGGGATTTGGGAAATTTATAATTGGGATGTGGGATAGTGGGAATGGGATAGGAAATGAATGATTTAAAGATATAAGGGAATAGGGAAATGGAGTGTTGTGACAAGATAGACAGTGAGGAGGGAATAACAAGGTGGGGGAAAGGGAAATGATGAGCACAAAACCAATTTCAAAACCCTAAGGAAACAATCTTTGAACAAGATAATAGGGTTTGATTTTTTGTATTTAAATTCTCATAAATATCACCAAACATGTTCATGGGCAATGAAGAGGTTTCTTTGAATTACTTGAACAAAGAGGGACTGAGTCGATTTGAATATTTGGAAGAAATGGCAATGAATTTTCTTGTTGCCATATGCATTGCGCAGCAAGCCCAGTGCGCCGCACAACTTCAATGCGTCGCGCAGGAGTAAGATTACACAATCGGAGCTGACCCAATGCGTCGCGCTCGCCCGATGCGTCGCGACACTCACTCAATGCGTCACGCGACTGAAATTTGCACAAAATATTATTCAAACTATTTGCTTTGCTCTTCATAGGTTATCCTTGGTTCACTACTGTTCTCTTGTAATGTAATGTTTCAAATTTTGACCCTTTTCAAAAACTCAGTTTTGCTTCCTTTTGGATTTTTAACTGAATGACGAGCTTTCTGTCTATCTTGCAGGGAATGGATGGCATGGAGCTTTGGCAAAGGCAACTAGGGTTGCCAGTGAAAGTATTATTACAACTAAGAAAACTTCAAAATCATATTACATTTATTTACATAAAGATGAAATAGACTATTTTTCTTCAAAACAGAGTTTTGAAGAAAAATCATTATTAAGCATATGATGATGAGATTTTTAGCATTGAAACCTTATTTCAGACCTCCTCATGTGCCTGCTGACCATTATTGAGGATTCTGAAAACCTGATTAATGAAACCCTAGAACTAATGAGACTAAGACCCTAAAAATGACTCTTTGCAAACTATGAGACCAAAAGTGACTGCAAATGATTTTAATGAACAGAAATAGGCCAACAGGTAAAGGACATGAGGGACGTGAAAAACAAGCCACTACCGTCAGATGATCCATGCTCCTAATGGAATGCAACTGACTGAATGAGACACCCAATATGCAATGCAACAAGAGAAATTTGATCTCTGACGGAGGGATGAAGATACTGATACTAACATTGGCTCCAATGGGGATGGTAGCTCCTTGGAGGTGCCAAGAACTAAAAATCTCTGGGAAAGTAGGCAGTGCCTTTGTCCATTGGGCTATGGAGTCAATAACTTCGAAAAACCAAAACAAGACTCTTGACTCATTGTGAGAACTGAAAACTGACTCAAAACTGACTTAATTTTCGAAACCAAAATGACTGAAAGACCTGACTCAACAAACCAAACCAAAATTTAAATCAACCTTCAGATTTATAGCCTTCACCCCAGGCCCCAAACTGAAAGAATGATGACAGCACACACTTTCTCTAAAACTATGTCGAAACTGACTAAAACAAAAATGACTCAAGACCTACTTGACTGAAATTAGTACTTACATAGATTTTTTAATGGCAGCAGTCCATCAAGATTTGAGGGCTTCAAATCATGATGAAAAAAAACTGCCTACTGATGAAATATGTACAATCATGTGTAGTGAACCTTCCAATGTAACCAATCTAGCAGATGGCTACATACCAAAATTCTGCTCTCACTTTTCTCGAGCAAGTAGAACGATGTACATGTAGGCAACTCACAATAACCACTGAAAACAAGGCTTATGATAATGAACCAGGAAATATTTATCTTTTCTAATGCTCGCAAAAGAATGCCGAAGGGATCTTGAAAATCCTGAAGCACTAGTTGGTCTTGAGATCCAATAGCAAAAATACAACTACTCCCTTCATTCTGATCTGAAAGGAAAATTGATTTCCGAGTGATAGGAAGGCACAAAGAAGTATAATCTTCTTCCATTTGAGTGTTAGCTGTAAGTTCCTTGACCATGAGAAATTCTAGCATATTGTCTCTCTCAAGCTCATATTCCTCAACTTCATGGTCTACGCCATTCTTAAACAAAAAAAAATCTTCAAGATTATCAAACATGACAGCCTTATCATCTTCATGAAAGGAAATATTATCTATTTGCTGATCTATAAAGCTAATTACAAGACCGTCATTAGTTTCAAAAGAGGAAGAAGTTTCACCAACACTTTCTTGACCATGTGCACACTGCAAATCGGCTTTAGCTTGGGCTGTAACATGACTTTTCAGGAGTTGATCTATCATCTATGATAAGCGATATATTCTTGTTTCTTTTGCTCAGCAGCTTATTAAATTCTGTGATAACATTTTTCAAACATGAAAGAACTTTGAATCATATGATGTTATTAATTCCACATTATTTAAGCATTGTTAGATCATGTTACATATAATATGTACGTCAATTATGTTTCCAAAGGTATTGTGTACTAAAACAGATTCTTTTTCACTTAACAGAACAAAGAGATCTCATCTTTTCTGACCAGGCAGGATTACCTATCTTACAGAAGGCTTTGTTCTAATGAAATGAAACATTTGGATGTCCTTGTGTCTTCTTCATTAGGACAGTCTCAGCAACAGAAATTTCTCCTGCATGGGATTAACACAAGGTATTACTAAGTCATCTGCGATCATTGATGCAGAAATAGTGACTTGACTTTATCTAAATTCTTAGTGACTTTCCTGCATATTGTCTTCTTCTATGGACAGATCTGAAACAAAACCTTCTCTTTCATCATTTTCCATTGTACTAAGATCTTGATCCTGCTGCAAAGTTTCCTGAGCACCTTTATGGGTATCCTCTAAGTTCTCTTTATGCTACTGAAATGGATTTTCGTACAGAGCCTCCATGATCTCATCGTCCGTGAAGTCATCATCTTCATAAACTTTTTCAATATTTTCAATAAAACTATGAACATGGCTACAACAGTTATGAACTAAATTTAAGGATGGATAAGATTCTTTATACCTTTCAAAGAACATGGTATGAAAATCCTTTAAGCAGTGAATACAAGCAGGCGGAAAACTTTCATACCAAGATTGGGCTTCACCTTCCAGAGTGGCCATGAATATCTTCATCAATAAATCTTCAGGAAAATCAACCTTCAACTTGCGAATATGCATGTGAAATCTAACCAGATGTAAAGCAACATCCTTCCTATCATCATATTTAAACATAGGCAAATTCCTTTGCCAATCTACCTTAGGAATTTTATTTGGAAAACCTGGAATGTGATCTCGGCTCATGGGAGCATACCTTCGATCCAACGAAACCATTTTGATAACAATGAATTCACCAAGAAATTCCCCAGGCTACTGATTCTTGAAGAGTAGAGTCGCCATAAAAATTCTAAAACTTAGGATTCTTTGACACTGGAGTCACCAAGTGAATGATTTCAGCCTTTCGATGTCTGATCGTTGTCCACCATCAACAATCAGATCTAAACTTGATACATGTACTGGGGAAATTTACAATTCAGATGTTACATTTATAAAACTAGACCGGAGATTGACTGAAGTAGCGTTTATCTACTTTCGCTAATGCAAAGCAAGAGCGTTTCGAAGGCTACCTGGCTAACTTCAGGCTCCATCTGTAGTTTATAAAGCAAACAACAAAATTTTTCTTCCCCAGTATGGTTGCCACTATGTTAGGGCCTAAATCTACCACAGGCTGAGAAAGGCAGAATCTAGGGTAACATCAAACCACGCTTAATCTGGTAGCTAGCCCTACTAGATCGGGAGAGGGCTCTCTCCTGGTCAATCTCAGCAAAAAAAATGATCAGTGAGGCTTGAGATGACTTAAATAAAGGTTGATTTTAGGCTAGGTATATATGTAAAGGATTTTTATTTGATTTTGAAGGTGTTTGTTGGATCAAAGGGAAGGGAAAATTTTGGGTCTGGGAAATGATCAGTTTCGCAGAGAGCTGAATGGGGCAAGGTAGGCAACTGTTTTAATGCTTCAATTTTGAATGAAATGGATAGCTCAGACTGGTGAGGAGTTGAAGAGGGCAAGATACTTTCAAGAATCCTCTTCAGATAGTTGAAAACATAGAAAATTAAACAAAACTCAAGGTAGAGCACTGCAAATCTAATGAATTCCACCTTTATCCTTGTTAGTTTAATTTAGGAAGAAATAAGAGGGAAGATGATACAAATAAGCACCAGTAAACTTACATTAATATAGAGAAACACATCATCAAAAAAAAGATCCACATGAATCCCAAGGAGTGTTGCAAACCTTGGTCTATTCCTTTGCCAAACTGCAGAGATGAAATGTAGAATGAAGTTCAAAGCAATCCCAAGTGTCCAACCTAGAAAATAACTGAAAAACTACAAGATATAGACAAGCATAACTCATTCCCAGCCTCTAGGGGTCGAGCTCACTAGTTTAGGATCTATTTCAACAAGATCTAAACTAAGAACTAGAAAATAGGTAGTGGAACAACTTGCCTCTATAAGATAGGAAACTGATTCATTCAGTTGCATTTCACCTTTTAATGGATGAATCTACTTTCATGAGTAAAAATTTGCTAAAATTATATCAAGAGCCATGAAATTACATGAAATTACATCAATATTTTTACATGTGGAAGTAAGAAATTCAAACTAGCCAAAACTAGGCGAAAAACAAAGTTACTGAGTGAAAAATGAGCCAAAATCCCCAATGCGTCGCGCCTGAATTCTCTATGCATCGCGCCAGTTTGGAGCCAATTTTGAAGGCCTTCCTGGTGTTCCAATTGAGTGTAGGATAGCTCATTGGAAATCTCTACCTGTCTTCTTTCCAACACAAGTGGAATTTCTGAATTTTGTTTCCATTTTCCCCTCCAAAAATGAGCTTTCCCAACACTGCTTCCTGTGTGTCCAAAAAGGGGCAGAAAGGTCATTTTTAGGGTGTTTTTGACCCTTCCGGAGGCTCAAAACTTGTAAATATCTCTGGTAAATGGGTAGGAAAGTATATATTTTCATGAAAAATCCAAAAATACAAAGTTTTACCCAAGAGGAGCTCCCAATAATAAGCGCGCGCCAAGTGGCACGACGCGTCGGGCTGAAAATTCTGTGTTTAGGCCAAAAAAACCAAAATTTGCAAAAAGTGTCCCAAATTTCTATAAATTTTGGCTAAGTGTCCTCCATCATGCACTATGCTGGGCCAAGGAAGCTTCGGCCAAAATTTGAAGTCTATCTTTCCTTTTCTGACGCTTTAATGCCCTCTTTAACTTTGCCTTAAGGATCTTGATTTGTGCCTTGCAGACATGATTTCTTGCCAAATAATGATTCTTCATGTGCCTCAACATGTTCTTTTCCTTGTTGGCCTTATCCAACAGCTTCTCCAAATGAATATTGACCCTTTCAAGCCAAGTTTCTTGATCATCCTCAATCTCTTGCTCAATGGATGTCATCTCGGTTTGGCTCCTTTGGGAAACTTGCCGGTTCTCACGTATATTTTGCAACTCCATGATAGTTTTCTGATCTTCCAACTTTTTGTTTCACTGCTCAAGATAGTTGATAATCCATTGGGCTCTTTGCAACTTGATGGTCAAAGTGTTTATTTCCGCCTTCCGCTCCTAAACAACCTCTCTCAGCTTTGAGCTAGGAGAGCCCAAATCCTCATCAATGAGTATGAAATTGGTATCCTGGCCTCTTGAAGGCCCCTCATCCTACATGGGCCTTTTACCCTTGTCCTTTACCTATACCTATGCTGTTGATGATGGAATCGAGACCCCTTCCACCCCGGGTGGAGATAATACTTGCCTAGCTACTGCAAATAACCCTCTAGTGCCTCTCTGATAAGTGACGAACAACGACATACTAGTGGTCTGTGTCTCATGACCTTCATGCTGATATGAAGGTTCACCTACCTCATGAACAACCTCCGAAGGTACCTGAGAAGCTGTGAAGAAATCATTAGAAATGAAATCCTCCCATGAAATACCCTGCAAGCCAAGCTGATGCATAACCACAATTTTAATAAGTGGAAAGTGGTAGATACTGCTGTACTGCTACTCAAGAGTTTTCCTTTGCACTAGAGTGGTCATCTTCTCAACATTCCAGCACATGAAATAAGGGAGGTTCATCATCCTCACCCTAGTAAAATGCATCAGTAACCTGATATGATAAGCATAGAGACATGAAAACTGGCCTTCACAACTAAAATATTTGATAATAAGTTTCATCAGAGGAGCATATGAATCCTTTAGGAACTGGAAGGGAAACACTCTGCTGAATTGTCTCACGAAACTAGGCCTGATATATGGCTCATTGTGTACTTTATCAACCTGCAACCTTTTGTTCCATTGTTCTCCAACATTTGGTATTCCGATTGCTTGAGAGATAGTTTTAGGTGTTAAAGTGAACGTCACACCTCCAAGGGTGACTTGACCATCATGTAAATGCAACACAAAAAAACGGGCCAGCTCTTGATGATGGTGGACCCTAGTAACCATTTCACAAAATTGATAACAAGACAGTTGTTGAAAACATGCCATAGCAAGTGGACAAGCCTGCAATTCAGCGAATGAAGTGGGCTCCTCCCTCACATGTCTGCCACTCTTATGAGGTCTTCTAGGTGCGTGCAATTCAGTTGTGGAGTCACTGTCTCGGTCATAAGATGTATCGGTCTCCATGATTTTCAAAGTCTATCTTGTGTTGGATGAAAATGAGAAGTTTGGTGTCTTTGATTTTGTTGAACAAATATGTGATAATAAGTGAGGGAGTATGGAGGGATAGGGTGCTGGAAATGATGGAATATTACCAAGTGAAAACTGTCAATTGAAGAATTTAGGGACATTCATTAGGTTTTTGGGATATCATTGGGATTTGGAAAATTTATAATTGGGATGTGGGATAGTGGGAATGGGATAGGAAATTAATGATTTAAGGATATAAGGGAATAGGGAAATGGAGTGTTGTGACAAGATAGACAGTGAGGAGGGAATAACAAGGTGGGGGAAATGGAAATTATGAGCACAAAACCAATTTCAAAACCCTAAGGAAACAATATTTGAACAAGATAATAGGGTTTGATTTTTTGTATTTAAATTCTCATAAATATCACCAAACACATGTTCATGGGCAATGAAGAGGTTGCTTTGACTTACTTGAACAAAGAGGGACTGAGTCGATTTGAAGATTTTGAAGAAATGGCAATGAATTTTATTGTTGCCATATGCATCGCGCAACAAGCCTAGTGCGTCACGCAACTTCAATGCGTCATGAAGGAGTAAGTTTACACAATGCGAGCCGACCCAATGCGTCACGCTCGCCCGATGCGTCGTGAAACTCACCCAATACGTCGCGCGACTGAACTTTGCACAAAATCTCCTTCAAACTGTTTTCTTTGCTTTTCATGGGTTATCCTTGGTTCACTACTGTTCTCTTGGCATTCAAATCAAGTCTTGAAACATAGAAATGATATATATGCCAAGGATTTTGATTTTCCATTTGAAAAACCCACTTTGTAATGTTTCAAATTTTGACACTTTTCAAAAACTATGTTTTGCTTCCTTTTGGATTTTTAACTGAATGATGAGCTTTCTGTCTATCTTGCAGGGAATGGATTGCATGGAGCTTTGGTAAAGGGGACTAGGGTTGCCAGTGAAAGTATTATTACAACTGAGAAAACTTTAAAATCACATTACATTTATTTACATAAAGATGAAATAGACTATTTTTCTTCAAAACAGAGTTTTGAAGAAAAATCATTATTAAGCATATGATGATGAGATTTTTAGCATTGAAACCTTATTTCAGACCTCCTCATGTGCCTGCTGACCATTATTGAGGATTCTGAAAACCTGATTAATGAAACCCTAGAACTAATGAGACTAAAACGCTAAAAATGACTCTTTGCAAACTATGAGACCGAAAGTGAATAGGCCAGCAGGTAAAGGACATGAGGGACATGAGCAACAAGCCACTACTGTTAGATGATCCATGCTTCTGATGGAATGCAGCTGACTGAATGAGACACCTAATATGCAATGCAATAAGAGAAATTTGATGTCTGACGGAGGGATGAAGATACCGACATTAACATTGGCTCCAATGGGGATGGTAGCTCCTTGGAGGTGCCAAGAACTACAGATCTCTGGGAAAGTAGGAAGTGCATTTGTCCATTGGGCTATGGAATCAATAAATTCAACAAACCAAAACAAGACTCTTGACTCATTGTGAGAACTGAAAACTGACTCAAAACTGACTCAATTTTCGAAACCAAAATGACTGAAAGACCTGACTCAACAAACCAAACCAAAACTAAAATCAACCTTCAGATTTATATCCTTCACCCCGGGCCCCAAATTTAAATAATGAAGACGGCACACACTTGCTCTGAAACTATGTCGAAACTGACTAAAACAAAAATGACTCAAGACGTACTTGACTGAAATTAGTAATTACAAAGATTTTTTAATGGCCGCAGTCCATCGAGATTTGAGGGCTTCAAATCATGATGAAAACCAACTGCCTACTGATGAAATGTGTACAATCATGTGTAGTGAACCTTCCAATGTAACCAATCCAACAGATGGCTACATACCAAAATTCTGCTTTCACTTTTCTCGAGCAGGTAGAACTGTTCCATAATTTTTCATGCTTTATACTGTTGTTAACTGATCAGTGTCTTTGTTCCAGATTACAGTAGGCAGCCTGGGCATTTGCACATATTTTTACAATGACTAATGACATGGAATCAGTCTTGTCCTTCTGCTGATTTATTTTTCTTAGCTTTTAATTCCAGCACTGTTTTATTTATTTCAGTTTTGTACATTTGCTTTATTAGTTAGATTAGATATTAAATTACTCATGTCATTATCAGTTACCTCTGAAAGCCATAGCGAGAATAATGGTGAGGGATTGAAGTATGAGTGTGTAGTTTGATATTAGTTTATTTTTCTACAAGTTAGATATTAAATTGCTCATGTCATTATCAGTTACCTCCGAAAGCCATAGCGAGACTAATGGTGAGGGATTGAAGTATGAGTGTGTAATTTGATATTAGTTTATTTTTTTGCAAATTAGATATCAGATTGCTCAAGTTGTTTATGATTACCTCTGAAAGCCATAGCGAGACTAATGGTGAGGGGTCAGAATATGAGTTGATGTAATTTGATTTTAGCTTTACTTTACTTGCAATTCTTGGATTTCTTTGAGCACAGTTTCTTTTGTATTTAGACAGCAGCAAGGGTAATGGGTTTCATGATCAATAGTTCACTGTTTGTTTGACTAGTATAGTGGCACATTTTCATTTTCTTTCAGGAATTAATTTTTTCATTGCATGTTTTAAAACCCTCTTGAAGTTTGAAGTTTGGGAAATCATTATAAAGGACATCATTTCCTTGAACATTTATATCCATACTTGTCTTTTAGAATTTCCATCTCACATTAGGAAACCAACCAAGATAAAACCCCCAAGATAAATAAAAAAACCCAAAAATGACAAAAAGTAAGAGATAGGTTATCTTGCACATATAGTGCGCCACACTTCGTCAGCTTACGAATCCCGGATTGACAAATTAATGTAGCAATTTAGGACACACTAAATTGACCAAACATTTTGGCGCTGTTGCCGGGGAAGTGTAACTAGGTAGCCAATTTCTTAAAAAAAAACAATAAAAAGAAGGGAAAAATTGATAACTTCTTGAAGTATGCTCTCCTCTTGCACCTAGTGTGATCTGGAGGATCAGAAAAGAGAGTTATTGGTTCAATAATTTCTTAAGTATGCTCTCTTCTTTCACCTAGTGTGACCTGGAAGATCAGAAAGAGAATTATTAGCCCAACTTAAAAATAAAAATAAAAATGACATGCATAGAGCAAGAGATTCTAGGGGAAGGTTTATAGCTAGAGCCAAGAGTTCAATTTTCACAACTCCATCTTCTTCAAGGCATAGACAAGATTCACCACCATCTACCCCTAGCCTTAAGATTCCTGGAATTCAAGGAGCAGTTGAATTAGAGGATTCTCCTACACCATCTACCAAATCTCATTTAGAAGAAGACCCTTTCTTTACTTCTACAGGAGAGTATATTGTAATTAAAGAAGTAGAATCACCTGAAGAAGAAAAGGAAGAAACTCCCTCTCATCCTCTCTTGATAGAAGAACCAGAGGACTTTGAGGACTCTGAAGAAACTATCATGATAGAGGAAGTAGTAGATGGATTCGGAGGTAGAGGTAGAGGTAGAGGAGGAGGAAATAATGGAGGCAACAATGGTGGAGGTGGAGGTAATAATGGAAGAAATATGGAAGGAGACAACTCGTTTGGATTCCCTATAGTTGATGAGGAAACTCATACAACGATGAAAAACATATCACCATCTGTCCTCCCCAACTTTTATGGATTGCGAAGTGAGGATCCTGAAACATTTCTGTTTGAGTTTGAAGTCGTGTGCCAAACCTATGACTATATGGAAGACTCTAAAAAACTCAAACTGTTTCCTTCAACATTGAAGGGAGCCGCTTTGAAATGGTTCATGGGATTAGTCACCCAATATATTAGGACTTGGAATGATATGAAACAAACATTTTTGGATAGATACTTGGACTATTGTATGCCCACCAATCACAAGGATGAGGTATTCAAAATGATGCAAAAAAAGATGAAAATTTGGAAGACTTACTTGAAAGATTTCAATACAACTTGAAAAGAGCAAAGATGAGCAACTTAGATGATGAAACCTTGAAAGCCCTCATATTAAAAGCCATTAGAGATGAATGGATAGATATTTTAAACATGATGGGAAAGGAGACATTTCTCAACTTCCACTTCGTGACATAACAGAACTATGTGTCCATCTCTCAAGAGGAAAATCTAAAACAGGAAAAGGGCCTAGGGATCCTTCTCTTATTAGGGCTAACAAATCTGAAACTGGATCAGTAAGTAGGGCAGAGATTGGTAACATGCTTGATGAATTCAAAACTGATATCTTAAGGAGCCTTAGTGAACAACTAGACACCCTTAAAATCCAAAACAAGCAGAAAGCAGAAACAGATGCTTTAGCCATCTTTTGTCTGAAATGTAGGAAGAAACATGCTTTAAGGGAATGTCCCTTGGATGCAAAAATTGTAGAAACATGTATGATTTGCTCAGAGAATCATGAGACCAAGGATTTTCCTTCAATTCCTGGACTCAAAGCTGTCTTTCAAGAAGATCCAAATTCAGTAGAATCTCTCTGTTTTGTTGCAAGAAGACCTTGGCAGGGGCAACAAACTCAAGGGTTTAACAACTCTATGAATTTTCAACCCCCACCAAATTGGAATCCTTCGCAACAACCTTGGCCCCAACCTCAAAATTCATATCAGTCATGGGTACAAGGTATGCAAAATCCTTATGGGAGATTTTCTCAATTTTATCTATATCCTCCATCTTTTCAAAATCAACAAGCTCCACAACTTCCAAACCCAAATCTACAACTTTCATTGCCATTTCCACAACAACAACCTTCTCAACAAAATCCAAATCCTCAACTCATGCTTCCATTCCAACAAAAGACAAATCAACTTCTAGCTCAACCATTGCCAAATCCTAACAATAAAAATCCTCAGAATACTTACATGATAGAAGGACAACAATTTCCTACCTATATGATTGTTCCTCTCAATGATGTACAACTCAGTTCTGGTAGAGTTTTAGAAAAACCTTCTATAGATGTCCAAGAGCAAGATACCTCTAAGGAGGACTCTCTTAAAGTCAATAAGGGTTCTGAGGAAGCATCTCTTCAAAACTCAAACATTCAAAAAGAGAAATAAAAGTTAACCCCCACAACTCCTATAGTTGAGCAACCTGCATCTTCATCCACACCTCCTTTCCCTGAAAGATTACAAATTGATAAAGGGGTGGAAAAACAAATCTTGTTGCCTAACTATGATTTTCTATATGAATTAAAGAATGTTTGTATCAAGATTCCCTTGCTACAAGCCATTAGAGAGATTCCTATTCTAGCAAAAACAATAAAGGAGTTGAGTCTCAAAAGACCAGGAAGGAAACTAAGAGATACAAGAAGAATCCACTTGGTAGGAAAAATTGCAGATATCATGATGGGAAAAATTACCATGCAGAAGTATGTAGATCCAGGTAGTCCAATTTTCAAGACACATATAAATGGGATAGAAATTCCAAACACATTGATTGACTTAGGGGCTGCTATCAACATTATGAGTAGATAGACTATGGACCAGCTAAAACTTCCTAACCTTCTTTTTACACCTACTTTACTGCAACTTGCAGATCGATCCATTATTAAACCATATGGTGTATTAGAAGATATTTCAGTCTCCTTAGATTCTTGGGAATATCCAGTAGATTTTATGATTTTGACTCCTAAGAGTAATCTAGGAGGGCACCCACTTATCTTAGGAAGACCTTGGCTAGCCACAGTTGATGCTTTCATTAGTTGTAGATCTGGGGATATGTACATTTCTAATGGTAATTTGACAAAGAAATTCAATTTGTATCCTCCAGCAAAAGCAATCACAGAAGTAGGAGACAATGAATGGGTCGATGATGAGGACACTATACAACCTGTCTTTACCATTTCTGAAATTAGTGAGGATAGTCAAATTTTGAACACATTAGAAAATTTTGAGACATCTTGAGAATATGACCCCACAAAATTTCAGTTGGAATCTGACATTGAATATTTATCATCAAGAAAAATGTCTCTTTACTCTATGGAAGAGTTCGGTAGTTCTACCATTGAGATTTTTCCAGGAAAAACATTAAATATCAACAAAAATTTGGAAAAGTCACAACAGGAAGAACTAACCAAAATCTTGCAAAAACATTCTACTGCATTTGCATGGGAGTATACTGATATGAAAGGTATTGATCCTAAGACTTGCATCCATCATATATATATTGAGGAAAACAGTAGACCAATCAGACAACCTCAGAGAAGGATGAATCCAAACCTTAGGAAGATAGTGAAAGAAGAGCTCCAAAAACTACTCAATGTAAACTTCATTTATCCAATTTCAGATAGCCGATGGGTTTCTCCTTTGGTTATAGTACCCAAAAAGAATGGTAAATGGAGGGTATGCATTGATTACAGGGAATTGAACAAAGCAACTTTGAAGGATCACTTTCCTTTGCCTTTTATTGATCAGGTATTAGATACATTAGCAGGTAAAAAGTACTTTTCATTTTTGGATGGTTTTAGTGGCTATAATCAAATTCGGGTAGCACCTGAAGATCAAGATAAGACCACATTTACTTGTCCATGGGGAACTTTTTCCTACCGAGTGCTTCCTTTTGGGTTATGTAATGCACCTGCAACATTCCAAAGAGCAGTACTAGGAATTTTTTCTGATCTAATCCATGATTGTGTAGAGGTTTATATGGATGATTTTACAGTTTATAGTAATTCATTTGAAGAGGCATTAGAAAATTTGGAAAAAATTCTTATAAGATGTAAAGAAACAAACCTTTCATTAAGCCATGAAAAATGCTTTATGATGTTTACTGAAGGGATTGTTTTAGGACATCATATTTCAGGAGATGGGATTAAGGTTGATAGATCAAAAGTTGAAGTCATCTCCAAGTTGCCTATTCCAAATTGTCTAAGAGATGTTAGAAGTTTTCTAGGATTTACTGGTTACTATAGAAGATTTATAGAAAACTTCACTAAAATAGCATCTCCACTCTTCAAATTGCTTACAAAAGACTGTGAATTTAAATGGGATCCTGATTGTCAATCGGCTTTTGAAACTTTGAAAACAAGAATATCTGAAGCACCTATCTTGAGAGGACCAAATTGGAAACTCCCTTTCCATATTTCTACGGATGCTTCAGATACAACTCTAGGAGTTGTGTTGGGTCAAAAAGATTTAGTTCCTTATGCCATTTATTATACCAGTAAAAATTTGACTCCCACAGAGTTGAACTATACTGTGACTGAAAAAGAGTTTTTAGCTGTTGTTCATGCAATTAATAAGTTTAGACATTACATAGCAGGCTATGAAACTTTTATTCATACTGACCATTCTGCAATTAGATATTTAATGAACAAACCTGTTACTAATGGCAGAGTGACAAGATGGCTTTTACTTTTGCAAGAATTCAATATTACTGTGTTGGATAGACCAGGAAAACAGAATATAGTAGCTGATTTCTTGTCTAGGATTCAGAATACTAAAGAAGATTCTCCTGTAGAAGATAAGTTTCCTAATGAATACTTGTTTGCAGTAACTATTAAGACCCCTTGGTATGCAGATATTGCTAACTATTTGGTTACAGGGAAACTACCTTCACATTTATTTCCAAGAGAAAAACGAAAGATTATTCAGGAGAGTTCAAAATATTCATGGATTTCTAACGAATTGTTTAAAACAGGGCCAGATCTTGTGATCAGAAGATGTGTCAGGGAAGATGAAATGCCTGATATTCTTAAGGCATGTCATGATGAACCATGTGGCAGACACTTTGCAGACAAAAGGACGGCCTATAAAATCCTCTCTTTAGGATATTGTTGGCCTTCCCTCTTCAAAGATGCAAAACAATATGTCAAAAGGTGTGACAGCTGCCAAAGAGTAGGGAAACCTACCCTTTCAAATGAAATGCCATTGCAACCACAGGTACTCATTGAACCCTTTGAAAAATGGGCTTTAGATTTCATTGGACCTATTAATCCACCATCTAAGCAAAAGAAGTATATATTAGTTTGTACTAATTATGTTACTAAATGGGTAGAAGCCAAAGCATTAGTATCTGCTACTGAAAATTCAGTTGTTCATTTTCTTTATGAGGATATTTTTACTCTCTTTGGTGTTCCAAGAGAAATTGTGACAGATCAGGGGAGCCAATTCACATCCAATTTGGTGGAGAAGTTGATGGAAGAATACAAAATCAAACACAGAAGATCTACTCCTTACCATCCGCAAGCAAATGGTCAAGTGGAGTCCACAAACAAAGTTCTTGAAAGTATCATCACCAAAACTGTTCATCTACATAGAAGAGATTGGGCAAAAAGGCTTCCTGAAGCCTTGTGGGCCTACAGAACTACATGGAGAAATACAACAGGACATTCTCCCTATGAACTTGTTTATGGGAAAGAAGTCCTGCTCCCCATTGAGTTCCAAGTCAAAACCTTCAAGATGGCAGTTCGGTTGGGGATGGATCTATCAGAAGCCCAAAAGCATAGAATGGAGCAGTTGAATGAGCTAGATGAGATCAAACAAGAGGCAATTCTAAGAACTGATCTAGTTCAATATCAAAGAGCTAAATGGCATGAAAAATACATCAAAGAGAAGAAGTTTCAAGAAGGAGATTGGGCATTGCTATTTGATTCCAAGTTTAAAGATTTTAAAGGAAAATTTCAGACTCATTGGCTTGGGCCATATGAGATTGACAAGATATTTAGCAATGGAGCGGTAAGAATCAAGACCATTGATGGATCTCAAACTCCTCTTATTGTGAATGGCCACAGATTAAAGATCTATCATAAGCCACTCTCAAAAGAGGAATTTGTCAAAATGTTTCAAGATAATTCTGCAATAAGGCTGGTGAAGAAGAATCCTTCTTCTCCACCAGCCTAGCCTTTGTTCTTTTCAGTTTCAAAAAAAAAAAAATAAAAAAAAATTGTATAAGCCTGAAAACCAATCACTGATTGGGAGTCTTATACAGAAAATGTAGGGTGAAAATCAGGAACACCCGACACCCTATATTTTCCAAAAAAAAATTCCCTCTCTCTCATTTCACAAGTTTTATGACAACCCACTCCATTTCATTCCACTTCATTCCACTCCACTTCATTTCATTTCACTCCATTTCATCTATTTCATTTCATTTCACCAATAAAAATTTTCTTTCATGACCATTTTCATTCAGTCAGTTATCATCTATCCATATCCATTCACCCAAATAATTGTTGTGTCAGTTTCCGCAACTGACACCAGTTTCCGTAGCAAGAAGCAATTTCTGCAGCCACCACTCTGTTTTTCAAAAATTTACAGTCAGATGTTAGTTCAACAATCATGAAATCAAATGCAGGTATGAGGACATATTATGAAGACATGAGGCATTCAAAAGCATCAACGAGGAGCAACTGATTGAATACTAATGAAAAATGGCAAGAATTCCAAGGTATGAGTAGAAATTTATTTCAAATGGCATTCAAGCACATTTTTACATAGTTATAAACCATAGCTCCATTATATGCAATGATTGCGTTGATAACTCCATAACCATTCCACGATCTCTATACGATTCCCCCACAATCCTTGCATTCATTTTTAAACGGCCTCATAATCAAGCCTCCGGTCTTCACTCATGTTCGGCTATACTTTGATACTCCACCTGTAATTATGGAACGTGGTTGATTTGACTACGGCTTCTCTCAGCCGTAAAAAATCCGCAACCGTTTCATAAACGTGCTTGCGTCTACTCTGCAGCCACCCAATTTTAAATATTGCCGGATGCACTTTACTCCCCCTACTGTTCTATTGACCTCACGGCTGCATTTCCACCGTGCTCACATAAGCCTTCACCCCATTTTGTTCTCTGTTCCACTTCATTCCGTGTACCTATTCTCTGATATCCGCTTACAGTCACTGGTCTCCTTCATAAACCCTATTCATTTCCGCTAATTCAACCGTCTTACCTCCGCTAAACCCTCCTCACGCATACGAGTTTTAAAAAACAGAAGGAAGGTTGGGTCAGTTGTTGAGGACAGAACCAGAGGGACCCAAATTTATGGAAGGATACCCGCAAGTCAAAGACATATTGAAAAAGGCAAAATGGCTTCGATTTATTCAAAAGTTTAAAGGCTACAATAAGGAGGTAACAAAAGCTTTTGCGAGGTCTTTCAACGGTTTGGAGGTAGAAATTGGGGACCTCAAATTTACAGTGACTGAGGCATCCATAGCAGCTGCTACAGAACTCCCTCAAGAAGGTGAACGTTGGTTCAAGAACAAGAGCATTGGCGAGGAAGCCTGGAGAGTGATCCTACGTAACCCAGGTATGGATGTCACCATTTTCAAAAAGGGAATTCCTGTCCATGCTTTAAAAGAAGAGTGGGCCAGTTTACTGTTGGTTATTCAAAAGTTTATCACCTATGAGGGACGTTTTGGATCAATGTACATGTATCATACCCGACTGTTGATGAATTTCCTAGACAACCAGACCCTCAATCTGCCATACTTTTTACTAAATAGTTTGAAAAAGATGTCTGTAACCGTCCAAAAGCATCTGGGGGACGTAGAACCACATTTGTATCACCATGGTCTCGTGAAAATCTTGATAGAAAAACAATTAAAAGAGAAAAAGGACACCTGGGATTAGTTTTTAATTATAAATTTCTTTGAAGAACCCCAAGAAACCCCTGAAGGCAGTACATCAAAAAGAAGTAGAAGAAAGAGAACAGGTGATAAAACTCAAAGCACTCCTACTAACACAATTGAAAGAACTAGTAGAGAAGAAAGACTGTCTAAAAGGAGGAAGGAAAAGACTAAGGGTAAAAAGCCAACAAAATCAAAAGAGAAAAGAAGCATTGAGGCTATGCATCAAACCCCTTCCTCAGAAGAAGACCATCAAGTATTGTCTGAGAGACTAGTTCACCTTCAGGAACAGTCAGCTATGGCCAAAAAGAAAGGAAAAGAAAAACAGAAGGAAAAATACAGTAGTCCACAGCATGTAAGAAGAAGCACCAGGCTTAAAGGAAAGTGGAGGAAAGCACAAAAAACAAGACCCCATTTTATTGATTTGGGAGGAGGAACACCTGAACAAACTCCAGCTGGCCGTAGTCCACCTCATTCTCAGCCAAACGTTGAAACTAGTCCTCAAGATGTTGACATGAGTCCTTTTCGGCCAGATTTTGAAGTCAATTCTCCTCCACAACATTTTGGGGACAGCCAAGGAAAACGACACCCGAGATAGATCCAAAGTAGCAAGAGGTGTGTGATTACATAGAATCCTTAGAAAGAATAGCCACGGATCCCAGCACTTCATCCACTCAGCCTCACACAGCACAAGAAGCTCTAGTCCAATCGTTGAAACAAGAAGTCTTTGAGTTGGAGGTTTTAAATAGACATATTAAAAATGAAAATGAAGCATTAAAGGAGCAAAGAAGATTGGAAAAGATCATTCATGACAACACTATGCTACATCTAGGACTGTGGCACAAAAAGAACAGGAAATTGAAGAAGAAATGCAAGAAGATAAGTAGAGCACTGATTAATCTCAAATTCAGATGCTTGATGAAGAAGCCCAGGATGTTAGCAGCACCAAGAAAGAGGAGAAGAGGACTAGATGTAATGGCAGAGGTATCAGGGCATATGAATTGAAGGAGGATGATCAAAATTTTGGTTGAATGGGGACATGCAACACCTTCACAGTGGGGGTATGTTGAGTCCCAAACTTGCATCTTTCCTATACACCTTTCTAGACTTTTTCCATTTACCTGGACCTCCTAAGTCATCAACATCATTGCATATTAATCATAAAAGAGCATTTAAAGTGGTTTTTAACTATGTTTTGTGTCTGTTGTTTGAATTATATTTTTGCTCATTGAGCTGCGGAATCTTGTCACTTTCCGCAGCTGCTTCAACTTTCCGCAGCCATTTTGTTAAAGTCTATATTGCAGGTGTCTTCAGGCAAATAAAGCCACATGGGCAAGTTGGAAATGACATGGATATGGACTGAGTCCTATTGGCTCAGTCGAATTCACCAAAGAAGGCCGTGGTCAAAGGTAGTCAAGCGGTGGTCAACCTAAGAGTCCTACGGTGACAGAACTCCGTTTTTCACCATGTGAAGACTTGCGTGGCCGTTCCTAAATCTCAGGGGACATATCAACACCTGTGAACTGCTCCATAAGCCGAATCCAACGGCCACCCTCCATAGATTTAATCTTCACGGTAGCCATAATGCTAGATTTCTGGACGTGGTTGTTCACGTGTCTTTTATCAGCGCAGATTGTAGGAAAGTAGTTATGTCATCCTATGTTATAAATAATGCGTTCTCATACGCATAGTAGCTAGCTTCTGTAATGTAATTTTGCTGAAAAGAAAGTCCACTGTGCCGTGACATTATTTCCTTGTTATGACTGCGTTTTGAATACATGAGAAGACTCTATTCATAAGTATAATTCGTGGTTGATAGTTGTTGCCCAAGGATTGTGCAGAGGGCCCCTGCACATGCCGAGGTTTTGTTTATTGCTGTATATTTTCATGCTTTATTCCCTTACGTTCATTATGCCATAGTTATTCACATGTATATATTACATCTCTTATGGTATTAACGTTTTATTTATGTCCATAATTTTTCATGCTTTATACCGTTGTTTGTCGATCGTTGTTTTTGTTCCATATTGGCGCAGGCGTACCCGGCATTTGTACATAGTTTTACAATGACTAAATTTATATGAACTTACCTTGCTCTTCCGCTGATTTATTTTTTCAGCTTTTAATTCCAGCGCTGTTTTATTCATTTCAGTTTTGTACATTTGCTTTACTAGTTAGTTATATATTAAATTTCTCATGTCATTATCAATTACCTCCGAAAGCCATAGCGAGACTAATGATGAGGGATTGAAGTATGAGTGTGTAGTTTGATATTAGTTTATTTTTCTGTAAGTTAGATATTAAATTTCTCATGTCATTATTAGTTACCTCTGAAAGCCATAGCGAGACTAATGGTGAGGGATTGAAGTATGAGTGTGTAGCTTGATATTAGTTTATTTTTCTGCAAATTAGATATCAGATTGCTCAAGTTTTTTATGATTACCTTCGAAAGCCATAGCGAGACTAATGGTGAGGGGTCAAAATATGAGTTCATGTAATTTGATTTTAGCTTTACTTTGCTTGCAATCTTTGGATTTCTTTGAGTACAGTTTCTTTTATGTTTAGACAGCAGCAAGGGTAATGGTTTTCATGATCAATAGTTCACTGTTTGTTTAACTAGAATAGTGGCACATTTTCATTTTCTTTTAGGAATTAATTTTGTCATTAAATGTTTTAAAACCCTGTTGAAGTTTGAAGTTTGGGAAATCATTATAAAGGACATCATTGCCTTGAAAATTTATATCCATACTTGTCTTTTAGAATTTCCATCTCACATTAGGAAACCAACCAAGATAAAAAAAACCCCAAGATAAATAAATAAAAAACCAAAAACGACAAAAAGTAAGAGATAGGTTATCTTGCACATATAGTGCGCCACACTTCGTCAGTTTACGACCTCGATTGACAAATTAATGTAGCAATTTTGAGACACACTAAATTGACCAAGCGTTTTTTTGAAGAAAAATACATTATTAAGTACATGATGATAAGATTTTTAGCACCGAAACCTTATTTCAACCTGCGTCTGCCGACCATTATGGGGGATTTTAAAGACTCATTAATGAAACCCTAGACCTATTGACACTAAAACGCTAAAAATGACTCTTTGCAAACTATGAGACCAAAAGTGACTGCAAATGATTTTAATGAACAAAAATAGGCCAGCAGGTAAAGGACATGAGGGACATGAGCAACAAGCCACTACCTTGAGATGATCCATGCTCCTAATGGAATGAAGCTGACTGAATGAGACACCTAATATGCAATGCAACAAGAGAAATTTGATTACTGACAGAGGGATGAAGATATCGACACTAACATTGGCTCCAATGGGATGGTAGCTCCTTGGAGGTGCCAAGAACTACAGATCTCTGGGAAATTAGGCCCTGCCATTGTCCATTGGGCTATGGAGTCAATAAATTCAAGCTGAAATGCATGACTGAAAAATGATGACTTGACGACACAAACTAACTCTCACTCAACTAAAAACTGACTTGATACTTAAACACAACCAACAAACTGGAAAATATGCTCAAAGTAGAGCTTATCCATCAAAACCTACTCTAATTGTTCTATTTCACCACCAGATTAAGTGAAATGGAACAACCAATGCAACCATGTAAGCATCATGGCTACTGTTTGAATTCTCCACAAGTGCTCGTTTATGAACAACAAGAGAGAACTACTGAAAGAAAACTCTCATAAAAACTTGTGAACAGATTCGTTGAATACTATGGATTCTCTATCCACCTCCAAAAACACTGCATAAGGATCTTGAAGTTCATGCACACTGGGACTTAGCTCATCCAATGGATTACTTTTCTTCCCCTCATACCATGAATGCAAACTTTTTGTTGAGCTTTGTGACGAGACTCCTGCTAAAAATGACAAAGAAATTGGCTGCTGGATCAAGTTTGTATCAGTACACGTTTCAAGCTTACATATAGTCAATGGACAAAGACTTTGACTGCAAACATCATCCAACACATCAGCTATTGGATCGTGAAAAACTTGAAAAGACTATTGCAACCCATTTTCTATTGGTTCCGATGAGATTACATGATTTCCTACAGGCTGCTCATTTGAAGATTTACTATGCAATTTACCCTTCAAAAACTGAAATGATTCAAAACAGAAAGGTACGAAATCATCTTGTATCATTTGATCATATGTGCCAACTTCCAAGTCTTCATCTGCAGCTTGACAATCAATGGCATTCAAGGGTTGCAAATCTGGATATGAGAATTCTTGAACAAGGCTTTCATTGCCCTCAAGATGGTCAAGATCAAGACTTGTCGATAGTTGATTTCAGATTGCATGAAATTTGTCTCTGATGAACTGAAACGATTCGAAAAAAAAAGGCAAATATCCTTCACTTACATAAAAATTTGCTGCACTTTCCTTGTCATTTCCATGGTTGATATGTGATGGCTGAACACTGTATTCGAGCTGCTGAAAGTGAACTTCCTCCTTCCACAAACTAGCTGTCGATTTGTCTACAATTTTAGCTTCTTTTTGGAGAACATAATCATCATCATACTGATCAAACTGAGGCAAATCATTAGTATAAAACACATCATCAAGCATACATGTCAAATCAACATATCTCTCTTCTCCAAGATGATCTACAAAACAATCATTATCAGATCTATGACAACTAGGATAAGAAACAAAATGTTTTGGATCAGCAACTTGTTCTTCTTCAATTAGCGAGCCAGGGGCTTGAACATTATACTAATTCCTTGTGATGATCCTTTGCATCATCTCTTCCACTGCACTTACCAAAATTTCAAGCTTTACCTCTAGAGATGTCGATTTCTCCGGATCTATGTTTTTCATCTCTTCTTCCTTCAACTTTGCCCTTCGGATCAGCAAATGAGCCTCTACATCTACTGCACTGTTCTGCATTCCTTCAAGTGTTGCAATATTCCTTTCTCTCAGCTGAAACTCCATTTCCAGATCAAAGGCACCCAGGTAGTGCAAGAGAGCAGATCCAGGAGGAGGTCTTATATTAACTGGCATCGAATAATAAACTTGGTTAAATATGGCATAAAACTGTTGTACTGTCTCCCCTGGTAGTCTTTTCAGCTGGTTATACTCTTCTATAATCAAGAAAGGGTTTTGTCTAATCACCCACCTATCAAGGAAAACTTTGACGAACTACTGGAAATTTGAGATGCTCGCATCAGGTAGGGTTTTGAACCAACTCTTAACTTTTCCTTGCAAAGAAAGAGAAAAAAGCCTAATAATGACATGCTCTTCATCAACTTCAAAAAGGTTAAGAAAAGACTCAAAATTTAGAACATGTCTCTCAGCAGTGATGTTGTCGTGCTCACTCACCGGGGCTATTGGGGACAGTGAGACTTACTTTTAGGGAAAGCATGGGATATAGGAGGTAAAATCAGAGGCTTGTATCGATCTGGAATTTTACAAGGTATAGGGGTATGTACAGAAGGTATAGAATCAGTCTTGGTCTCTTGAGGTTAATCAGTTTGAAGATGGTCATCACAAGATTCGGAAGAAGGGTCTTGATCAAGCTCAAAGGCATGAAAATCTTTGGTATTTACAATCTTCAAAGGGAAAGAGTCAACTGCATGCCGAGGATATTTTCTCAAATAAAATATTCTTTGCAAAGCCTTATTGACATTCTCGGGAAAAGAGAAGAAATAATTTATGACAAAGAACAAAATGTCTTGGATGAAATTCCAACTTGAATACCTGATCTTTCCATATTGTCCTTTCATGTTTCTGCTGGTGAGGTTCATCCTCCAGTGGAGTCCTTGGATCTGATCTCAAACTGATTTAGAGTCACCAGGTGAATGATTTCAGCCTTCCGATGTCTGATCGTTGTCCACCATCAACAATCAGATCTGAACTTGATTTGATTTTACTGAGGAAACTAGATGTTCAGTTCATAAACTAGACCGGAGATTGACTGAAGCAGCATTCATCTACTTTCGCTAATGCAAAGCAAGAGCATTTCGAAGGCTACCTGGCTAACTTCAGGCTCCGTCTGTAGTTTATAAAGCAAACAACACACTTTTCTTCCCCAGTATGGTCGCCACTATGTTATTGCCTAAATATACCTCAGGCTGAGGAAGGCAGAGTCTAGGGTAACATCAAACCACGCTTAATCTGGTAGCTAGCCCTACCAGATCGGGAGAGGGCTCTCTCCTTGTCAATCTCGCAAAAAATGATCAGTGAGGCTTGATATGACTTGAATAAAGGTTGATTTTAGGATAGGTATATATGTAAAAGAGTTTGATTTTATTTTGAAGGTGTTTGTTGGATCAAAGGGAAGGGCAGATTTTGGGTCTGGGAAATGATCAGTTTTGCAGAGAGCTGAATGGGGCAAGGTAGGCAATTGTTTTGATGTTTCAATTTCGAATGAAATGGATAGATCAGACCGGTGAGGAGTTGAAGAGGGCAAGAGGCTTTCATGAATCCTCTTCATAAAGTTGAAAACATAAAAAATTAAACAAAACTCAAGGTAGAGCACTGCAAATCTAATGAATTCCACCTTTATTACTTGTTTGTTTAACTTAAGCAGAAATGAGAAGGAAGATGATACACATGAAACATCAGTAAACTTACAATCACAGATAGAAACACATCATCAAAAAAAAGAGCCACATGGATCCCAAGGAGTGTTGCAAACCCTGGTCTATTCCTTTGCCAAAATGCAGAGATGAAATGTACAATGAAACTCCAATCAATCCCAAGTGTCCAACCTATGCTAATGACTGAAAAAATACATGATATAAGAAACCAACAACTCATCCCAGCCTCTAAGGGTTGAGCTCACAATTTTATGATTTTTTTCAACAATATCTAAACTAAGAACTAGAAAATAGGCAGTGGAACAGCTTGCCTCTATAAGATAGGAAAATGATTCATTCAGTTGCAATTCACCTTTTGATGGATGAATCTACTTCCATGAGTAAAAATTTGCCAAAATTACATCAAGAGCCATGAAATTAAATAAAATTACATCAAGAGTTTAACATTTGGAAGTAATAAATTCAAATTGTCCAAAACTAAGCGAAAAACAAAGTTACTGAGTCAAAAATGAGCAAAAATCCCCAATGCGCCGCGCCGATTTCTCTATGCGTCGCGCCAGTTTGGAGCCGATTTTGAAGGCCTTCCCGGTGTCCAAATTGGCTCCAAGTGGGCTTGTTGGAAATTTTTTCCTGTCTAATTTCCAACACAAGTGGAATTTCTGAATTTGGCTTCCATTTTCCCCTCCAAAAATGATTTTTCCCAACACTGCTTCCTGTGTGTCCAAAAAGGGGCAGAAAGGTCAATTTTGGGGTGTTTTTGACCCCTCCGACAACAGAAAAATTGTCAAAATATCTGGGTAATGGATAGGCATGCATAAATTTTCATGAAAAATCCAAAAATACAAATTTTTACCCAAGAGGAGCTCCCAATCATAAGCGCGCACCAAGTGGCGCAACGCGTCGGGCTGAAAAATCTGTGTTTAGGCCAAAAAAAATCAAATTTTGCAAAATGTGTCCCAAATTTCTTGAAATTTGGGCTGAGTGTCCTCTATCATGTACTATGCTGGGCCAAGGAAGCTTCGGCCAAGATCATGCCTTTTCACACCTCCTCTATGCCTTCTTCATCTATGTTGCCTGAGGTGAATATGAGGAGTTTGTTGTCTTTGGTTTTTGTTGCCAAATATGTGATAACAAGTGAGGGACTATGGAGGGATAGGGTAGTGGAAATGATAGACTATTTCCAAGTCAAATCTTTCAATTGAAGAGTTTAGGGATAGTCAATAGGTTTTTTGGAATAACATTGGGCTTTGGGAAATTCATAATTGGGATGTGGGATAATGGGAATG